>CP125976.1:48336316-48577988 GCA_030063025.1 Avena longiglumis | reverse complement strand
TCAGTCGGCCATGATTTAACAGGATCATCGCGTCGCTAGGCCACTATTGCATAGTGAAAACAAAACGCATTGGACTATGGAAGAGGAAAAAGATGATATCGAGGCTTATCGGCTTGATTTGACTAAGATTGTTGAGATGATCAGTCAGCCAAGCTATAACAGTTACATGAGTTCTTATATTTGGAAACATGCATGTACAACCAACTAAACACGACATCTGTATAAGTACCGGATAGCCAAGCTGATGAAAATTGGTACTGAAGGGACAAGTAAGAAAATACAAGTTTATTTAAGATGGAGTATTATCTTGATAAAGGTAGCCTTGTTATCCTTTTCCATTGACGATCCTTCCTCTAATAGTGTCATCTCCTATGGATATTATTCTTGGTAGCTAAACGATATCAATTGTTCTACTATAGGAGACCAACATTTCATTATCTATGTAAATGCTAGCTTCCGATAATTGACGAGTTTGATAAGATCATAGATATATAGTCAAGAGCTAACCGGTGAGGAGATTAAAATTAGGAAACAATCAAATGAGCAGATAAATAGATTATTGCATGGAGAAGAGTTAGAATGGTATTAACATCCAAAGTTCAAAAATATTGTGGAAGAGTAGTATGATATACTTCCATATAGTCGTACCTGATATGATATGCGGACATCGAGTGAAGCTAAACTCTTTGCATCATCTTGATGTCGCTATCGAGTTAATAAAATCATCCTTTATCTACTCATAAAATCTGAAATAGATGTCTTAGATTTTTAAAATTTGAATGAATACATATCTTAAATAGTGTGTAGATTAAATGCCATTTTAAAGTCGAGATATCTATTTTGAGACGGAGAAAAAGCATAATAGCAGGATCCATTTCTTTATCTAAGTGTTCAAGGACTAAGTAGATACGGAAATAAACCAAGGGCATATGCAGATATGCAAATGTCATAGTTCTTTCTGTAAACATATATAACCCTTTTAAAATACTTGTTAAAAAAACCTTATAAATTATGTATTGGTGCTCACAAATCATACATACGTATGTTCCTGTCAAGGTGGTCCTTTCTTTGACACCCAATACACAGGATAGCACCTCTAGCATTTAAAAGAAGCACTCACGATCAACTCCCTATGAGCATTGTAGGAACCAAGCTCCATTCCTCACATTAAAAATGGAAATTCAGGGCAGGTCCGAACCATCAAACCACCTATAATAATAAGTGGGGCAGGTTCCATGTTAATTGATCTCAATTATTTGAAATAATTTATTAACCTAGCAGAATCGATTGCTTGGTCAGTTTCCCCTTGCTATTAGCTCCTCCCACGAAAAATAAATCTCTTGCTAGCTTACTTCACTCACCTAATACAAAAAATGGTTCCTTTAATTCAGCAAGTACTCCCGAAATTATTATGTGTTGGTATGAGACGAAAGAGACATCGGGGGTGGTATCATATTCATCGCCGAGCTTGACCGGTACCTATTTTGTTGCCACTAGAGCCGGTCGTTTTCAGCCGCGTCCGACAGACGGTGCACCAGTGGGCGAAACACGCAGCCCCCTTTTTTCTTTGGAATTGATTTCACTGTTTGCCTTGTTCATGTTGCCGGTGGTGCTGTCACGAGTCCAGAGCCCAGAGGTTCATGTTCAGCACAGGGAAAAGTGCCACTCCGATGAGTCGCCAAATGCAGAGTGTCGACATTGTGGAGTTTTCTGCTGGGGCCTCCTCTGGGCTCGTTTGTGCATAGATAGACGGCTGTCATTTCTTTTCATAACATGGCCCCGCCATGCTGCCCTTATCTTCGTGAACGTGCCACTTGGTTATACTTTTCTTAACACAGTTTTCAGTTCACTTAGTTGGACAGGACTGACAAAAATGCTTATCTTTCTCTCGGTTTGGGATTATAAGTCACATAGCGCGGATAAGCTTAGGTTCTTAATTTGAACGATAAAATATAAATAACGTGGTATAAAAATTATATCGTTAGAAACTTTAGAAGTTATATTTTAGTGATATAATTTTATAATATATTATATTTTATTAGTCGAGATGTAATCAGGTATCTGGCGTGGGGCTATGTCGAACGAAGAATCTTAATGGAATCAGGACCAAGAGTCTAATGCAACGGGACTATTTCGTCCTGCAGGATCAGTGTAACATATCAGAGATCGCTAGTCCAAAGACGTGCAAAGGGGCAGCGTTCTTCGGTCAAATATAGCGTCGTGACTCGTGACGTGATGAAAATAATTGCTAGCTGCGTACAGTCATGCTTGACTTAGCCTGGTCAGACGAATGAATTAACGTCACTGACTATTTGACACAAGATTTGTGCATCCATTATTCGAGTGCCGTTCACGGCTAGAATAGTAAACTAGCTAGATTCTTCTCAGGAATAATAGAGGAACATAAAAAAGAAGAAAAGAATAAGAACCTTTCGTACGTACGAATATCAGTCACACAAGCTTGACGCGACATATACTGGTAGCACCTATTCAACATTGTCTACGAGCATGCGGAAACAGCCCATACTTTAGTATATCTCCACTTATCCTGCGCAAAAATTGATATATACTCAATGGAATCCAATCAGTGTCGCAGATAAATAAGATTCATGTACTGTACGAGAAACAAATGCGAATCGGGCACAACTGTGATGAGAAGAATTCTCGCTGAAACCGTGGATTCGGTGTCTCAACCTCTACCACCCAGCATGAAGAATTCCGTTTCCCGTTACCTCACGTAGTCAATGTTGCCAGACTAGGATTTTGGTACAGTTGTTACTATTCTACATCACAATCACTGGGTTTAGATGAAGAGACTAGATCATGTCCCAAAATAAAGTCGGGATTATAGTTCTTTTAGTAGCCAAGGCGAAGAAAAAGAAGGTGCGAATTGTTCGACTGACACGGATGGCTATACCTTGCTGGACCCACAAACTGGTGTCATTGACTTTTGGCCGAATTATGTGTGTGGTTAACCAACACCTGCATGTAGCAGGTCTAAGCTGCAGGTAGCACACAGAAAGCCGTCTTTTTTCCTTAAGCGCACGCTAGTGCAGAACTCCTCCTCTAACAGCGGTTCAGAACACCCTCTAACAGCGGTTTTAGAACCGTGTTGAGAACCGATATAAGTGCTTAGCAGCGGTTGCTTACTCTGAGCCGATGTTAAAGGTGGCCGCGTCGCTCTTGCTGGCTCTGCAGCAGCGTGAAAAAGCGGCATAAATCTACGCAGCGGCGAGTTACCGCCGTCCTTTTGGTGGATTCTGGCGCGGCGAGGGCGGGGATCGATCGGAGGAGGTATACACATACATCATTGGTACATGTATTCTCCGTACATTGAGGCATGAAGTACAATACAATCACTCAATCATATATATACAACATAGCATCTCCGTGCACGTTCATTTTGGATATCTAAAGAGTTCTCCGCCAGGCGTGACGACCTCATCAAGTATGAACCCCGCCAAGTCCACTTGAATGGCTCGTATGCGATCAAATGGTAGGAGTTTTTCCCGCATCTGTTTGATCTAAATATATATAAAGAATAGGGTCAATATATATATAAGAATGAAACTTAACACAACTGATGGTAATAAAATAATGTTGTGTACTTTGTTTATTTACTCTAAGTTGTTCTAGTGTGGCTTGGCCCGTCCACATATTGTGCGATGAACTCGCAAACATAGTATCCACATAAGTTATAACGAGGTCCACGATGCGCGCACTTACGAGAATAGAGAGTTCAATCAAAATAATAATCATTAAAGTATGATATAATAGAATTGGAAGCGAATCAAAGAGATGCGTAGAGCTAGGCTAGTATTACTTACATTTTGATCTCTGAATTTTAGTTCTTACGACCATTCACCACGGTCCTGCGTGAACATTTTCAAACCACGACCGGCAAAGAAAATGAATAAAGGAATAATTAATTACCTATTGTCACGAAAGTTGCCGATCTAGTGCGATAATGTGATTAAAATTACCTCTGGAGCATCTCTTTAAAGTCTGCCCATATCTCTTGGTCTTTCTTAATGAGTCCATGACAAGGTCTTTTCCTCGAGTCAACTTGAATGACTAGCATAATAAAGTGGAACCCTACGCATAACTCATCATCGATTCAGTTAACATCGAGTAAGCCTCAGAATGTGTACAAGAGAGGTAACACTCATGAGAAGTTGTAAGACAATAGTATTTCTCTTTTGGTTTATTGTCTCGATAAAGGCGTTAGCAAGAAATCTTACATTTGCCGGGTTTGTGTTTTACCACTTGTTCATGAATTCTATTTGGGTTAACGAACCCAATGTCAAAAGGCTCCTTTCATGCATTTCATAACATTTTTCCTACATAATCGTATATACATATATGGTGAGCATATATATACATGCAATTAATGAACTGAATGAGCTGAGATAGAAATTACAGAAATAGTACTTACACACAATAAAGGTTGATGGCAGCTTTGTCGAGTTCCTTCTGATAGAATATAAAATGCAAGTCTTGAATGTTGAAGGTGATCTCATCGTCTCCGCACAAGAAAATACGATCTCTTATATGCCACCGTGATCCATTTTTCCTTTCTCGTCTTGCAGAAATCAAGGTTCCACTTATACAATCTTCGCATTTTTGTTGATAGATTCTTGAGCTCCTCCTTCTTGACGAGATTATTTCCGTACTTCCATGGCTGTATGGGGTTGACATCGCCTTTGGGCAAGTGGTCTCCCATGATGTTCAAGTATGCAATGTAGGTCATCCCCATCTCATTGGCCTTTCTTTGTAGCTCTTCCTCGTAATCATTTACAAGAGGAGCTATCCTTGTGTCGAACACTTGGAGAGGGGAGCACGATTGGTTTTCCTGCTCTCCGAGCATGGGAACTGTTTTCTCGGGTGCCGCATGACTACTACTTTCAGAATCCCTCAGCCTTGCACCCCCTTCATAATATGGCGCTCGTAGTCCGGCACAAGTAGGGTTTCAAGTTTCAAAAGATTATTGTAAAACTTATCCATCACCGCCGGATCTAGTTTCTCCTTTGGCTTGGCCCGTCTAGATGCAAAGAATTTCTTGACCTCTTCTTCTGAGATCCTCTTGTTCTCCTCGTCGCTGCGATTCCACGATAATACCGGCAATGGCTTGGCGGAAGGCTGCGGGACGTAGTTTCTTGAACTCTTTGGCATACGGTTTCCTGCGGATTTCTTCGTGGCAGTGCTAGTGCTCTTCGTGGTAGTGCTTTCTTACACCGAGCACAGAGAGATGGCTGCAGCGGAGATGGATGACGAGAGAGATGGTGGCCTTGAGATGGGCTGTAGCGTAGGAGATGGTCAAGCACAGAGGAGATGGTGGCTGTGAGGAGATGGCTAAAGCGCGAAGGCGGCCGACGGAGGCACGGGAGTATTCGATGACTTGGAGCGGTGAGGCAGCTCGGACTCACGACTTTGAGGAGATGGCGAAGTGCAGTGGCCTCAATTTGGAAGCACGATGTGTTCCTTCTTCCAATGAATGGTTGTTTTCCTGCAGATTTGAGTTGAGTTTCCTTTACAGTAGCATGGTCAAGCTGTGCTTCCTCATATTCCTTCACAACCTCATCCACCCAACAATAGCATAGCCATCTGGAATCGGTCGGCAGTGGTAAGTTCCACCAGCAACAGGAGGTAAGGCATAGCCGACCGCCACCTTAATGGATAAGCCCATTAATCTGACATGCAGCTCAGCGTGTTTGCTCTCCGTGATCTCATCCATGGGGTATCGAGGACCCCCCATTTCAAGTGTGGGTTGCACGTTCTCCGTGGAAGCCACTGCTTCCATGCAGTCCGGCAGCTTCCAATGCAGGCTCTTCGTGCCGCTGAGATGGGTCGGTAACTTGATGGCTATTTTGTGCATTCACTTGTGCCTGCAGCGCCACAAGTGCATGTTCTATCTATGTCATCCGGTCTGTACGCTCTTTTTCTTTTCTGCCGCGCCATCTGTAAGAGTCGCCCCACTCGGCAAACCCATCGTTCCACGTCATACCCCATGTGCCTCGTGCAAGTCCAGGGTGTTCTTTTTTACCGATGGCGCGTGTCAGCTAGTCATTCTCTCTGTCGGGATGGAAGGTCCTGGCGGCTATTTCCTCGTATGTCGTGATGAGTTCAGTGACAGGTTTGGCAAGAATTGTTGGAAAGATATACAATCCCGTTTCTGGGTCCAACCTTGCCCTGATTCCGTAGAACCAAGTCTTTGCACGTAGGTCCCCCCTCTCTGTCTGGGGTGTGATCCCTCTAGCGTGCAGGGCCTTCTCAGTTTCCTCCCACTTAGGCCTATGAGATATGTAGCCACCTGACCCCGTCCTCTCGTGATATTCCTTCTTTTGGGAATTTAGCTTATTGGTTTCTGACCTCTTTGTAGCTATAGCACCTTCCTTGTACGCCACAAATTCGGGCCAGTGAGGTCTTATCTTCGCATAATATGCGTCGTCCAAATCTTGAGTCTCGCGAGTTTTGACAAATTTATTCAATTTTGTCTTCCAGTTGCGGAAAGCGTCAGCCATCTTCTTTAGAGTCCACTCTTTGACCTTTTCCTTTATAACCAGTTTATTTTCATCCTCCTCTGGCGATAGGGTGAAATTTAACAACAGTGAAGTCCAAAGCGTTTCTTTGGATCTTTCATCGACAAAATGCAAATCGCCTTCTTTGGCTTATTCAATATTCAATTGTGATTGGGATTTGGTCCATAGCAAGAACTCCCCCGACTGACAAATTTGTGTGCGACCTTCTTGGGCTCCATCGGCCGCCATCAACGGACCGCTTGATCGTGAACTTTGCACGATCTTTCAACGATGGCTCGCGCCTTGCTTGCTCTTTTCGTAGAAGAAGATTGTTGTTGGATGGTTGATCCAAGGTTAAAAAGAAAGAAGCGTTAATTAATACATGTACATATATACAAATCAATCGGTGCAAGTCGGCGGATGCTTAATCCATGCATATACCTCGCGGACTTTGTAATCACTAAAGTGCGTTCACGAAGTCGTCATTTTCTCCATGACCACTTGATTTGTCATCATGTCCCTCAAGTTCATATATTGTAAGGTGTCTTCGTGGATCACGTTCTCCATTATTTCTTCCTCTTCAAGGTTTCTACTGAGTGGATCCATAGTTTCTAAAACAATAATATTATCACACAAATATGAGTAATACATCTATTGAAATGCTCAAGCAAGGATGATGATATGACAGGTTAAAAGTATTGAAATGTAACCCTAATACATGCTTGGTCATTCCAAACCCTAATTCGGAAAAACCCCGGATTCATATGAGAGGATACATTTACTTCTTCTAATTAACCTATCATGAAAGTTGATTAACAATGCATGGTTATTATAATGCTATATTGACAACGAGAGGTGTGCTAGGGCGGCGGCTGGCGGCACTAGGGCAAGAGCGGGGCCGGGATGCGTGGGGGTGTCAACGGCATAATGGTGGCGGTGGTCGTCGGCGTGGCACAAAATATATAATACATATATACATACACATACAAATATACAAATAAATCGATCCAATACTAAAACATGTACACCTATATATACATACACATCGTCGGTCTAGGTCAAGACGACTGCGCTTCTATCGGCCTGAGCCGCACCGACTGCGCAGTCGATAAGCCGCCAGCACACAATCGGTGAGGAGCACACCGATTACTCCAATCGGTCATGCCGAAGCAGATTGGAAAAGTAACCGGTCAAGTTCAAACCGATTGAAAAAGTGAGCCCTAAGCCGACCACATGCAATCGGCCCGCTCCTCACCGAATGGAGTTGAATCGGTCAGGGCCAGGCCGAGTAGTCCATTCGGCTAGGCCTAAGTCGACAATGTGCTATATTTGTAATTATGAAATTTGTATAATACTTTCGGAAATAACTAAAAAATGTGTATTTAAAAAAATCGCCATACACATACACATACAAATATATACATATATAGATACAATATACATGTCTATGCAAAAAAAAGATACAATATACATTTCTATGCAAAAAAAAGTAGCTCACCGCCAGCGGTCGGACGTGGACACGGCGATGGGGGAAGAGGAGGATGCACGGGCCGGGCGGCGGCGGCGGGCGGCGCAGAGGGTGGTGGCGAGGTGTGGGCGTCACGGCGGCGATGCGCTCCCACAGGGCGGTAAGCGGCGGCGGCGGGCGTGGGCAACGGCGAGGCGTGGGCGGCGATGGCGGCGGCGTCTGACGAGGCGTGGGCGGCGGCAGCTCCTCGCTTCTTCCTGCATGCGCTGATCGATCTGGTGGGAGAAGGAAGAACAGCGCATTATAAATCCCTTTAACACGGTTCGTGGCTGGAACCGGTGTTAAAACCCTCTTTACAGTTTGACCACCGGTGTTAAAGGGTGGGGATTTCATTCGTCACCATTTCCTTTAACCGGTTCATGTTTGGAACCGGTGTTAAAAACATTATTTTGTACATTAAAGGGGTGGGGGCATTTTTAATTCAAAAAATAGGATAGAATTTAGAAAATTCATATCTTTTTCATTTCAACTCAAAAAAATATGAATAATATATCATAATTTTTAGAAAAATAAGATCTACCCATTCATATAAAATTATAGTTACTGTAGATGAAAATTTTCAAAATGATTAAAACACTTACATATAAATTTTGATTATTCAATTAAGACAAAAATAAAATAGTCAAACCCTAAAACTTTGAACTTAAGAAATATTAAGCATCTGAAAAGGAATCTAACCCTATTTTATTAGAGCAAATCATATTTTATTTTGTATTAATATTTTTGAATTGTTTGGATATTTAAATTTAGCATCTTTTGTATACTTTGGAATCTGACAAAACTTTCAACATGAAAATTGTTTGCATTTGAATAATTAATCCTAAAACATTTTTTATTTTAAAAAAATAAAATTCTAACTATTAAAACTAGTAACAAATGGGAAAGGGCGGGGCAGAATGCGCTAGAGGAAAAGGGCGGGAAGATATTTTTATTACGATAGAACTGGAATTAAAGTACAAAACGCAACTAACAGTAAGTTACATAAAGCACGGCTGAAAATTAAGATACATAAAAGAACTGAAAATTAAGATACATGGCCAAATTAAGTCACAATGGCCGAAATTGTTTTGGAATGTTGGAGTGATTCAGTCATACTTCTGCCTACACCTGTAATACTCGCCACTGTAGTCATCGTACTCACCGCGGCCGTCGTCGCTGTCATCATCGGGGTCGACGTAGTTGAACCTTGAAGGCTGAGTACGCGTGGGCTGGACTTGAGGGTAGCACAGGCGGGGGTTAGATTCGGTGGCCGTGTCGTAGGCCATGACGCTCTGGAGAGTCCGGCCGCGCCCCCACAACCAACGGTTGGCCTCTTTGAAGTTCAGAGGAGGTGGGCCGTCCTCCTCGTGCCTGGCGAGCGCCCTCTCACACCGATCCCCGAAGAAGGCTTCCCAAGTCGGGAAATAGTCGGGATGCCAGTTGGGATTCCTCATTTGCTCGGCGTGAGCTCGAAGTAGTAGTGGTTCGTGACGGCCATCTGGCACGCCACACCGAGAGGGACAGGAGGAACCGGCACGCCTCCGGCGCTCAGCATCCAGCCGACGGGAACGCAGTAACCCGGCGGGCATGGGTAGTTCGAGGCGCAAAGCGCCTCCGCCTCCCTGGGGGTTAGTGGTACGGTGGAAGCCATGGGAAAGAGTGATGAGTTTGCATATGTGCAATGACAATGGAGGCTAATCCTACATATATATAGTGAGAAATGGCGGGAAGAACTGTCGGGAAGAAAAATGGCGGGAAGAAAAAAGACTCATTTAATACATATAGTATTAACGGAAGAAATATGACATTTATTTCCATGTTAAGATACATATGTGTGCCAAAATTGACTCATTTAATACATATATAGTGTTAACGGAAGAAATATGACACTGATTTCCATGTTGACATACATATGTGTGTCAAAAATGGCTCATTTAATACATATAGTTAATCTTATGATCGCTCCGGCTGTAACCATGGAGTATCAGCACCGTTTAGCAAGATGGTTGGGTCGGTCTTCACTTTGAAGGGTGGAATTTCATCAAACTTATTATAATCTTTTGACATGTCTGTCTTGTCCTCCACTCTCACGATGTTTCTTTTCCCTAAAAGAACTATATGACATTTTGGCTCATCGTGTGATGTATCTGTTTGCTTATTTTTTTTATTTTTTTCGGTTTGGTAGACATGTCCTTCACATATAAAACCTAAACCACATCATTGGCTAAGACAAATGGTTCGTCTAAGTTCTTGTCTACCTTCATAAGATTGTTGAGATCCACTATTGTCATTCCGTAATTCTTGTCTACCTCAACCCCTCCTGTCAGCTTGACCCATTTGCACCGAAACAAGGGGACCTTAAAATTAGGTCCATAGTCAAGTTCCTATATCTCCTCTATGAACCCATAATACGTGGTCTTTGCCCATTGTCTTCTGCTGCATCGAAGCGAACACCACTGTTTTGGTTGGTTCTCTTTTTATCTTGGCCTATCGTATGAATCCCATTTATCTCGTACCCTTAGAAAGTATATACAGTCGAAGATGGTGTCCTGGCTAACAAGGACAGCTGATCTCCAACAGTGGTGTTATTCGTGAGAAGTCTTTGCAGCCAACCGCCAAAACTCGCCATGTGTTCACTTATAATCCATTCATCGACCTTACGGGTGTTTGAGGCGTATAAAATTAAATACATTCATTGATATACGGGGCAACCAAGATAGATCTTTGTAAAACCATGTAGTGTGCTTGGTTGAGAGAATGCTCGTTCCTACATATCATTGCTTTACATCCTAGGGTGCCTTTTCCATGCAGTATCCCCTCATCTCGTGATTCTGGAAAACCAATCGCCTTAAGGTCAGGAATAAAGTCAACACAGAACTCAATGACCTCCTCTGTTACATAGCCCTTGGAGATCCTTCCTTCTGGCCTAGCACGGTTATGAACATATTTCTTTAAGACTCCCCTGTACCTCTCAAAGAGGAACATATTGTGTAGAAATACAGGATCGAGAATGGCAATATTGAAGAAGGATGGTGAGAACACCAACTCGAAGCTGACAAGACAATGAGCCACATCTGTCTGTAACCCTGGTAGGCTTTCTAGATCGATTACCTTCTGAGATATTGCATTGAGGAATGCACAAAGCTTCACAATGGGTACTCGAACATTTTCAGGTAGAAGCCCCCGCGATGCAATCGGAAGCAATTGCGTCATAATTACGTGGCAGTCATGAGACTTCAGGTTTTGGAATTTTTTTTCTGCCATATTTATTATTCCCTTTATATACGACGAGAAGCCAGACGGGACCTTGATACTGCTCAGGCATTTAAAAAAGATTTCCTTCTCTATTTTGGTAAGAGCGTAGCTGGCAGGAGTTAAGTGGCGTTCTTTACCCTTCTTGTTCTCAGGATGCATAGGCTCTTCAGGGTCTTTCATACGTTGCTGGTCCTGTCGTTCTTCTGGTGTATATTTTGTCTTCCCATACACTCCCAGGAAGCCTAGCAGGTTCACGCAAACATTCTTCGTCATGTGCATCACATCGATTGAAGAGCGGGCCTCTAGGACTTTCCAATAGGGTAGGTCCCAAAATATAGATTGCTTCTTCCACATGGGCGCGTGTCCGGCATCGTCATTCGGAACAGATAGACTTTCAGGACCTTTTCCAAAGATTACTTCTAGGTCCTTGACCATACCAAATACCTCCTCACCAGTACGGAGAACAGGCTTCCTCCGGAGTTCTGCCAGACGTTTGAAATACTTGCCTTTCTTTCGTATGGGATGCAGGTTCGGAAGAAATCAGCGATACCCTAGGTACACAACCTTCTCACATTTATCCAAATATACATTTTCAGTCTCATCTAAACAGTGCATGCATGCTTTGAATCTCTTGTTTGTCTGCCCTGAAATGTTACTAAGAGCAGGCCAATCATCGTTGGTTATGAAAAGCAACGCTCGTAGGTCAAATGACTCCTCTTTGTGCTCATCCCTCATACGTACACCTGGTTTGGCCCACGGCTGTAAAAGTTCTTCAACTAATGACCTTAGGTACATATCAATGTTGTTGCCGGGTTGCCTCGGGCCTTGGATGAGCACTGGCATCATAATAAACTTCCGCTTTATGCACAACCAAGGAGGAAGGTTATAGATACATAGAGTCACATGCCAAGTGCTATGACTGCAGCTCTGCTCATCAAAAGGATTCATGCCATATGTACTTAGACCATACCTTAAGTTCCTTGCGTCACGTGCGAAGTCCGGGTACTCTCGCTCGACTTTTCTCCACTGTGACCCATCAACGGGGTGTCTCAACATCGTGTCTTTCTTACAGTATTCCATGTGCCATCGCAATAACCTGACATGCTCTTTGTTTCTGAAAAGAGGTTTTAACCGTGGTATTATAGGAGCATACCACATAACCTTGGCAGGAACCTTCTTCCTAGGGGTCTCGACCTCAACATCGCCAGGGTTGTCTCGTCTGATCTTATACCACAGTGCAGTGCATACCGGGCATGCATCCAAATTCTCATACTTCTCACCGCGGTATAGGATGCAGTCATTAATGCAAACATGTATCTTTTGTACGTCTAATCCTAAAGGGCAGACAACCTTCTTTGCTTGGTATGTACTGTCGGGCAATTCTTTATTTTTTGGAAGCAGATTCTTCATTTTTACCAACAACTTTGAAAATGCGATGTCAGTCACACCGTTCTCTGCCTTCCATTGCAGTAAATCCAGTGTGATACCTAGCTTTTTGTGGCCATATTCGCAAGTTGATACAATAATGTTTTGTAATCCTTTAACATCTGCTCCAGCTTCTCCTTCTCCTATCAGTTTTACATTATTCCTTTGCATCAGTAATGGCCCGACCAAGATCGTCATCAGCGGGCCCATCTGCTGCCTCTTGATCTTCATTATCTACCCCGTTGCAGTATCATCGTACTCGCCGCGGCCGTCGTCGCTGTCATCGTCGGGGTCGCTGTAGTTGAACCTTGAAGGCTGAGTACGCGTGGGCTGGACTTGAGGGTAGCACAGGCGGGGGTTAGAGTCGGTGGCCGTGTCGTAGGCCATGACGCTCTGGAGAGTCCGGCCGCGCCATCACAGCCAACGGTCGGCCTCTTTGAAGTTCAGAGGAGGTGGGCTGTCCTTCTCGTGCCTGCTCATGCCTCTCCAAGATCTCAACTAGGTGTTAAGTGAGATTCCACTGAAGTTCCACATTTAGTTTATTTGCTAAAATCTAATTTAAAATTTAAGTAAAAATTTACTAAGCTTTTGACAAATAAATTAGAAATGAGATTTTGGTAGGATCCCACTTTACACCTTAATCCAAACCGTGACACGTGTAACGGCTGTCCGGCTTAGCAAAGACCAATATAGTGCCAGTTCCTTTCTTTACTTGCACACCAATTAACCCCGCCACGCCCCTTGCTGCGATGGTACACTTTTCCCGGCACAAGAGAGATCGATCGCCGGCCGGGTCGTGGCGGAGACCACAACGATCGGACGCATTCGCCGCACCTGCTGGATGGATCGGAGCCATCACGTGCTCGATCGAATGCACCTACAGTAGACAGCCTATCAATGACTTTAACTTAAACTACGGTAACATTGCCACGTAGGGCCCTGACACTAATCATGCGTAGGTGCTTTCATGGTCACGTATGAGGTCGCAACATGCACCATATATATGGTTAGGGTCTAGGCATATATGGAGTACAGTACAGTACAATTAAAACAGCCGCTATACCATGGACCAGGAATATAGTAGTATAAGCTAGCCGGCTAGATGCTGCTGCTTTTTCTCTTTTTCTCTGGACGGGAATCATGGCTCGTACGTGTTGCCGCGATGGAAGGCGTACGTACCTTGTTGGGAACCGTGATACGATACCACCGGTGGCTCGCCTGACGCCTTGGCGGATTCCCGTCTCCGGCCGGGTAGCAACACGTACGCCTTCCATCGCGGAAGGAATATGATCGCCAGAAACATGTGCTTTGTCTATGCGAGGGCGTGCCAGGCCTCGTGTACGTGTGGAACAGGGCCGTACTACGTGGATGATGCGATGCTCTTTACTCCTGCATGGGGGAGACGCACCTGCTGCACCAATACCATGCACGGCTAACTGAGGTAACTTTGGGTCCAATCATCTCTCTGTTCAGCGTGCTTTAAGATTTTTTTAACTAAGTACTCCACTTGTGATGGAATCGGGGAGCCAATGGCTTAGTAGTGCAATTAATTTGGCCGTTGATTAGCCAGCCGCCCTCGTGAGCTGCGTCGTCCACTTGTGATGGAATCGGGGAGCCAATGGCTTATGCCTTCAACGGCGAGAGGCCTCTTTCCGGGAAGCAAGCGCAGCTAGCTTTGCCGAGATTTGTGCACGCCCCGATTTTTTATAAAACGAAACTTCACGCTGAAGCACCGTCGCTTTGTTGTAAGGTTACTGGCTACTACTGGTACAATACTTAGTAAACAAATGCTGACGTTTTCTCCAATGGGAAGTCCGTAGCTGGGCGAGGAATGGGACTCGTGTGGACATGCCGCGGGTCTTGGAAGCATGCGGTTAACTCGACGTGCGTGTCCATGTGGCCGCACCATTGCTTGCAGTGCCACTATTCCAGCGAGCAGAATCCTGAGTCTGCTGTGCCCAACCAACAGTTCGATATTCATGCAATTTATTATTCTCCGTTTTGATTCTTTTTCTCCCAATATAAACTAAGCTAAGCTAAGCTAAATTAAATTAAGCTAAACTAAACCGGCTTATGGAAAAACAGGGGCCGGTAGGTATGGCTCCTTGATTTGACGATAATCATGCTCGATGAGATTGAAGCCATGGCCGCCGAGGCCTGCAAATTGCGGCTATAAGAGCATGTCTAACAGGTCCCTTAAATTTCTGCCCCGTAAAACTCGAGTATAAGGCCCTGTGCTCGATTTTGCTCTGAAATTTCCCACTGATTTCATCGCCCGTCTAGCAGACCCCGTAAACGAGCCCGTATATTTAAAATTTAAATTCCGCGCGAGATAAAAGCAGATTGTTCATAGATAGGCTTCGATTTATCATAGATACAGGCAAAATTGCGCGATCTAGCGGTAGATCGCGACTTGTTAAGCTAACCCTAATCTAAAACTGCAAAAAAGAACCTCGCCGGAGACCTCCTTGTCGGCGAGGTTGTCGCTGCCGTGGCGGCAGTACGCTTAGTCATCGTCGATGACGATGGCGGTGGCGATGGCGGCAGCCTCGCCTTTCATCTTATCGACGGCGATGGCGGCCTCCTCGCCTTATCCACGGACGCCACAGCCGGGCCTCGTATTGAGGCCTCGACGCTGCGGGAAGAGGGATCGCCCCTCCTCCGCCTCCTCCGCCGCTGACGCCGTGGGCTGCCGTCCCTGGCCAGCGCTCGAGCCCCTCCCGATTGGGAGCGTGCACAGCGCCACGCCGCGAGATTGGCGTGGTCCATCTCCCATTGTGCGCACTTCTAATTTGTCGTCGGTCGCGGCGGCGTGGTCGATGTTGAAGTAGTAGCAAGCGCGAAGTCGACGATCGACCGGCATCGTCCCGCCACCCGACCCATTTCCAGAGGCGGCTGCGCCGCCCAGATAGCTTGATGAGGACCCACGCTCGGCGTGAGCTCCTCGCGGCGCTGGGCGGGAGGAGCCGTGGCTTGGCGGCGGCTCATGGCGGCGGCGGCGTGGATTCGTGAACGGGCCGGAATTGCTCGCGGAGTTGGGCGCGACGGGCTAGGGTTGCAGTGAGGTTGGACCTCACTCGCACCCACCTGCCTTATACGGGGCCGGGTGGGTGATTTGCCCCGTCCCGTATCCGAGCGATACGGGCCGGCCTGTTTACGGGGCGTGCTAGGCAGGCCAAAACACCGGCACCCTGTATCTCACCGGAAATTTACGGATTGCTGGCTGTTTACGGGGCCTGTAAGACTTGCTCTAAGCTTACTTAGTTTATTACTAGAAAGAGTTAAACCAAGACCTACTTATCTCGTTGTGTGATGTTACATGTATCGTGTGCGATGTGTCGTCGATGGCGTGTTCCCTTTTTGAGCGTGCCATGCAACTAGCCAAGTAGGAGGCATGAAGTGTGTGCTAAAGCAATCCGTGCATGATTGCATCGGTGTATCTAGTGGTTCCTCTCTGGAGATAGGTACGTAATACCAAGACAGCTCGAGTAGTGACTAGTGATGAGTCACCTATGAACAAGAACTCAGAAAGCATAAGACTACTCTTGGTTAGCAACATGAGGTACTTTGGATCTGCCAACCACATGTACACAGTGAGCTGGGTTTTAAATTTAAGTTTATGCGATCCACATTAATGGATTGAGGTTTTGAAGAAAAAAAGTCATCTAGTCGCTAGACTATTTTAAATTAGGTTTCAAATTTAAGTTTGTGTGTTAAACAATTGGTGAATGATTGTATCAGAATATATAGTGTGTTGTCGGAGATAGGTACGGAATACCTAGTAGTGACTACTGAACAACAGCTCAACAAACAAGCCATCAAATTGTATTAGTGGCTTCTCATCCAAGATCAAGGTATTACGAGACAAGATGCATGGAATCATATACTCTCGATTGGCAACATGAGAAATTTAGGATCTACCAACTGCATGTATAGTTAATTGGGTTTTAAGGCTTAATTCATGTCAACATCGGTCCGTCAAGATTTAATAGAATCAAAAACGGCAAATGTGGCGATAAGCTTAACTAATTAACCGGTAAAAATTAAACCTAGGCCTACTATGGACTCCCACATCTCGTCATATGATGTTACACGTACTGTGCATGGTGTGTCGTTCGATGGCGTGTTCCTTTTTCGATCTCCATGCAACTAGCCAAGTAGGGATGCATGAATTGCGCGCTAAAGCAATTGGTTCATGCTTGCATCGGTGTATCAGGTGGTTCTCTGAAGTGTGTGCTAAAGCAATAGTCTATCTATATTCTCACTTGATTGTTTCCAAACTTTGGATCTGCCAATAGAAATTGCAGTGAGCTGGGCTATAAATTTAAGTTTGTCCGTTGCACATTAGTCGACTGAGCTTTTGAATTTAAGAAAAAATCATCTAGCCATTAGACTATTTTAAACTAGGTTTTAAAATTTAAGGTTGTGAGTTAAACAATTGGTGCATAATTGCATCGGAATAACTAGTGTTGCCAGAGATAGGTATGGATGACCGAGTAGTAGTGACTACTGAACAACAACTCAACAAACAAGCCATCAAATTGCATCGGTAGCTTCTCACCCGAGATCTATGTAATAGAGACAAGATGCATCGAATCGTTGTACTCTTGGTTAGGAACATGAGATATTTAGGATCTATCAACGACATGTATATTGAATTGGGTTTTACGTCATAACCATGTTAAATTCGGTCAGCCCTGATTTAACAGAATCATCGCACCACCAGGCCACTATTGGATGGTGAAAAGCAAAATGCATGGGACTATGGAAGAGGCAAAAAAACTGATATCGAGGCTTATCGGCTTGATCTGACCAAGATTTTTTCAAATGATCAGTTAGCGAAGCAAAAACAGTTACATGAGTTCTTATCTTTGGATACAGGCATGTACAAGCAACTAAAGGCGACATCTGTATAAATACTGCACAACCAAACTGATAAATTTTTTGGTAAAGAAGGGACAACTAAGCAAATACCAGTTTATTTAAGATGGAGTATTATCTTGATAAGGTAGGCTTGTTATATTTTTCAATTGACGATCCTACCTCCACAGTGTTATCTCCTATGGATATTATTGTTGGTAGGTAACAACATCAAATGTTCTACCTGCGAGATGCAACATTTCATTATCAATGTAAATGTTTGCGATAATTGGGGAGCTTGACAAGATCACAGAAAGTCAAGAGTTAACTGATGACGAGATTAGAATTAGGAAACAATCAAATGAGCTGATAGATAGACTTTCGTGGGGAGAAGAGCTAGAATGGTATTACCATCCAAAGTTCAAAATAGAAGATAGTATATGAGATACTTCCATTTAGTTGCAAGTGATATCATCTATGGACATCGAGTGAAACTAAACTATTTGTATCACCTTGATGTCACTACCGAGTTAATAAAATCGTCCCTTATATCAGACTATTGCGGGGACAAGAGTTGAAATCGTATTAAAATCCAAAGTTCAAAATATTATGGAAGATAGAGTAATATGTGATACTTCCATATTGTCGTAAGTGATATGATCTGGGACATCGAGTGAAACTCTATTCTTTGTATCATCTTAATATAGTCGTAAGTGATAAGTAGTAGAGAAAATGTAATAGTAGGACCGTTTCTTTATCTAAGTGTTCAAGGACTCATGTAGAAATAAAAACAAACCCAGTGGAAAATAAATATATAGATATGTCATGGTTCTTTCTGCCAAACATTTAACCTTTTTAAAAATACTTAAAAAACCCTTATAAATTATGTATTGGTGCTCACGAATCATACATACGTATGTTCCTGTCAAGGCGGTCGCTTTCTTTCACACCCAATACACAGGATAGCACCTCTCTCGTTTAAAAAAGAAGCACTCACAATCAACTCCATAGCCCTAGGAATAGTGTTGGACCAGAAGCACCATCCCTCACATTAAAAATGGAAATCCGTGGCAGGTCCGATTCATCAAACCACCTATAACAATAAGTGGGGGTAGGTTTCCATGTTAATGATCTTAATTATTCGAGATTATTTAACTTAGTACTCCCTCCGTTTCAAAATAGACGTCTCAAATTTATTAAAATTTAGATAAATCTAAACACTATTTAGTATATAGATTTATTCAAAATTTGAAAAACTTAAGACATCTATTGTTGGACGGAGGGAGTAGCAGAATCGAATGCTTGGTCAGTTTCCCCTTGCTAGCTCCTCCCACAAAAAAGAAATCTCTTGTTCCTCTAATTCTGCACAGTACCAATTTTTCTGCTCCCGTAATATTCATATTGTTACAGGACGAAAGAGACGTTGGTGGTGGTATCATATTCATCGCCGAGCTTGACGGATACGTATTTTGTTGCCACTCGCGCCGGTCGTTTTCAGCCGCGTCCGACGGAGCACGCAGCCCCTTTTTTCTTTGCAAGTGATTTCACTGTTTGCCTTGTTCATGTTGCCGGAGGTGCTGTCACGAGTCCAGAGATTCACGTTCAGCACAGGGAAAAGCGCCACTCCGATGCAGAGTGTCGACATTGTGGAGTTTTCAGCCGGGGCCTCTGGGCTCGTTCGTGCATGGACGGCTGTCAATTCTTGGCATCATAGTTCATAACATGACCCCACCGTGCTGCCCTCTTCTGCTTCAATATGCGACTTGGTTATGCTTTTTTTAACGCAGTTCTTAGTTCACTTAGTTGGACTGGACTGTCTAAATATACTTATGTGTACTAAATGGAATCAGAGATTAATTCGTCCTGCAGGATCGGTGAAAAATATCAGAGATCGCTAGTCCAAAGACGTGGAAAGCGGCTGCGTTCTTCGGTCAAATATAGCGTCGTGACGACGTGATGAAAATAATTACTCTGTGCGTAGTACAGTCACACTTGACTTAGCATGGTCAGACGAATGAATTAACGTCACTGACTATTATCAGTTCAGATCTACTTGAAATGTTTTGTGCTTTGCACGCTGGTCAGCTAGATTTGTTTCGCTTGAATTTTGGAGAGATAATTCTTTTGCCTAAGATTAATGAAGCAGAACGGATCCAACAATATAGACCAATCTGTCTTCTTAATGTTAGTTTTAAGATTTTTACCAAAGTTGCAACGATTCGCCTAAATTCAGTGGCGGAACATGTAGTTCGCCCTTCACAAACTGCTTTTATGCAAGGTCGCAACATCCTTGACGGTGTGGTTACCTTGCATGAAACTGTTCATGAATTACATAGGAATAATTTGAACGGGGTTATTCTTAAAATTGACTTTGAAAAGGCCTATGATAAAGTCAAATGGCCTTTTCTTCAACAGGCCCTTAGAATGAAAGGTTTTTCATCTGAGTGGCAAGCTTTAATCAACAACTTTGTGTCGGGAGGTAGTGTTGCCATAAAAGTTAATGACGATGTTGGTAAATACTTTGGACAAAAAGGTTTGAGACAGGGAGATCCATTATCACCAATGCTATTTAATATAGTGGTACGATATGCTCGCTGTCTTGATTGAGCGTGCCAAGCTTGATGGCCAAATTGAAGGTGTGATTCCCCATCTAGTTGATGGAGGTTTATCAATACTTCAATATGCCGACGATACAATTTTATTTATGGAACATGACATTGAAAAAGCGAAAAATCTGAAATTGATACTTTCAGCTTTTGAGCAACTATCAGGGTTGAAAATCAACTTCCATAAAAGTGAATTGTTTTGTTTTGGCGAGGCCAGAGATGAAATTAGTCTTTATGCTGATCTCTTTGGTTGTAGTCAAGGTGTTTTTCCGATTCGGTATTTGGGCATTCCGGTTCATTACCGGAGGCTCACTATTGCTGAATGGAAAATCGTTGAGGAAAGACTACAACTAAGATTGAGCAGCTGGAAGGGTAAATTGCTATCCATAGGGGGGAGATTAGTACTCATTAATTCGGTACTAAGTAATATGGTACTGTATATGATATCTTTCTTCCAACTACCAAAAGGAGTCTTGAAAACAATGGACTATCTCCGATCAAGATTCTTTTGGCAAGGAGATAACGAGAAAAAGAAATACAGGCTGGCTAAATGGAGTGTATTATGCACCAAAGATCGAAAGGGCTGGGTATTCATGATCTTGAGATCAAAAATACAGCCCTACTTGGTAAATGGCTCTTCATATTACTTTCAAGAGGCGTATGGCAAACTCTACTTAAAAGGAAATATATTGGTTCAAAAGCATTGTCATAGCTGGTTTGGAAACAGGTGACTCTCACTTTTGGGCGGTTTGATGGCAACGAAGAAAATTTTCTTGAGGTTGAACTTTTCTATTAAGGATGGGTCTCAGATAAGGTTTTGGGAGGATAAGTGGCTGGGTAATGCTACACTCCAAGAACAATATCCTGCATTGTATTCTATTGTTTGTTACAAGGATGCGACGATATCCACTGTTTTAGAATCATTCCCGCCTGTTGTGACTTTTAGACGAGATTTAATTGGAACCAGGCTGGACTCTTGGATCGCATTGCTACATCGCTTAGCAAATGTACAATTGTCGCCTGGACAAGATGAATTTCGATGGAACTTAAGTGCGAAAGGGTCTTTCTCCGTGAGTTCCTTTTACAATGCACTTGCCCAGCCGGTTATGCCTGTTTTAGATAATAGGATGATTTGGAAGATGACGATACCCCTAAAAAATAAAAAAAATTGCATGGTATCTTCGTCGCGGAGTTATCCTTACTAAAGATAATCTTATTAAGTGGAATTGGCATGGAAACCCTATGTGTCTTTTTTGTCATCACAATGAGACAATCAAACACTTATTTTTTCAATGCAATTTCGCTAGATCTATATGGTTGTTACCGGGCAGCTTCAGGCTTGTATCCACCTCGTAGTATTGCCAATATTTTGGGAATTGGCTACATGGGATAGATAACAAGTATAAGCTACTTCTTCGGGTTGGAGCGATTGCCATTATATGGTCGCTATGGCTGTGTAGAAATGATAAAGTTTTTAATGATATAAATTGTTCTCTCCTGCAGGTTATTTACCGATGTACCAGCACACTGCGATCTTGGTCACTTCTACATCGTGTGGAGTACCACGACCTTTTCACGGAGGTGTGTACGCGGACGGCACGAGATTTGTTTACCCGGCATGGATGGCAGCATAATTTTCGGATAGGCCCTCCCTCTACATTTTAGGCATCTTACAATTTCTCTGATATGTAATTCGCTTATTTATTTTCCTGTTTGGACTTCTGAACTATGGTGGCTGTGTGCATCTCAGTATGCAGAGGCCGGGTGTAATACTTAAACCTTTTAAGTAATAAAAGCATCCTTTATCGAAAAAAAACGTCACTGACTATTTGACACAAGATTTGTGCATCGATTATTCGACTGTCATTCAGAGGCTAGAATACTAAACATTTTAAACTGAAGTCCTTAGCCCGCGTTAAATTAATAACGCCGAAATGGCAGATACAAGATGCTGAAAATTACACAGCTCAAAAGGAAACGTCGCGGGACAAGTACGCCACCCGAGAATATCATAAGACCACTATCGTCTCGCCCTGGTTCAAAGGGCTCCATACCGCTGACACGAAGAGTAGCTCTCCCTAGAGCACACATGACCACGCACGACAAGGCTGCCGAGGAGAAGAACCTCGCACACGATCACCTCTGCGCACGAGCCGCCCACAAACCTCGGCATCCACAGCAGCATCCACCCATCAAGACACAAGCTTTAGGATGAAGTCACCCGAAGAACCCGCTGCTCCGACACTGCTCGACCCTCACCACAAAGTCCCAAGGCGACGCCTCCATGGAGGGAACGATGCTAGAACGCCCTAGTCGCCCAATTCGAGGGATTTAGCGTTTTCACCCGGGATCTAAGGGAAAGGGAGGGGTGAGGATGAACCTCAACATCGCCTCCAAGAATGGCAATGGCTCCAGAGAGTCGTCGATGTCGTGGCCACCGTAATCGGTCAAAAGTTTCCCCTAGCTAGAGCCCCACACCCCATCCTCCTAGCAGTCACCAGATCCGGCCATGGCCAGGAGGAGGCGAGCAACAAGGAAAAAGCAAAGTTGTCTTTGATAGGGAAGGTCAACGAAGCCCGTCGCGTCGCAACCCTAGACCACCACCCCCTTGCCGTCCTGCGACCGAGAAGGGAGGCCAACAGAACCAGCGCGCGTCCCCTGCCGTTGGGTCGACGCCGCCCTCACCGATTGAGGCTGCCGTCTCAAGATCCGAGCCCCCACGAAACCACCAATTGCCGGAGCCGCAGAGACGACAATGGCAAACGAGCCTAGTCCAGCGCCGGAGATCTCCTCCCTTCCACGGCACTGGGGCCAGGAGACCAGATCCCCGCCACCCCCATCACCGGCGCCATACTCCTAGGCCGGTGGCCCTCCGGGGGCAACGAGGAGGGAGGGGAAAGGAGGGGGAAGAGGTGGCGGCGGTGCTAGGGTTTGACCCCCTCGGTCCCTAGGAGGGGGCGACGCGAGAGGAAGAGGAGACTAGAATACCAAACTAGATTTCTCTTAGGAATAATAGAAGGAACATAAAAAAGAATTCTGGTTTGGCTGAGTCACGCATGACCAAGCTAGGAGAGATTCTTAAATCTGGCAGAAAGGAACACTAGTGTATTCTCTAAACGATTATAGAAACGAATAAGAACCTTTCGTACGAATATCAGTCACAGAAGCTTGACAAGACGTAGTATACTAGTAGCACCCCATTCAACATTGTCTACGAGCATACGGAAACGGCCCGTACTTGTTAAGTATATCTACACTTAACTTGCACGCAAAAAAAATGAAATACTATACTCAAGGGAATCCAAATAGTGTCGATTCATGTTAGGAAACACAAATGGGAATAATGGGCGATCCAGAGTTTTCGGCAGCCCCTGCAAGAAGGAACGACAGTCTTGCTAGTTGCTATCGACCAGGCTTCTCAAAGTTTTTGGTGTTAACAACTCTGATGATGAGAATAATTCTTCATGAAACCGTGGATTCGATCGGTGTCTCGACACTCAACCACCCAGCAATATGAACCTGACGGAATACCGTTTGCTGTTACCTCACGTAGTCAAAGTTGCCAGACTAGGATTTTGGTAGTTGCTACAACTACTTCTACTCTACTCCACAGTCAGTTGTTTAGACGAAGAGACTAGATCCTGTCCTAAAATAATGTCGGGATTACAGCTCCACGGAATCGTGGGCAGGGTGGTTAGTGGACAGGGCGAAGAAAAAGAAGGGGCGGATTGTTTGACTGACACGGTGACCATTCCTTGCTGGACTCACAAGTCTGGCGCCATTGACTTTTCGCCAAATTATGTGTAAGTTTGACCAGCACCAAACAAAGCTCACATCTAAGCTAGCACGTACGAACCACACAAACAAAGCTGTTTTTTTTTCCTTGAGCACATTGTGTCGAGCGAGTTAGCCTAGGCAAAGACACGGGTGCATATGTACGTGTCATGGCTGACGAGGACCCATGCGCGTCTGCACATGCCTCCATGCCTCTCCTAGAGCTAATTTTTTACATAATACATTTTTAAAATCAATTTCATAAAATAATACATTCGTATCTTAATTGCCTATTTCCCATCGTAGATTTCGAATTTTCTTATTTTATGTCTTATTCATAAAATTGATTAAAGAAACATATTATTTTTAAAAAATAGCCTCTCCTAGGTCCCAATCGTCACACGTGTACCGGCCGTTCTGCCTAGTAAACACCAAGCAAGCTGGAGTAGGATGTTTTAAGTTTATGAAGAAAATGTATCTAGACTTGTTTTAGTAAATAGATTCACTGTAAGTAAGAGTAAACCTATATACTAAAAATACTTTTGGATATTTGCTTCACAAAGTTAAAATATTTTATATTTTAAAATGAAGAAGGTATAACTTATAAGTACAGTTTGGGTGGCAGTTCTTTTCTTTACCTGCACACACCAATTAACGTTTTAGATGCCCTGGCCCTGGTTGCGATGGTGCCCTTTCCTAGCAAAAAGAGAGATCGCCGGCCGTGTCGCGGCGGAGACCACAACGATCGTACGGACGCATTCGCCGCACCTGGATGATGATTTTTTTTTTGAACGGTGAAAGGTCCCGAAGGACCGAGATGCTGCCATTAGTCAAAGCGGAGAGTACAAATTACAATAAGACCCAAAAGAAAAAACAAGATAACAACTGTGCCCTTCAAGTTTACATTGCACCCTGCAGAAAGATCGTAAAGCAATCGAGTCCGCAATCCGCTGACACCGCCTCGCCGGGCCGTCGTCTGAACCGGGACGAACCACTTGGCCCAACGTCGATTGGGGCGCGAGGAGGAGAAAAGGCCATGCCGAGTGTAGTAGCTCAGTACGAGGCCTCTCGAGCTCGTGAGGCCATCCTCATGGCCAAAGATAGCGGTTGGCTTATTGCTTCCGCTTGGAGATCGCCGGAGAAGCGAAGATCGCCGCCGGGAACAGGCCCCACCCATCGCAAGTATGTCAAAGAAACCAACCCTCCTTCCTCGCCACCATGGCTTACCGAGATCTGGAGAGGTAGCTAGTCGCCGTCGACACCACGAAGGCACACCCGAGCTTTATGGTCGAGCCAGAGTCCGCAACCTCCGCCGCAAGCGCAACCAACTGCTGACACAGAGGAGACGGTGACCTCCGGCACCGCCGAAAGCACCAAGGAGTAGCTCGATGATCACGAAGAAGCGTGGCCGCCGCCAGACCATCTCCCCCGCCGCCACGGCGGAGGCCCGGATCGGGCACAACCCCACATCCATAGCAATGCCCGCCATGCGAAAGAAAGGCGGCGCGGTGTTCTTCTCCTCGCCACCACGGCCGGAAGAAGAACAAGCCAACACCTGCGCCTCTTCCCCGCTTCCACGGCCGGAGAGGAGGAGAACGACTCCATCGCACACGACGAACACCGGCTTTATTAACGGAGACCGCAAGCCCTCGCCGCTGGCCGTTGAAGCCACGACCCGGGCGTAGAAGAACTCGGCGCCACGGATCTTGCGCAAAGATCCAGATTCCACTCAAGACTCCTGCGGAAAACACCTACACCTACTGGCTACAACTATCGGCGCCTCCTCGCCATCCTCGCCGGCGTCGCCGGCGAGAGAGGCCTCGGTTCGGGCCGGATCTGCGGCGGGAGGCTTCAACTACAGTAGCAGAGAGGGTTGAGAGAGAGAGAGTGGTCGGAGAAATCTTATTCGCACCTGGATGATGATGGAGCCACCACCACCACCATGTGTTCGAATGGACCTACAGTAGACAGCCTCTCTATGACTTTAAGTTAAACTACAGTAAGGCTGGTCCTAGTGATAGTATCATACTACTAGTATCATGCATATGATACTAGTGCATGATACTATGTCTCTAGTGCATTATATCATATAGTAGTATTATAGTAGAGATATATTTTTGATTTGTAGAATCTCTATGTAAAATGTGTGTACAAGATTTACGTGTCATTATGATTTCTAGCTTTACGTGATATGATACGGTATCTACCTATGATACACTAATCACCTCTCTCTTCATTAATTATGGCGTATCACGATTTTCTTAAATTGGCGTGTATGATACGTGGCGCTTAATCTTAGTAGCAATAGGACCAGCCTAACACTGCCACAGTACTGACACTAATGGACCTACAGCCATGTACGTACCGCGTTGGGAACCGTGATGCGATCCTGACGCCTTGGCGGATTCCCGTCTCCGGGTGGCAACACGTAGCGTAATAGGAAGCCTGGCCTGCCGCGTGCCAGCTGCTCTCGCGTAGGGAACAGGGCCGTACTACGTGGATGATGCCATGCATGCGCTTTGGCTTGGGGGAGACGCACCTGCACCTTGCACGGCTCAAGAATCAAGCCTTGCCTAGGGTACCTTTGGGACCAATCATCTCTCGCTGTTCAGCCTTGCTTAAGTTTTAAGTAACTAGTACTAGTACTAGTAGTGCAATTTGGCCGTTGATTAGGCAGCCGCCCTCGTGAGCTGCGTCGTCCACTTGTAATGGAATCGGGGAGCCAGTGGCAAATGCCTACGCCGACGAGAGGCCTCTTTCGTAGTTGGGGCCCCCCTCCCCCTCCCTCCTCCCTCCCCCCGTTTTGAGAGTCTCCCGGAGAAGCCCGGTTCGACCCCTAGCCCTCTCCGCCGGCGTTGCCGGCCGGAGATGGCGAAGGGAAGACGCCAGAGTAGATAGAAGTAGTTGTAGGTTCGGCAGCTTGCTTTGTTTTGAAATTTAGGTAGTTTGTGCGGAACTCTAGATCTTGCCACCGGATCTATGTAGTTTTAGGTTCCTTGTCTCTACTTTTCTTCTCCGATGGATGGAGGCCCAAGTTGAGACGGGAACCGCACCTCTGAATAATTTCGTGGTGGTGGCCGCCTCCGTCCGAGGTCTCGACTCTGCTTTCTCTCGGCCGGTGGTTGCGAGGAAGAGGAGATCGATGGTGGAGTTAGGCATGGGCGACTCTGTCCGCCATGGTGGCGAGGAGCCTTGTGGCGTGGTGGCTTTGGCGGCGGGGCGGCCTTGCCTCCGCAGTTGGTGTTGCCTTGATGGAGTGGGGTCGCGGCGACGTTTTCTCCGGCCGCGTGGAGGCGAGGGAGGCGAAGCAACAAGTGCTTCCGGCCTACCATTGAGTGGGACGTCAACCCGCTTGCAACGTCGAGCAAATCCGGCGGCTACGATTGCCACGCGAGCTTGACCAGATGGTGGCCTTGTGTGCGCCAAGACGGCGCCTTTCCAACCTCCGCATGGAGGCCTTCTTGAGTCACTCGCCGGAGTTCCCCCCTGTGTCAGCGCCAAGTGGTTCGTCCCCGGCGAAGTCATGGTGGCCGGCGCTCGTGGCTCAATCTCGGTGGAGAGAACCCTGGACTCGATTGCTTTTCTGCTTTTTCTTTCAGGGTCCTCGGTGCAAATTTTCTGGCCTTTGTTGTAATTTCTTTTTACATTACAGCCCATGTTGTGCACCCACCGTCGGTTAATTGAATGCAGCTTCGAGGCCCTTCGTGGCCCCTTATCCGTTCCAAAAAAAAAAAAAAAGACGAGAGGCCTCTTTCCGGGAAGCAAGCACAGCTAGCTTTGCCGAGATTTGTGCACACCCTGTGTAGTATTTTAAACAAAAACTTCACGCTGAAGCACAGTCGCTTTGTTGCGAGGTTACTGGCTACTGGCATTCGAGTAGTATTAAACAAATGCTGACGTTTTCACCAACGGCAAATTCGTTGCACGAGTGCACATTGGCGCTATCTCGCGAGACGCGCACCCACAGCTGGACGTGAAAATTGAAGAAAAGAATGAGACTCGTGTGGACGTATCGCGGGGCTTGGAAGCTTGCGGTTAACACGACGTACGTGCCTGTCCGGCGACACGTACGGGTGGTGGCACCTGCAGCGGAGCGGCCGAGAGGGGGCACGGATGCACGAGCAAGGCGTGGGCGTGGACGGCGGCCGTCCATCCGTCCGCTGTCACGCACCGGCCGGTGGTCTCAAACCATGCCGGGCTCCAGCCAGGCCGTGACGTGTGTGTCTCCTGGACCGTACGTTCTGCTTCCGCCGCAGGGTCTCTACAGTCTTCGGACTGGTCATTGAAGGAAAACTTGGTCAGCTGCAACAGTCCTGGGCCAGGTTACCGTTTGTTTCTGCTCTACTCTGGCTAACATTCAAAACTTGTCCTAAAAGGAGTATTTGCTTTAGTATAAGGGCATGTTTAACGCTGGCCACTTAGGTGGGCGTTTAAATAGATAAAATTTAATTAATTATCATAAATTAAACGGATAAGCGTCTAAAACTGTAACCGAGGGCGATAATTTGGGACGCTAAATACCATTTTTTTTCTGCTGGGCGAAAACGTTTTTCACTTCTTGCGCCGACGCTAGCCAAAATCCCGGGATTCACAAGGAATATGGCGTAACGGCTGGGATTCTAATCCCTAGCCCTGCATTAGATACGTGTCCTAAGCAGTTATCACGAAGACACGAATTATATCCCAAATCTGCATCAACACGTTACCTAGCGGTTCTGACTGAATGCACACAACTTGAAAAAGAAAAAAGATTAAAAAAAACTTGCTACACAACGATTAATCCCTTGTACACCTACGTTATCAAGACAATTAAAAAAATACAGTTAGCTCCTTCTAATAACCTCCACTTTATCGTCCAATACTCATTCTCCTCTTTCATTTTGAAAGATCGTGAAAGAAAAGAGAACAAATTTGTCTAATATTTTCTAGATGTGCACTCATTCTCCACTTTATCCTTCTCAAGAACTTCTGAAACACTTTCTGAATCTAGTGCATCTATTGAGAATTACGAACAACCGCATGAGGAGGTCCTTGAGAAGGAGAAAGTCCTTGAGAAGGATGACGATGAACCTCTCACGAGAAGTAAGACACAGAGGATTGCAAAATCATGTGTTAATGATTTTATCGTGTACCTTATGGATGATACTCTCAGATCTATTGGTGATGCATATACATCTCCTGATGTAGATGATTGAAAAGAAGCTGTCCAAAATGAGATGGACTCGATTCTTTCTAATAGAACTTGGGAATTATCAGAACGGCCCTATGGTTATAAACATGTGGATTGTAAGTGGGTAAGAAGAAGTTAAGACCTGATGGTACTATTGAAAAATACAAGGCACGACATGTAGCTAAGGGCTACACATAGAAAGAAGACGAAGATTACTTTGACACATATTCACATGTCGCTAGACTGACCACCATTTGAGTACTACTGTCCCTGGCTACCTCTATGGTCTTCTCGTTCATCAAATGGACGTGAAGACAACTTTTCTTAATGGAGAGTTGGAACACGAGATCTATATGGATCAACCGGATGGGTTTGTGGTAAAAGGTGAAGAGACAAAGGTGTGCAAGTTATTAAAATCTTTATATGGCCTGAAACAAGCACCTAAGCAATGGCATGAAAAGTTTGACAGAACTCTTCTTTCTGCTGGCTTTGTCATTAATGAGGCTGATAGGTGTGTTTACTATCGTCATGGTGCAGGCGATAGTGTTATATTATGTTTGTACGTGGATAACATTCTGATCTTTGGTACAATCATGAAAGTGATAAATAAAGTCAAGTCTTTCATGTCAAAGAGTTTTGATATGAAAGATCTGGAAGAGACTGATATGATTCTGAACATCAAGCTTATTAAAAACGAGAATGTGATCAATTTAACGCAATCTCATTATGTTGAGAAGGTCTTGAGCCAATTTGGCTTTATTGATGGCAAGACTTCTCCAACACCTTATGATGCCAGTTTGACATTACAAAAGAATAAGAAGAAACCAACAGATCAGCTGAAATATTCACAAGTTGTTGGTTCTTTCATGTACTTAACAAGCGCTATAAGACCCGATATCTCTTTTCTGTGAGTAAGTTGAGTAGGTTCATGTCTAATCCGGGTATTGATCATTGACATGTACTTGAAAGGGTCATGCGCTATCTATGTGGTACAATGAGCTATGGGATTCACTATATAGGGCACCCTTTTGTGCTTCGAGTATATAGTGATTCGAACTGGATCTCTGACGTTGATGAACTCTACGCCACGAGCGGGTATGTGTTTACCCCTGGAGGTGGTGTCATGGAGATCACGTAGACAGACCATATTGACGAGGTAAATTCTGGAAGCAGAGCTTACTGCTTTAGACACAACTACCATTGAGTCAGAATGGATGCGTCGGTTCTTGATGGACTTGCCTGTGGTTGAGAAACCCGTGCCAAGAATCCTTTTAAATTGTGAAAATCAAACTGTTATTGTCAAAGTGAATAATTTTATGAATAACGCGAAGTCATCAAGACACGTGAAGAGACGTTTGAAATCTATAAGGAAATTGAGAAACTCCGGAGTACTAACTGTTACGTATATTCAAACAGACAAAAACCTGACAGATCCCTTTACAAAGGGACTATCACGAAATGTGATAGAATGTGCATCGAAGGAGATGGGGTTGAGACCCATGGACGTAACACCTAGTGGTAACCCAACCTATGTGATCGTAGATCCCGTAAATTAGGAACTTGGAAGAACAAGCTAGTGGTTTGGCTGATGAGAGTATTTTGTAACCCTCTCTATGTGAAGATGCATAACTCTCATAATATGTAAGATAGGTTGGCAACATGCCTTAATGTGTTTCTGTTGGCTTTAAATAGCAAAGATGTCGTCCTACAAGGCATTCTCGAAAAAACACACCTATATGAACTCGACTAGAAACGTCGCGGTCTTTGAGACTTGGGTGATCTCTAGTAAACTCATGAAGAGTTAAATCATTTTGAGTATGACGCATATGCCCCAACCGGCTGGGTAGGCTACTGGCAGCCATGTACTAGTTATGATTTTGAGTGAAACCTATTGACACCAAACTTGCATTTCAAGATTCGTCCATTGTTCAAATATTTGATAGACGTAGTTCAAGATTCTAGGCAAAAGTTTAACTTAACAGTCTTTGCTGAAACACTGGTATATAAACAAGTAGAGAGGATTGGCAAATCTTCAATGCATTTGAGATCTCGTGGGGCATTGTTAGAAATAATGGGCTAAATTATTAGACCCATGTGTGATTTCAGATTTTCTCTAAATCTCAAAGCCCATGCATGTGGAAGCCCATATGTGATTTGACCCAAGTTGGTGGCAGCTCACATATGTGTGGCAAGAGTAGTGAGAGCTAAAGTTTAGTCCCACATGGGAAGTTGAAAGAGAGTTGCACCACCTTATAAGGTGGAGTGTTGAACCACTTTGTAAATGAGTGATAATAGGAGAGCTACACGCACGCTCCTCCTCCGACGATGCCCGCCCGCCACGACACTCGCGGGTTGCGGGTTGCGGGAATCTCGTCGAGCCGAGAATAACATCAAAGCTCAAGAAAACTCACGAGTAGCACGTTTGAGCTTTCGCAAAATTTGTGTCAGCATAAAGGCTTTCGCAAAATTTAGGGTTTCAATTTACACATGGGTGTGACACCAACGGCGGCACAAAGCCTCAGACAAGCACACACAAACAGAGAGGTAAAAAGGAGCCAAGCCCCCGTTCAAAGAAAAAGGAGCCAAGCCAGAGACAATGAGAGAAGGATTGCGTCGAGCGGGCGACCCAGATGGCCAGAGCCTCAGCACACGAACTTCTTCTCAGATCCTTCACTGCTTCTCCGGTTCAGACGAGATCACCAGAGAGAAATTGATCAAACTCCTTCAGACCACGTTGGTTCAACAAGCTAAGCTCTACTGGCCATGGACCTTGCCGGCCAGGCCGGTGGCTAGCTCACGACGGACACCTTCCTGGACTCCTGGTGCCCGCGCCGCGCCTCCGCTCCCGAGGCGTACTGCCGCAGCCGCCGGGCGGCCTGCCTCGCGCAGACGGCGTCGAGCTGCATCTGCTCCTCGCGGCACTCCTCCACTAGAGGAAAAAGGGCCATCCGTTCGCCACCCCTGGGAGCATTAGTCCCGGTTGCGCCAAGATGGGACTAATGCCGCACGTCGGTTGAGCGGCACGGGGCAGGGGCATGGGTCCGGTTGGTAGGGGCATGCGTCCGGTTGGAGCCACCAACCGGGACTAAAGGTTTGGCCACATCCACGTGGCACAGACGACCTAGTCAGTTCTTGGCTCCAACCGACTAAAGACCCCGCCTCTATAAATGCAACGACCTCCTCCGCCTCCACTCTGTTTTTCGAATGGTGTAAGCTGAGGTGTGTGCTAGTTTTTCTCATGCATGCATGGAAGGTGTTTGTTGAAATGTTTGAGTGAAAAATCCTGAATTTCTCATAGAACAAAAATATAGAAGGTGTCCGAGACGCCTTGAGCTTATTTCCCTCGATCGAGGTTAGCAATCTTATCTTTCTAGGTCATTGATACAATTCATGTGTCGGTGTGAATTGGTTATTTCACTATTTATGATGTCCTGTTTTGATAAACTTACTTATATGATGCGGATGAGCGGTCGGGAATGGATGTACGGTGACGGCGGGTAGCCGGTATATCAAAGGCGTGGATAAATTTATCGATGTGGCTACGGCAAACAAAGAGAATGGATTTATCGTTGTCCATGTGTTCAATGTCGAACAACAAGGAGTACTCTTCCTCGAAAATCATTCGGCCACCGATTATGAAAGGTTTCATGCCCAACTATAATTGCTGGACCAAGCACGGGAAAGAGGGTTATGATGGAAGATGGTGAAGAAGAAGATGATGATAACAACTATCATCATATGTTTCTGAATCTGATGATACCGCAATGGAAGACAATGGAGAGGAAAAAGGTGAAGAACGGGCATCGATGAGCGGTGATGAACTTGGTAGGGTCATTTCGATGCAAAGCGAGGCGTGAAATGAAAATGAGAAGTTGAAGTTAGAGGGCATGTTAGAAGATCACAAGAAATTGTTGTACCCAAATTGTGAAGATGGCGGACAAAGCTCGATGGACGAATGGAATTGTTGCGATGGAAGGCAGTGTGGTCTAACGACTCCTCATTTGAAAAGATCTTGAAAATAATGAAGCCAAGTTTCCAAAACATAACGAACTTCCGATAGTACCTACGAAGCAAAGAAGACTCTCATCCTCCGGGATTAGATGTGCAAAAGATACATGCATGCATTAATGATCGCATCCTCTACATGTAAGGAGTATGAGAATTTAGATAAATGCCGGTATGCAGCGTTGCGGTATAAGATCGACGAGATGACCCCGGTGATGTTGAGGGAGAGCCCCTGGGAAGAGGGTTCTGCTAAGGTTATGTGGTATGCTCCTATAATACCAAGGTTGAAACGCATGTTCGAAACAAAGATCATGCCAGTTGTTGCGATGGCACAAAGAAGACCGTAAGAAAGACGGGAGTTGAGACACACCGATGGGTCACAGTGAGAAAAATCGAGAGAGACTTCCTGGACTTTGCAGTGACGCAAGGAACTTATGGTTTGGTCTAAGTCGGATGGCATGAATCCTTTTGGGAGCAGAGCTGCATCCTGACACTGGCCCGTGACTCTATGTATCTACAACCGCCTCCTTGGTTGTGCATGAAGCGTAAGTTCATTATGATGCCAGTGCTCATCCAAGGCCCAAGCAACGCAACGACATTGATGTGTACCTTAGGCCATTAGTTGAAGAACTCTTACAGTTGTGGGCAAACCAGGTGTACGTCGTGGGATGAGAACAAACAGAGCCATTTAATCTACGAGGGTTGTTATTCGTAACCATCAATGATTGGCCTGCTCTTAGTAACCTTTCGTGATGACAAACAAAGGATATAAGGCATGTACCCACTGTTTAGATAAGACCGAAGGTACATATTTGCATAAATGCAAGAAGGTTGTGTACCTAGCGAATCGATTTCTTCCGACCAATCATCCCGTAAGAAAGAAAGGCAAGCATTTCAAAGGTGAGGCGGATCACCGGAAGAAGCCTGAACTCCCCGCGGTGATGATGTATTTGGTATGGTCAAGGACATAGAAGTAATCTTTGGAAAGGGTCCCGGTCAATCAGTTCGACAGCGTCGCCACAGACACGCACCCATGTGGAAGAAGAAATCTATATTTTGGGAGCTGCCATATTGGAAAGTCTGCGTGTCCGCTCTTCAATCGACGTGATGCACGTGACGAAGAATCTCGTGAACTCGCTAGGATTCCTAGGCGTGTATGGGAAGACAAAAGATACACCTGAAGCACGGGAGGACCAACAAATTATGAAAGACCCAAAGAACATGCATACAGATAACAAGACGGATGAAATCATGCCCACCTTTGAGGTTTTGGATCTTCACTACCCTGCTGGTGAAGGGGATGTGACTGTGCTGGGTGACGCAAAAAACGTCACCATTCTATGGCCGAAGGATTGTATCGTGCTTCAAATCACACGCCAGGCCATCTTCGCCGCCTCACGTCTCAATGAGGTCGCCGCCGTGGCCGTCTTCGTCGCCTCACCAATCTCCGGCAGCCATCGCCAGAGCCATCGCGGCTCGGGATAAAAAGCGTAAGCGTCTCGCCTTGCGTCGTGGCGATCGCCGAAACGTAAACAAGAGCCTCTTCCAAAAGTACCAACGGTTCCTCCCAAGAGAGCTTATGGTATCAAGAGGAGATCTGGCGATCGTTGATGCGAACGGATTTTAAGCCGAGGCGGCCGAAGAGCCAGAGTTCCCAAAGACCAAAGAAGAAAAAGCCAAAGTGTTGAAAATGCTAAACACTCTTCATCAACCCGAGCCAAAGCTGTCATCGACTATGAGCGTTCTATTCTCAAGTCACATGCAACACAAAAGCCTCAAGAGCAAGATCGATGCAAGCGGAAATCTGTTGCCCAGCTCGGAGAACAAGCAAAACAGACTTGCGCCTCTCAAGGTGATTTCTCAAACCAATGTGGGGTCGAGCAAATATGGGGCGAAGAGCAAGATGATCCAGAGGTAGTTGCACACGGAGAAGCCGCTGCTCAAGGTATGAGTATTGCCAGATTTATCGCTTAGAGTTCTTCCCGTGAGTGAAGTAGCATACAAATACCAAGACGGCAAACCGTCGTCAAACCCGAGGAGGTAAATAATCTTTCAACAAAATGCGAAGATTGCATAACTGGTACATGCACGCCACAAGGCCGGGCTAATCGGATAGTCTTGAGGGTTACAAAAAAGCATCATGGGAAAGAAAGTGATGACATGATATCCATTGAATTTAATGAGCTATTTCAATTATTCAATCAAGACGCCTTGGACAAATCGCTCATCGATTGCCTATTGTCCGTAAGTACTAATTTCGTAATTAACTTAGTCTCCACTATCTCACTTTGTTTATTGCATGTATATAATCATACCGTTGTAATATGCAGAATGAAGATTCTCGAATGCGGAGGACAAATCTATGATATTGGCTTCATTGACCCATATTGGGTTGATGAAGCTAATCTCAAAATAAGCCCCGAGGATACGGAGGATAATATAGTACACGCGTTAAGGTTTCAAGAAACCAAAAGGAAATACTTTTTCCTTACAACTTCCAAAGAGTGTTATTGTCTTGTATACACTTTCTATTTCGCTAACTCGATGTTAAGTATATAATTGATTAGTTATGCATTCAGCTTCCACTATATTCGTTAATCATTCAACTTGACAAAGGGCGTGTACTAGTCATGGACTCGAAACATAAACCCCTTGAGACGTGGAAGGACATGCGATACTTCTCCAATGTAATTCTAATCATTACGACACTATATCGGCAATGTTCGTGAATTTATGATATCAAGTACTTAAGAACTTATTTTATTCGCTTTTCACGCCGGCTTGGAAACGGTTCACCAACAAGGCTAGGGTGTTTGGAAAGGAGCTTACATTTCAACCACTAAATGTAAGCACCACTAGCTATATCCGCGCATATCTTTGATTCTAGTTTTGATATAGTTATTATCATGCTTGATTATTATTTTGATTGAACTATGTTCTTGTGAAGTGCGACACAGGACGTAACAATCTCTGTGGATACTATGTTTGCGAGTTCATCCCGGAGACGTGCGATGAGAAGGGCAGAAATTTAGAGCAACTCCACGTATGTAAACAATTTCTATAGTTTTATTTTCAAACAAATTGTGTTTAGTTTCATTCATATAGACTCCTTTTTAAATTAGATCGAACGTCTACGGGGCGGTCTTCGCCAAAGGATCGTGACGAGCAATTCAGAGGAATTGTAACACCCTCGAATCGGACCTATGCAAGTTTGAGCAAAATTCGCCAAACCCGCATAGAAACGATTCAAAGGTGCTCACCAGCACTTTCGTGCGGGTGGAAAACGAAGTAATAACATTACACAACAGTCCTCGATGGGACCCACGAGCAGATATATATACAAATGACTCAAAGAGTCAAGAATACAAATATACGGTACAAAGATCCAAATCACCTTGAAAGCGATGGGCGTCCGACTACGGACAAGATGCAAATGGGGCTAAGAGCCACGAAGAATAACCAATGGCGCCCATAACCCCGCCTGCCAAGCGGAAGGGTAACCCCGCTAACGGCGCCGATCTCAAAACCTGCTTAAACAAAGGGGTGCCGACAAAGGGCAAAGGAAAAAGAGGAGCGTCGATCGAGGCCAAGACACTGAGGCTAGAATTCGGGTCCTCGCCTACATAGGTATGGTGGGGTGGCGGCGGCGGCATGCACTAAACAACCTATAGAGACTCGACACAACCTGGCGGATATCGGAGGTAAGAATGACCTATTCGGATCCAACGAAGCTAACACCAAACAAACCCCTCCCGTGTTTCCCTCGAGACCAACGAGGAAGTCAACCGAGGAACTCACGGTTGGCGTTTAGTTATTCGGTTATAGTTGCGGCACTTTACTAGTCAAGTTTAGATAATCGCCCGATAAAATAAGCAGTGGGCACTTTTAGTTAATCATTCCGTTGTAGTTGCAGCAATTACTAATCGAATGAGATAGCAAGAGGTAATCCCAAAACCCAAAGCTTGTTGGTACTTTTATTCAGCCATTTCGTTGTAGTTGCAGGGATTTACTAGTCAGGGTACAATTGTGCAAGCGACAACCAAACAAGCAATTGTGGGCGATTAATTAGCCATTCCATTATAGTGAAGCTGATTACTAGTCATTATAAGTCAAATTTATAGCAAGAAACTTTAGTTATGCTTGTCTATGATCGAGATCGTGCTCCAAGTCGTCCATAACCGCGGACACGGCTTTGAGAAAGTTTTAACCCGGGTGCACCAATAGCAACACACGCCGATCACCTCGGAAAAACCAAAACAAAACCCAACGAGGCTTTCACGTTGAACAATCACAGGATTCGAAATATTTGGGCCACCCTTGAGTATACCCGAACGGAGTAAGCAAGCTTCGAGACGGACTCAAGGTTTACGTCGATGGTCAGAACGACAAAGAGGTCCCCAATCGGGACCGCCGATCTGCTGAAAACATCCTGCTTACCTAAGCAAAAGCAAGACTCGACAATCGTAAATAAAGCAAAAAACATGGCATAAGTACAGATCGTAAATAAAACCTCAAACTAGTTTGTGGCCCCAAGAAATAAGATGAATCAAGCTCGGCTCAGGGGGTCCCATATACCTCCGGATGTGGATAGCAGAAAAATCAAGGAACAGTATCAAGTACTCGGGGTCTTACGGGACACAAGTGGGCTCGGAAACCAAATATTATCTATCACCCACCGATGCCTCTCGCTTATTCAATTTTAGTTGTTAAACAGAATTTAAGGTGACGATAAGTAAAACTAGAATCATCTCCAACATCAACATGCGGCAATACATCAGCAGAATGGCATATATGACACATCGGCACTTGAGCAAGCAACTACGGTAGCAAGCCCAACTATCTACCAAACAATGTAATAGGGTGTGTCCAAGGCAATATAAGGCTGCAAGGGATATCACAGTACGAAACTAAAGCATCGCAACACGGTAGCAATAGATCAACAGGAGGAATAAAGACTATAAAAGTAAGATAGGTAGAAAGGAGATGCTCACCGAAAACATTGCCGAGAGGTTCAACCAAGATCGGGCGAAGCTCACATCAACTCAACGGCCTTATCCGCGAAGAACCAAAACACTAGAAGAAACACGGATGCAACATTTAATTAAACGGAAGATCGGCATGATGCATGCATGATGTATGGCATGGCAAAGGTGCGGTGCAATTAGGTCATATTAAGCGGAAGGTCCCGACAATTAATTAGATGGTTCCAGCTTGTTTAAAACCCCAATTTAAATGTTGTTTCAACAAGGCAAGATAAGATACCGTTCGCTACACAAGTTTAAATGAGGCCAATATAAGGCTAGATTTGCCCGCATATGGGCCCCATATTTAGTTATTAGGTGAATCGGCATAAGGCCCCAAACCATGATATGCATGCAAGGATGGCAATTAAATATCGACAAGTTGTTATGTTATAAAATAGGGTTCCGGAAGGTTCGCACATGAAGGAGCCTCGACGAACTTGGGTGTTCCGGGTTCGGGGTTGGTCGAGGGTCGGTCCGGGGTTCAGTTGCGGATCGGGGTAGATCTTGGCGCAACCGGGAAGCAGGGCTTGGTTGGCGTCGGGGCGCATCGGATCTTCCGGGTCGGTGCCGTTCTTGTCGTCGCGTCGCTCTCGTCGGGTCCGCGCCATCGAGTCGGTCTTGGCTTCAGGGTGAAGTACTTGGCGTTCCTCGTCTTGCCGAAGGCCTTGTTGCGCTACGGCGAAGAACTTAGCGTCAACGGGGTCCGAGAAGGAGATCTTGACGCGCACGGGTTCGGGTGTCAAGCTTGGTCTTCGGGTTCTAGGCGGAGATCTTGGCAGGTCCGGAGGAAGAACTTGCCGCGACGGTTCGGGATTGACCTTCGGATCGGGTCGGGATCGGGAACTTGGTCGGTCTTAGGTCCGAAAAGGCTTGGCGAGAACCCAAAGATGCCATCATCCAGACACCATTACTCCTTCACTACATTGCTCGATTTCGCCAAAGAACAAAACCACACAGCGGAATCTCCACTACGCCAACACAACACCGCATCTAGATAAACAAAAAAAGAGGGGACGGTGGGACTTGAGGCACTGTGGTAATGTGCCGGGCAACGACTCGAGCTAGAGGACGACAGGAGCGGAAGACGCGGTCGGGAGGCTTGGCGATGGAGTGCAGGCGGCCGGGCGACGCTGGTGGAGCGGCGGCGCGGGCTCGGATGGTCGGGAGGAGGACTTGCAAGGCGGTGACGAACGGCGAGCAGGATGAGGCGAAGGACGGGCGCGGGGAGAGGAGGAACGGGCGGCGCGTTGAGCCGAGAGGAGGAGGCGTCGGCGAGGGAGGCAGCGCGGTGGCGAGGCTGCAGGTGGGCGCCACGTGGGGAAGCGGCTCGGGGAGGCCGGAGGTCGTGGGAGCTCACGGACGCGAGGGCGACGCGGCGGGCGAGGAACCGAGGCGGTGGACGCGGTTGCCGGAAGGCGGAGGACCGGCCAGCGGCGGGCGGCTTGGCGGCGGAGGCGAGGCGGCAGGCGGGTGGAAGGCGGCTGACGCCAGGAGAGAGGGCTGAGCAGGCGAGGCCGGAGCTAGAGGGAGGCGGAGGCCAAGGAGGCGGTGGAAGCGGGTGAGAGAGAGGAGGCGCTGCGGGTGCGGGTTGGGAGAGAGAGGGAGGAGGGAGAAGGAAGAGAAACAGGGCAGGGGTGGGGCCGGTCTGGCAGGCGCGGCCCAGGTGGGGACGGGGCAAGGGGAGGCTCGGCTTGGGGATGGTTATCTGGGGAGAGTGGCCAGGCGGTTGGCGCGGGGGTGTGTGGGCCTGGGGTTAGCTGGCAGGTGGGTGAGAGGAAGGAGATTGAGTTAGTCTAGGTGGCAGGGGCTGATTGGTGGAGGGAGAGAGGCAGGGTGACTTGGCAGGTGGTGATAGGTGGGAGTGAGGTGGAGGGTGAGAGAGGGTAGATTTTTAGGTGGGTTTAGGTTTAGATGGGGCGGCAGGATGGACCGATTAGAAAAACTGGGGCGGTCGTTCGGGTCGGGTTGGCCCGTTCGACTGCCCCTACTAAAAATAATTATAAATTTTATTTGTGTTAATTGGACCATTTGCAAACCGATAGCGACAAAACAAAATACTCCGGAGCCCCGGGTTTTGATGTTTGAAAATAAAGAGGGGCGTTTAGAAAACAACACGGGCTTTGCAAACATAGTTTTGGCAAACAATGCATGATGATGACGATGCAATGCACAAATTCAACGCGATTTTCTAGTAGTGGTTTTGCGGGATGCCACAATTCGACACCACTAACAATGGATCTCGCCCTCGAGATCCGCCTCATGGTACCGGAAGGAAGGTCGGCGTTCTGCGTCTTCTCGTTTTGTGTAGATCCTCGCGACACCACTAACAAGAGTTCGTTGTCCGTGATCGTCGAGAGAACACTCCGGAAACAAAAAGGTCGAAGGTAGAGGTATCAACAAATAAGCCACCTCTAACTTCCGTGGACGGAGTAAAACTGGATCCACCGATTCGATGTACAAGAGCGAATGATAAGAGTAGTGGTATGGTAGCTACTCCATCCCGCACCAAACCATTACTCGCACACAAATAGGCGGACTATGCAACCAACTCTGGAATTAGATCAGATCTCGACAAGCGAGGTTCGAAACCAAGGGTGATCAGACTCTGCACGGATCTGGCGTGGATGAGGTCGTCGCGTCGGGAAAACACGGAAGGCACAAACAAGGAACAAAGAAGGGTACCACCGAGGCGATTCATCGCAGCTTGAACAGGAGGTATAACACGCTACTAAAGGAGGAAGCGAAACCACGAAGGTACGGAAACCCAACCACGAGAATTCACGGACTCAAGAAAGAGAAGAGAGCGGATTCAAAAGCGTGAAGATAAGAGGGGAGCAATAGGGTAAGGAGTAAAAATCAGACCTAGTCGTAACTATCCAACCGATTTTGCAAAATAGTTTTGACACTCTACATTCTAGTTAGCTAGGTTATCCTCAGTTTGGACTTGTGTATCGCAATCGCCGTGCTCGATACCACTCAGTAACACCCTCGAGAATCGGACCTATGCAAGTTTGAGCAAAATTCGCCAAACCCGCATAGAAACGATTCAAAGGTGCTCACCAGCACTTTCGTGCGGGTGGAAAACGGTAATAACATTACACAACAGTCCTCGATGGGACCCACAGCAGATATATATACAACAATGACTCAAAGAGTCAAGAATACAAATATACGGTACAAAGATCCAAATCACCTTGAACGATGGGGCGTCCACGGACAAGATGCAAATGGGGCTAAGAGCCTCAAGAATAACCAATGGCGCCCATAACCTGCGAGGCCAAGCGGAAGGGTAACCACTAAGCGCCGATCTCAAAACCTGCTTAAACAAAGGGGTGCCGACAAAGGGCAAAGGAAAAGAGGAGCGCCAAGATCGAGGCCAAGACACGGCGAGGCTAGAATCAAGGTCCTCGCCTACATAGGTATGGTGGGTCGAGCGCGGCAAAGATGCACTAAACAACCTATAGAGACTCGACACAGGCGGATATCGTAGAGGGGGTAAGAATGACCTATTCGGATCCAACGAAGCTAACACCAAACAAACCCCTCGGTGTTTCCTCGAGACCAAACGAGGAAGTCAACCGAGGAACTCACACGGTTGGCGCTTTAGTTATTGGTTATAGTTGCGGCACTTTACTAGTCAAGTTTAGATAATCGTCACGATAAAATAAGCAGTGGGCACTTTTAGTTAATCATTCCGTTGAAGTTGCAGCAATTACTAATCGACATGAGATAGCAAGAGGTAATCCCAAAACCAAAGCTTGTTGGTACTTTTATTCACCATTTCGTTGAAGTTGCGTGATTTACTAGTCAGTACAATTGTCGCAAGCGACAACCAAACAAGCAATTGTGGCAGTATATTAATTAGCCATTCCATTATAGTGAAGCTGATTACTAGTCATTATAAGTCAAATTTATAGCAAGAAACTTTAGTTATGCTTGTCTATGATCGAGATATCGTGCTCCAAGTCGCCCATAACCATGACACGGCTTTCGAAAGTTTTACCGCCGGGTGCACCAATAGCAACACACGCCGATCAGCCTCGGAAAACCAAAACAAAACCCAACGAGGCTTTCACGACGAACAATCACAGGATTCAGAATATTTCAGGCCACCCTTGAGTATACCCGAACGGAGTAAGCAAGCTCCGAGACTCAAGGTTTACGCCGATGGTCAGAACGACGAAGTCCCCAATCGGGACCTGTCGATACCGCGAAACATCCCGCTTACCTAAACAAGACAAGCAGTGCACTCGCACAATCGTAAATAAAGCAAGAAACATGGCATAAGTACAGGATCGTAAATAAAACCTCAAACTAGTTTGTGGCCCCAAGAAATAAGATGAATCAAGCTCCGCTGGGGTCCCATATACCTCCCGGATGTGGATAGCGCAAAAATCAAGGAACAGTATCAAGTACTCGGGGTCTTACGGACACAAGTGGGCGTTCGAAACCAAATATTATCTATCACCCACCGATGCCTCGCTTATTCAATTTTAGTTGTTAAACAGAATTTAAGGTGACGATAAGTAAAACTAGAATCATCTCCAACATCAACATGCGGCAATACATCAAGAATCGTGGCATATGACGACACACATCCAAGACTTGAGCAAGCAACTACGGCGCAAGAAGCCCAACTATCTACCAAACAACAGGTAATAGGGTGTGTCCAAGGCAATATAAGGCTGCAAGGGATATCACAGTGTACGAAACTAAAGCATCGCAACACGTAGCAATAGATCAACAGAGGGAATAAAGACTATAAAAGTAAGATAGGTAGAAAGGGGGAGATGCTCGCCTGAAAACATTGCCGAGAGGTTCAACCGAAGATCGGGGCGAAGCTCACATCAACTCAACGGCCTTATCCGCGAAGAACCAAAACACTAGAAGAAACACCGGATGCAACATTTAATTAAACGGCAGAAGATCGGCATGATGCATGCATGATGTATGGCATGGCAAAGGTGCGGTGCAATTAGGTCATATTAAGCGGAACCGGGGTCCCGACAATTAATTAGATGGTTCCAGTTGTTTAAAACCCCCGCAATTTAAATGTTGTTTCAACAAGGCAAGATAAGATACCGGTTCGCTACACAAGTTTAAATGAGGCCAATATAAGGCTAGATTTGCCCGCATATGGGCCCCATATTTAGTTATTAGGTGAATCGGCATAAGGCCCCCAAACCACAGATATGCATGCAAGGATGGCAATTAAATATGCGACAAGTTGTTATGTTATAAAATAGGGTTCCGGAAAGGGGTTCGCACATGAAGGAGCCTCGACGAACTTGGGTGTTCCGGGGTTCGGGGTTCGGGGTTCGGGGTCAGGGTCCAGATCTGGGGTTCAGGGTCTGCGGATCGGGGTAGATCTTGGCGCAACCGGGAAGCAGGGCTTGGTTGGCGTCGGGGCGCATCGGATCTTCCGGGTCGGTGCTTTGCTGCCGCCGCCTCGCCGGGTCCGCGCCATCGAGTCGGTCTTGGCTTGTGGTGAAGTACTTGGCGTTCCTCGCCTTGCCAAGGCCTTGTTGCGCTACGGCGAAGAGCTTAGCGGAAACGGGTTCCGAGAAGGGGATCTTGACGGGGCTCCGGGTTCGGGGTGTCGAAGCTTGGTCTTCGGGTTCTAGGGCGGAGATCTTGGCAGGTCCGGGAGGAAGAACTTGCCGCGACGCTTGTCGGGATTGACCTTCCGGATCTGGGGTCGGGATCGGGGAACTTGGTCGGTTCAGGTCGAAGGCTTGCGAGAACCCAAAGATGCCATCATCTGCACACCATTACTCCTTCAGCTACATTGCTCGATTTCTGCCACAGCAACAAAACCACACAGCGGAATCTCCACTACTGCCAACACAACAACACCGCATCTAGATAAACAGAAAAAGAGGGCAGGGACCGGTGGGACTTGAGGCACCAGGGTACTGTGCCGGGCAACGCACTCGAGCTAGAGGACGACAGGAGCGGAAGACGCGGTCCGGGGAGGCTTGGCGATGGAGTCTGGACGCGGCGGCCGGGGCGACGCCGTGGTGGAGCGGCCCAGGCGCGGGCTCGGATGGTCGGGAGGAGGACTTGCAGGCGGTGACGAACGGCCAGAGCAGGGATGAGGCAGAGGACGGCGCCGGGGAGAGGAGGAACGGGCGGCGGCCGCGTTGAGCCGAGAGGAGGAGGAGCGTCGGGGCGAGGACGCAGTGGCGGAGCTGCAGAGGGCGGGCCACGCGGGGAAGCGGAGGAGGCGCTGGAGGTCGTGGAGGGGCTCACGGGACGCGAGGCGACGGCGGGCGAGGAACCGAGGCGGGTGACGCGTTGCCGAGGGCGGAGGACCGGCAGCGGCGTAACGGCTGCGGGAAGGGAGGCAGGGTGGAAGGCGTCGGCGGCGGACGACGCGCGCCAGGGGAGAGGGCGCCGGAGCGACGGAGGCGGAGGCCGGAGCTAGAGGGGAGAAGGGCGGGCCGCGCGGGGAGGCGGTGGAAGCGGGGGAGAGAGAGGAGGCTGGGGCGCGGGAGAGAGAGAGGAGAGGAAGGAAGAGAAACAGGTGGTGGGGCCGGTCTGCAGCGCGGCCCAGTGGGACGGGCAAGGGAGGCTCGGCTTGGGGATGGTTATCTGGGAGAGTGGCCAGCGGTTGGCAAGTGGGCTGGGGTTAGGGTGGCAGTGGGTGAGAGGAAGGAGATTGAGTTAGTCTAGGTGGCAGGGGCTGATTGGTGGAGGGAGAGAGGCAGGGTGACTTGGCAGGTGGTGATAGGTGGGAGTGAGGTGGAGGGTGAGAGAGGGTAGATTTTTAGGTGGGTTTAGGTTTAGATGGGGCGGCAGGATGGACCGATTAGAAAAAGCTGGGCGATGTCGTCGGGTTGGCCTGCTCGACCGCCTACTAAAATAATTATAAATTTTATTTGTGTTAATTGGACCATTTGCAAACCGATAGCGACAAACAAAATACTCGAGCCCGGTTTTGATGTTTGAAAATAAAGAGGCGTTTAGAAAACAACACGGCTTTGCAAACATAGTTTTGGCAAACAATGCATGATGATGACGATGCAATGCACAAATTCAACGCGATTTTCTAGTAGTGGTTTTATGGGATGCCACAAATTGGCGGATTCTTGGATGCGAAGTCCTAGACCGAAAGGAGTACTATTCTGTGTATAGACAATAGGGATTGTAAAAATAGCAACTCCGTGGTATAGACAAGGGAATACTTTTGTATGTAGTGCATGAACTCGATCCGTGTATTGAATGTAATATTGTCATGATGATCTTGTAATATAAGGTTCCTTCATTGATAAGTGCAAAACACTAAATAAACAATAAAACAACCTAAATGAATTCTCGCCGCGGCACAAAAAGTGGCGAAAATGCCGCAACAAAATGTGCAAAAATGAATTCTTCGCCAGCAGAAATGGCCAAATCTCTGCAATGGCGAAGGTTATTAGTCCGTCAGTTCGTATTACGAACCGACTAAAGCCACCTCCTCGCACGCAGGCTGCCACGTGTATGATCTTTGTCGGTTGGTGGGGCACCGGGACTAAAGGTTCGGCTTTAGTCCCGATTGCCCCGTCGGTTGGGCAACCGGACTAATGCCCTACCAACCGGGACACATGGGGTGTTTTCTACCGTGCTCGCTGCGAAGGTGTCCCTCTGTACATGAACACGTCATGTCGCGCGCCACCGCTTGCGTGACAAATACAAGACGCAGCGTCTGCGCGGGCATGCCGGCCTCGCCCAGCGGCTCGGCGTCGAAGAAGAAGAAGGAGCAGGATACTGAGGCCGCCATGGTATCTGTAGTAGGTGACTTTCGGGCAAGGCGAGCACGAGCAGATCGAGCTGGGTTGCGTAGTGCGCTTGCTGCTTTTGGTGCGGGAGGAGGAAGACGGGAGAGAACGAGGAGGAAAGGGGAAGGAGCGTGGAGAAGAATAGAGCCCCTTATATTTCGGAGTGAGTGCCTGTGTGGGTTATTTTCCTTTTGGACCTCCACGGTCGAAAAAATTCAGTGGAGCGCTAAAATGTCGAGCACGGTGGCCCTTATGTATTAGAGTATTTCCACTAGTTGGCGAATCCAGGCCGAAATCCGGATCAAACTTTGGTCAAACGAAACAAGTTTTCGGTATGGGTACATCGAGATTTCCACTCGCGTACCCAGCCCGAATTTCTGGAACGCCCGTTTCCATTCAAATTCGGCTCAAGTTCGTCCAGATTTCGGCATACTTCGGCATACCATGAATACAGAATATTTTACGGCCAAAGTTCGACGAAATTTTAAACATAGTTCGGCGTAAATGTAAACATAGTTCGGCCTGCAGTGAAAATACAACATATTTCAGCCAAGTTTGGCCTAGTTCGGTCAGTTCATGCTCGACATCTACGTGTTGCCCCTGCGTATCCATAGGTGCTTAACAAGATCATCCTGCAGCTGTTGATGCACCGCCGATTCTTGGATCTCTAACGCATGGCGATGAATGCAGCTCAGGTTGGAGGCACCTGATGATCATGCTTGGCAAGAGGACCATGTCTGTAGTATGGCTTGTTCTCCTCGAGCAAACTCAGTGGATCCTTCCTCTCATCCTCAATGATCATGTTGTGCAAGACCACACAAAGTTCATCACTTCCCACGTCTGATCTTTCGACCAGGTCATAGCAGGGAACCGGACAACTTCAAACCTCTGCTAGAGCACACCGAATGTCCGCTCCACGTCCTTCCTGCAAGCTTCCTGTTCCTTGGCAAAGTGAGAATGCTTGGTGAACATTGGGTTTGAGATAATATTCATAAATATTGGCCATCTTGGATAGATGTCATCTGCTAGATAGTATTCTTTGTTGTAGTGGTGCCCACTGATCTCAAATTCCACAGGGAGAGCAATGACCCTCAACAAGCTTGAAAAACACAGTTGAGGAGTTGAGGGCGTTGATGTCGTGTTCGATCCTGCCATGTCAAAGAAGGAGTGTCAGATCCAAATATCATGTGTAGCATCTGCCTCAAGTATCACAGTGCAACCTCCTTGGTGCCCTTTGTACATTCCTTGCTATGCAAATGGATAGTTCTTTCACTCCTAATGCATGCAATCTATGCTTCCAAGTGAAGGGAATATGCCCGAGAGGCAATAATAAAGTGGTTATTATCGTATTCCTTATTTATGATAAATATTTATTTTGCATGCTATAATTGTATTAATACGAAAACGTTAATACATGTGTGTTTAATAAACAAAAAGGAAGTTCCTAGTTATGCCTCTCTTATAAACTAGCTCGTTGATTAACAAGATGATCAAAGGTTTCCTAATCATGGACATTGGATGTTGTTAATAACGAGGTCATAACATTACTGGAATGATGTGATGAACATTCATCCGAAGTATAGCATTACGATCAAGGTCATTGTGTTTATATTGCTATAACATCATACGAAGTTATGTTAGTCCTTAGACCATGAGATCATGTCAATCACTAACACCTAAGAGTATCTTGATAACATCAAACGCCACACCGCAATGGTGACTATAAAGATGTGTTCAGTGCTACGAAGGTGTTATGTTGAGGCTCATGGATCAAGTGTGGAATTTGTTCATACCGATGACGGATAGATATACTCTGGGCCCTCTCGATGATATCACATTGATTAGCTTGCAAGCAAGTGATTTGATCACTAGAATGCTGTATCACGGGAACGAGAAAAGAGTACATGTCGGTAACGAGATCAAACTAGGTATAGAGATACCGATGATCGAATCTTGGACATGTAATATATCGCGAGACAAAGGGATTGAGTTACATGTGTATAAGGTTCACACGATCATAGAAGTCATCGTTGAATACGTGGGAGTCAGTACGGATCTCCAGGTCCCGCTGCTGATTATTGATCGGAGAGGGGTCTCGATCATGTCTACATTATTCGCGAATCGTAGGGTGACACACTTAAGGGATACCGACACCATTCGGAGCAAATTATATGCTAGAGAAAGAAAAGGAAAGCGCATGAATTTATTTCACTAGACACCGAATCGCTTTTGGTTGAAATTGTTAAACCGGTTACGCATGTGAAATTGAATACTATCAAGGGGTTTTATGTGAATGTTTGTTAATTAAAGTAATTAACAAAATTCTGAATAAAATAAATAAAAGAGTTTTATTAAATGAGAGCTTGCATTAATTTTGGTGAAAAATTAATGCATGTGAGTGGAGGTGTTTTTATGTGAGTGGAGCATCCACCACATGAATGAGGGAGAGGTGGGGGCACCCTGCATGGCCGGCGGCCATGCCCCCTTCCCCTATAAAAGGACCTCTTCCTCTCACTTGTCACTCACACCTCCTCCCGAAGGATCTCTCTACCCCTTTTAGAATTTCCCTATGGTCTCGGATCAGCGAGATACATGTTCCCGGTGGCTTTTTCTGGAAGGATTTGTTGCTTCCGCTGCTTCGCTGGAGCGAGGGCGCGGAGGTTGTCGGGGTACCCGGACATGTGTGCGATCATGGATGCACCACTGCTTTGCAGTGCTAGACTTGATGGTGCTGGACCAGATGCACTTCATCCCGATCTTGAGATCGGCAAGTGTTCGTCTACACCATCCACGAGTACAACTTCGTTAACACTATTCGGTCTTCGAGGGTATGTATTCTATGGATGTATATCCACCTGTTGCTTGTATCTTGTAGATAGATCTTGGTACATTGTTGTTCCCATCGTAGGAATTTTTTTGTTTTCTATCTCAGGTACCCTACAAAGGGTATCGAGCCGGATCTATGCATAGATGCTTTGCACGGGTAGTACACATATGCGTATGTGGGCGATGATGATCATTTTATTGCTTCTTAGTTGTACTTTGGATATTGGTGGCATAGTGGGATGAAGCGGTCTGGACAAACTTTACATGTCCTCGCACATGAGACATGTTCCACGCTTGACATGCAACTAGTTTTGCATAAGTGGCTAGCGGGTGTCTGTCTCTCCTACTATAGTCAATATCTAATTTGCAACGAATTGTCAACAATTTGGTTATCCTTGATGTGGTTCATGTTCGTAGGTAAGAACGGTTCTATCTTCGAAAGCCCTAAGCCACGTAAAACATGCAATGGATAAATTAGAGGCGTCTAGTTTAGATTGTTGCTAGGCTAGTGTCATGATATGGTGATGTTGTAAGTAGAAGTATAAGTTGATACTCTTACAACACACATAACGTGAAAGTTTCATAGACCTTGGCCTTACACATAGAGGTATGATAGTGATCATACCACGATGCACATGATGGAGATCGATTGCAAGATCCATATCATTTCACTTAGAAACATGTGATGTTTGATTGCATCTTATATTGCTTATTTGGTGTTTTAATAGCATAATAAGATGCTCCCTCATTTAGATATCAAGATAAAAATGTGTTCTTCCTTAATTATGCACCGACAATGTTTCGTCGCTTCAAGACATCACGTGATGATCGGGTGTATGAATCCACGAGCATATCTTGGGTGTAAGACAGTTACACACGTGAATACTAAGGTTCTTACTTGGCGAGCCTAGCATGTACAGACATGGCCTTGGAACACGGACCAAAAGGTTAAGCATGAGTCATATGTTTTGATATGATGACCATTTGATGCTCTCCTTTGAAGCTACACCGACTCACGTGATGATCGGACTTGGTGTAGTGGATTTGGTTCATGTAATCACCAAAAAGACACGAGGGATGTCGTTTTTGAGTGGGAGTTCATTTCTAATTTGGATTAGTAGAACACAATTTATCATAAATAAAATCAAAGTGAATTTGCATAATTTATTGTAGTCATTGGCATTCGTTCACCACCTTATGCATAGTTGTAATTGAGATAATAGAACTATAGAATTCTGGATATTTACTTTACGAATCGGTATCGTATTGTGTTGAGTGTCAATCTAAAGTTTAAAGTCCTATTGCAATCTTTCAAAGACACTGCTTACTCCGTAAAATTTAATAATTGATATTAAATCAAGAGTAACAATTCCATGTTAGTATCTTAAGTATCATGTTTGCCTCCATGATTCTTGATTGTTTTAATATCAAGTTTATCTAGGAGTGAAAGAATTGTTTCGAAATCATCATGTGTGACAAATATAACGATATCTAAAACAATGTTTTGGTTGCAATATGATAGAGTATAATGTAAGTTCTCATATTAGATGAGAATTTACAAAGGTTGGAGATGCTAGACATTCTAATCATCCAAAAGGGTTTTGGAAAGTAATGGTATACTCACGATTCTCCTTTATAAGCTACATTAGCTTAATCATGAAAGTCTTCATGATAAGGGTGAATAGAAGATGTATGTAAAGTGTTTACTACACTAAAAAGATTACTAAAGAATGGATTTTGAAAGAATACCGATCATCTGATGATGGTGATCTACTTCAAAGTGCAAGTACAAATGTATTATTATTTGAATATACACGCTTTGGACTATGTGTCATGTATATGGCGCCACTATTGATGTTGATAGATTCTTTTAAAAAAGAAAAAGAAATGCTGAAAGAGAATCTATAAAATATATTTGAAAGAAAAGAAAAGATTGGAAATATCCAATTTAGGTATATAGATGATATACATGTTATGGTTGTATTATTTGCTTGTTAGACAATGTAGTTCTTGGGTATTGGATGCCGAATTGGTTAGTATGAAATTTCATACAGAACGACGTAATTCATGAACCACAATAGCCTAAGTAACTAGCAAGAGAATATGTGATGATGTTCATCAAATAAAATAAACCATTGTTTGTATTTCGCTGACATCAAAGCTTGACTTCAAGATTTTGTTTGAATAATTGTTATTTAAATCAGGTATTATGAGAACAAAGGTTGTTCAAATAATTACCGTATTCCATATAAGATGGATAGTTTACAAATCTAGTTGGAGAAATCACATCCATAAAACCTAATGCTAAAATGTCGCAAGACAAATGATTGAAAGATTACTTATGAAGTGACATCGCCGTTTAAATTATATTAGAAAGAAAACATGAAGAATCTCCATATTCATGGATTTTTGGAGTCTTTGATTTAATCAAGTGACACTTGTGAGACTTTCCTCGAAATAATTAAAACTTCGTTCAAAGGCCATAGAAGAACGAAAGACTAAAATATTGGAATTTATACATATCGATGTATGTAGTCCATTATGTAAAGCGATGGATTTCAATTTCATATGCTTTCTCCAGAAATTTGAGTGAATGTTCACTTAATGAGAAAGAAGTGTGAAATATTTTAAAACGTTCAAAGACTTTCAAGATGAAGTGGAAAATTATTGTAACAAGAAAATAAATGGTTTATGATTTTATCATAAGGGATTTATTTGAGTTACAAGTGTAACAAGAAAAATAAATGAATTATGATTTATCATAAAGGGATTTATTTGAGTTGCAAGTTTAAGAAAACACCTAGATTTACATCTCCTGAAACACAATAGGAGTATGGAGTGTTTGAGATTTTTAATAAAACATTGTTTGACATGGTTGGATCAGAGGTGTTATTTATAAAACTGTCATTATGTTTTAAAAGATTAAAACTTTAGAGACTACCACTTTTACACTAGAAAGAGCTCTATCTTGATCCGTTGAAATAACACCATGGAAGTTATGATTTGGGGTAAAACCCAAGTTGTCATTTCTTAAATTTTGGTATGCTAAGCATAAGTAAGATGTTTACAACTAAAGTCGGATGAGCATGTCTTTGTAGGTTATTTCGAATACCCATTGGATATTCCTCCATAACACCGAGGACAAAAGGGTTTGTCGCTTGAAATGTGCAGTTTCTTGAAAAAGGAATTTTTCGCAAAAGTTAAGTGGGAGGATAATAGAACTTTGATAAGGTTAACGAACCTTAGCTAAATGTGCTGAGTTGCGCAGCGCCAGAAATTGTTCCGGAGGCTGCTATAATGCTCATAGCTTATGTGCCTCAAAGGTTGTGGTCACGGAGATCTAAGTTCTTATTGAACCAAGTAGGTCGGATAAACAATCAAATACTGAGATTTGAGAGTAAATCATTATTGTTTGACAATGATGAACCGACTACATGCAAAGAAGCGATGATGGGCCCTGACTCCGTCAAATGGCTTGAAGCCATAAAATGCGTGATAGTTCCATACACGATAAATCAAGTTTTGAACTTGAAAGACCCTCTGAAAAGGTGTAAAAACCTATTGGTCGTATTTAGATCTATAAAGAAACAGACATGGATATTTCACATCTATGCAATAGTCGACATGTCGGTAAAGTATTTTATGACAATGTTGAAGGAGTTGACTATGACAAGATTTGATCTTTCATAGCGATATTTAGTCTGGACGGATTAAAGTAGCAACGACTACATATAATTTGGTATATGGTAGATGAATAAACAAAACAAAATTTTCTAAAAAAATGGTTACCTAGGACGTGTGCATGACACGATCCAAAGGGTTTTGTTAATTCAAACGATGCTAAAAGGGCATGCAAACTTCAATGGTTGAAGTAAGCATCGCGGAGTTGAAATCTTCACCGTGATGAAAAGGAGTTTTCATCAGGAGACGATAAATGTAGGGTTCGCAGCATAGAAAACAAAAAAATTTCCTACGATGGGAACAACTATGTACCAAGATCTATCTACTAGATACAAACAACGGGCGGATGTATATCCGTAGAGAACATACCCTTGAAGACCGACAAAGCTTAACGAGTCCAAACTCGTGGTTGATGTAGACGATCTCTTGCCGATCTCAAGATCGAGAGGAAGTCCTAGCGCCGCAAACAGCCAAGCATCCGTGCTCGCACACGTTCGAGGCACCGAGCAACCTCCGCCTCCTCGCTCCAGCGATGCAGCGGAATCACAACTCTTTCTTGCCGAAAAGCCACCGGGAACATGTATCTCGCTAGTCCGAGACCATGGGGGATAAATTCTAGAGGGGGAGAGAGATCCTTCACGAGGAGGTGTGTTGTGAGAGGAGGAGAGGGGGGCCTTTTATAGGAGAGAGGGGGGGGGCACCCAAGGGCCATGGCGCCCAGCCATGGGGCTGCCCCCACCTCTTCCACATTCATGTGGGTGGAGCTCCCACTCAAAAATGAAGAGCCTCCACTCCCATTAAAAAGCCTCCACTCATAAATCCACTCACATGCATTAAATTTCCACCAAATTTAATGCAAGCTCTCATTTAAATAAAACTCTTTTATTTATTTATTCAGAATTTTGTTAATTACTTTAATTAACAAACATTCACATAAAACCCCTTGCTAGTATTCCATTTCACATGCGTAACCCGGTTTCAACAATTTCAACCAAAGCTTTGTGTCTAGTGAAATAAATTCCTGCGCTTTCCTTTTCTTTTCGCATGAAACTTTTGCTCCAATTGGATGTCGGTGTCTCTTAAGTGTGTCACCCTACGGTTCGTGAATAATGCGGACATGATCGAGACCTCTCGAATCAATAATCGAAGCGGATGAGACCCATACTAACTCCACACATTCAACGATGACTTTCTTGTGATCGTCGGAACCTTTACGCTAGTATCTTAATCTTTTGTTTAGCGATATATTACATGTCCGAGATTCGATCATCGGTATCTCCATACCTAGTTTGATCTCGTTACGACATGCACTCTTTTGTCGTTCGTGATATAACATTCTAGTGATCAAATCACTTGCTTGCAAGCTAATCAATGTGATATCACCGAGAGGGCCCAGTATATCTATCGTCATCGGGATGAACAAATTCCACTCTTGATCCATGAGCCTCAACATAACACTTTATTAGTTCAATCCATCTTTATAATCACCTGTTACGGTGTGACGTTTGATGTTATCAAGAAACTCTTCCGGTGTTAGTGATTGACATGATCTCATGGTCTAAGGATTAGGATCACCGTAAGTTGTTATAGCAATATAAACTCAATGACTTTGATCGTAATGCTATACTTGGATGAATGTTCATCACACCATTACACTAATGTTGTGACCCCGTTATTAACAACATCCAATGTCCATGATCAGGAAACCTTGATCATCTTGTTAATCAACGAGCTAGTTTATAAGAGAGGCATAACTAGGAACTTTCTATTTGTTTATTAAACACACATGTATTAACGTTTCCGTATTAATACAATTATAGCATGCAAAATAAACATTTATCATAAATAAGGAATACGATAATAACCACTTTATTATTGCCTCTGGCATATTCCTTCAGTCTCTCACTTGCACTAGAGACAATAATCTAGTTTGAGAACTTTGCGTATTGAACACCTATGGCTTTCTGGTGTTCCATATACGCAATTGCAAGTGGTTAACATAATCTACGGATATGACGCTTTCAGGTCCGTGTGTATTTGCATGTCTTTGCGTCTTCACGCATCACTCATTCTCCAATGAGATGGCATTGTATTAATTTGGTCTTTCGGTGAGACCTTTAGTTCCTTGGGGTTAAAACACGTCGATACTATTGTCATACAATATATCTTTAGTGTTAGCCCGTTGCGAACCACACCTTAGTTTGATAACAAACTACTTGACACAAATTCCCTCCTTTGCTGCTACTATAGCAGTCATATACTTAGCCTTTTGTTGTAGTATTCGTCACAATGTCTTAACTTTGGAACTCTTCCAAATCCATCATGGAATCTCCTTTTCATTACATTGTGGGAGACTGAAGGGAATATGCCCGAGTGGCAATAAGAAAGTGGTTATTATCGTATTCCTTATTTATGATAAATATTTATTTTGCATGCTATAATTGTATTAATAAGGAAACGTTAATACATGTGTGTTTAATAAACAAAAAGGAAGTTCATAGTTATGCCTCTCTTATAAACTAGCTCGTTGATTAACAAGATGATTAAAGGTTTCCTGATCATGGACATTGGATGTTGTTAATAACAAGGTCACAACAGTAGTGTAATGATGTGATGAACATTCATCCAAAGTATAGCATTACGATCAAGGTCATTGTGTTTATATTGCTATAACATCATACGAAGTTATCTTAATCCTTAGACCATGAGATCATGTCAATCACTAACACTGGAAGAGTATCTTGATAAGATCAAACGTCACAGCGTAACAGGGTGACTATAAAGATGGGTTCGGTGCTATGAAAGTGTTATGTTGAGGCTCATGGATCAAGAGTGGAATTTGTCCATCCCGATGATGGATAGATATACTCTGAGCTCTCTCGGTGATATCACATTGATTAGCTTGCAAGCAAGTGATTTGATCACTAGAATGTTGTATCACGGGAACGAGAAAAAGGTACATGTCGGTAACGAGATCAAACTAGGTATGGAGATACCGATGATCGAATCTCAGACATGTAATATATCGCGAGACAAAGGGATTGAGTTACATACGTATAATGTTCACACGATCACCATAAGTCATCGTTGAATATGTGGGAGTCGGTACAGATCTCCAGGTCACGCTGCTGATTATTGATCGGAGAGGGGTCTCGATCATGTCTACATTATTCGCGAACCGTAGTCTATGGCGAGTATCTCGTCGTCGTCGGAGTCCATGGCCGAACCGGCCAAATTCCGAACACTTGGCGGGCGTGGTGGACGCAACGGCAGAGCTACGGCAAAGTTCGGGCGAAGGCTGCGGTACGATCGGGCTGGTGGCAGCAACCATAGAGACGTGGGCATGCCTCGGCGTGGAGGAGCTTCGCCGGCGAAGTCATGACGACAGACGCGCTAAGAGCTCTTCGCCGTAGTCTGGCCGAGTGGAGTGGGTGGGAATGGGACTGTCTCGTGGACAAACCTGGCCCACGCTCATTTTTATTGCGTCCGGCGTCTGGGTACGGCCTGGAAAGCCCGAACCAAAGTTTAATCCGTACGAAAATAGGTTCTGGATACGCGACTAAATTTTCGACGTCCGAAACTAAATTTGAAGGATCGATCGTGCTAAGTAGGCGCTGGCTGTCCGGTCGCCCTTGATTGCCCACCAGGTCGCTGAGCGGCTAATGAAAACCGGGGAGCGTGGTGGTGGAGCCGTGTGGGTGGTCCATGGCCGCACCATTGCTTGTAGTGGCACTATTCCAGCGAGCAGAATCGTGAGTCAGCTGTACCCAACCAACATTTCGATATTTATTCAATTTACAATTCTCTGTTTTGATTCTTTTTTCCCACCACCCCTTTGATTTTCTCAGGCACATGTCAAGTCGGATTCGATGGATTCGATTTATTGGTTAAACCGATTAATTTATATTTGAGTTTATGCAGCTCAGTGAGCAGTGGTTGGCTCCAATGGATCCCTAGCAATGTAAACTAAGGTAAGCTAACTTAAACTAAGCTAAACTAAACCGGCTTATATAGAAAAAAAGGGGCGCGGTAGGTATGGCTTCTTGATTTGACGACAATCATGGTAGATGAAATTGAAGTCATCTAGCCGATAGACTATTTTAAATTGGGTTTTAAATTTAAGTTTGTGTGTTAAACAATTGGTGTATGATTGCATCAGGATATCTAGTGTTGCGGAGAAAGGTACGGAGTAACGAGTAGTAGTGACTAGTGACCAAGAGCTCAACAAACAAGCCATCAAATTGCATCGGTAGCTTCTCACACGAGATGCAGGTAGTACGAGACAAGATGTATAGAATCATCGTACTCACAATTGGCAACATGAGATATTTAGGATCTACCAACTGCATGTATAGTGAAATGGGTTTTGTGAGCATTGGTCCGTCATGATTTAATATAATCAACACGGCAAATGCGGGGATAAGCTTAACTAATTTATAGAAAAGAATTAAACCAAGGCCTACTTATTGACTCCAACATCTTGTTGTGTGATGTTACACGTATCGTGCGGTGTGTCGTCGATGGCGTGTTCCTTTTCGAGCGCCATGCAACTAGCCAAGTAGGAGACATGAAGTGTGTGCTAAAGCAATTGGTGCATGGTTGCATGGGTGTATCTAGTGGTTCTCTAAAGTGTGTGCTATAGCAATAGTCTATCTATCTACTCATTTGATTGTTTCCAAACTTTGAATCTGTCAATAGCAATTGTAGTGAACCGGGTTGTAAATTTAAATTTGTGTGTTGCAAATTAGTCGATTGAGATTTTGAATTGAAGAAATAAAATCATCTAGCCGTTACTAGGTTTTAAATTAATGTTGTATGTTAAACAATTCGTGCATGATTGCATTGGAATATCTAGTGTTGCTGGAGATAGGTATGGAGTACCGAGTAATAGTGACTACTGAACAAAAACTCGACAAACAAGCCTTCAAATTGCATCGGTAGCTTCTCACATGAGATCTAGGTAGTACAAGACAAGATGCATTGAATCACTATACACTCGATTGGAAACATAAGATATTTAGGATCTAGCAACGACAAGTATAGTGGATTAGGTTTTAAGTCATAATTGTGCCAACATCAGCCGGTCATGCTTTAACAGAATCCTCGCACCACTAGGCCACTGTTGCATGGTGAAAACAAAATATGGGACTATGGATGAGGGGAAAAAATGATATCGAGGCTTATTGGCTTGATCTGGCAAAGATTGTCGAAATGAGTCAGGCAGCCAAGCAATAATAGTTACATGAGTTCTTATATTTGGACACATGTATGTACAACCAACTAGATGCGACTGTATAAGTACCGGACAATCAAAATGATAAAAAATGATGATGAATGGACAACTAAGCAAATATATCCCAGATTATTTAAGATGGAGCATTATCTTGATATTATAGCCTTGTTATCCCTTTCCATTGACGATCCTTCCTCCATAGTGGCATCTCCTATGGATATTATTCTTCGTAGCTAACAACATCAAATGTTCTACTAGTGAGACGCAACATTTCATTATCAATATAAATGCTTGCGATAATTGGAGATCTTGACAAGATCATAGAAAGTGAAGAGCTTACTGACGGAAATAATCAAATGAGCAGATAGATAGACTATTGCAGGGAGAAGAGTTAGAATGGTATTAACATCCAAAGATTAAAATATTGTGGAAAAGAGTAACATGATATACTTCCATATAGTCGTACATGATATGATATGCGGACATCGAGTGTAACTCTACTCATTGTATCATCTTGATGTAGCTACCGAGTTAATAAAATCATCCTTTATAGTAGAAAAAATGCAATAGTAGGAGCCATTTCTCCATCTAAGTGATCAAGGACAAATGTAGAAATAAAAATAAACCAAGGATGTAAACAGATATGTTAAATGTCATGGTTCTTTCTGCCAAACCTATAACCTTTTTAAAAATACTTGTAAAAAACCTTTTAAATGATGTATTGGGTGCTCACAAATCATACAAATGTAAGGCCCTGTCAAGGTGGTCGCTTTCTTTGACACCCAATACACAAGATAGCACCTCTCGCATTTAAAAAGAGGCACTCGCAATCAACTCCCTACGAACAGTGTAGGAACCAGAAGCACCATTCCTCACATTAAAAATGGAAATCCGGGGGATCTCAATTATTCGAGATTATTTAACCTAGCAGAATCGATTGTTGCTTGGTCAGTTTCCCCCTCGCCAGCTCCTCCCACGAAAAAGAGATCTCTTGCTAGCTTACTTCACTCATCAAATTTAAAAATGGTTCCTCTTATTCTGCAAGTTCCAAATTTTCTGCTCCCGTAATATTCTTTTTGGTAATAATGTACGAAAGAGACATCGGTGGTGGTATCATATTCATCGCCGAGCTTGACGGGTACGTATTTTGTTGCCACTCGCGTCGGTCGTTTTCAGCCGCGTCCGACGGACGGAGCACCAGTAGGCGCTCCCTTTTTCCATGGTATTGATTTCACTGTTTCCAAAGGGGGTTTGTTCTTCTTATAGATGTCTCCACTAGGGATGCCCATCTAGATCGAGAGGAACGGCGCGGCCATAGGGCAGGCGCACTCTGGGGAGTTTGGATCTAGGGTTTTCTTTTGCACTGCTTTCTACCGAAAGAACTAGAGCTAGAAACTTGCTCGATATCATTGTTGGTTCTAATCTAGCCTTGGTAGATGTACTATAAGGTAGGACTTGTAGATCCGAGAGGAGAGAAACGGGTACTACCTGCCTGCTCGACAAGCATGAGCTAGAGGATCTGGGAGCTTGTTGGCTGGAGCCGCCGTCGTTAGCCATAGGAAAAGGGCGACGGCGTGCGCGTGGTGGCGATGCTTTCCGGCTCGGCTAACCCTAGATCGGTAGGAGTGTAAGTGGGGATGACAACTGGCGAACCTCGCATGCTGCCGCCTCACCACTTTATATAAGCGAAGACAGCCCACCAACCAGGATTAGACGCTACCGATCAGGACGCGGTTAGGGGCGTGACGGACCGTTGGGCCCTGTCACGTTGAGATCAATCTAACATACTTCACTCATCAAATTTAAAAATGGTTCCTCTAATTCTGCAAGTTCCAAATTTTCTGCTCCTGTAATATTCTTTTTGGTACTGTACGAAAGAGACATCGGTGGTGGTATCGTATTCATCGCCGAGCTTGACGGGTACCTATTTTGTTTGCCACTCGCGCGCCGTCGTTTGCAGCCGCGTCCGACGGACGGAGCACCAGTGGGGCGCCCCCTTTTACCATGGAATTGATTTCACTGTTTGCCTTGTTCATGTTGTCGGTGGTGCTGTTACGAGTCCAGAGATTCACGTTCAGCACAGGGAAAAGCGTCAAATGCAGTGTGTCGACATTGTGGAGTTTTCTGCTAGGGCCTCTGGGCTGGTTCTTGCATAGACGGCTGTCAATTCTTGGCATCATACTCCGACCGTGCTGCCCTTTTCTGCTTCAACGTGCGACATTATTAGTATGTTTTTTTTAACGCAGTTCTTGGTTCACTTAGTTGGACTGGACTGTCTAAATATACTTACTTATGTACTGAGTGGTCAGAACCGAGCGTTGCGAAGGGGGCAGAAGGTAGTCAAATGTAACCGACCATTTCATCCTCCAGGATGGGTGAAAAATATCAGAGATCACGGGTCCAAAGACGTGGCGAAATATAGGAAAACGTCCAAAACAAATCTTGAACTCGTAGCGGTTCGGCGGGCCTTCAAGTCAAAATCTCTGTAGTTCGTATCCTAATTCCTAAACTATACAATCCTGATCTTATTTGAACCCTAGATATAGCGCCGTGATGGAATCAGAACCGACTATTTCGGTCAAATATAGCGCCGTGATTGGACGAAAATAATTGTTCTCTGCATAATACAGTTGACTTAGCCTGGTCAGACGAATGAATTAACGTCACTGACTATTCGACACAAGATTTGTGCATCGATTATTCGACTGCCGTTCACGGCTAGAATACTAAACTAGATTCCTCTTTGGAATAATAGAAGGAACATAAAAAAGTGTGCAGGTTTGGCTGAGTCACGCATGATCAAGCTTAGCAGAGATTCTTAAATCGGTCAGAAAGGTACCCTACTGATCTAAAGTTGAGTAAACCTACGTACTAAAACAAGTCTAAATACATTTTTTTACAAAGCTAAAACGTTTTATATTTTAAAACGAAGAGGGAGTATATATCTACACTTTATCACGGAAGCCAAAAGAATGAAATATACTCGAGGGAATCCAAGTAGTGTGGATTCAAGTAGTGTCGAGTCTAACCCACCTATAGGCCATCTCAAAGTTTTTCATTTTAACGACTCTGATGATAATTGAGAAAAAATCTTCCTGAAACCGTGGATCCGGTGTCTCAACACTCAACCACCCAGCAACATGAACCCGAACGAATTCCGTTTGCTGTTACCTCACGTAGTCAATGTTGCCAAACTAGGATTGTGATAGTTGTTGTTATTCTACTCCACAATTAGCTGTTTAGTCCAAGAGACTAGATCCTGTCCCAAAATAATGTTGGTATTACAGCTCCACGGAATCACAGACACTGTGGTTAGAGGACAAGACGAAGAAAAAGAAGGTGTGAAGTTGTTCGACTGACATGGTGGCGATACCTTGCTGGACACACAAGTCTGGTTTCATTGACTTTTGGTCAAACTATCTGTAAGATTAGCCGGCACGAATTCCCCTTTGTGTGGAACCGAAATCTCTACATGAAAAGGTTGCTTGGCTTTCTCCCGGTATCAAAGTTCCATCGTTTAAACAACGCTCTAGCTGGACCCCGTCCCTCGCGGGTGATCCGGGGGAACCCTAGGCTGTCGTCGTCGCCAGCCGCCCTCCTCTCCATTTCCCCCCTCGTCGTCGCTGACCTTCCCGAGGTGCCCCCTCCCCCCGTCGCCTCCAAAGGTGGTGCCGAATTTTCATGGTGGACGTGGCGCCCCTCGGGCGCGGGTCTGCGCGACGTGGTGGCACGCCTACTGGCTCGTCTCCGTCTGGTGGTCTTCAAGGCAGCGAGGCGGCGGTCCGTCGCGTGGTGTCTTGCGGCAGGGAAGGCAGTCGAGTGGGCCCATCTGGGCCGATCTTGGACTCGAGGGTCGTGGACTCTAAGCGCCCGTTCTTGTCGTGAGGGGGGTGTTGGATCAGGCAGTGTGGTGATCAGCGACGGCTCTAGTGCGACAGCAAGTGCCTGCTATTGGCATGTTTGCCAAGGTTCGGAGGTTCACGGCTGTTGGCGGGGATGGATGGTGGCATTCTGGCCATATTGGGCATGAGGTAGGGGAAGCAAGCCAGGTGAAAATCTCCCCCAGTCGATAGCTAGAGCTGCTTCCATCAACGCTTGTGGACATTGTTGTCACATCCCAGCATTTAGGAACCTAACGAAGGGTAGATTTAGGAATATGAATTGTTGCATGCATTCATTTGTGAAAATGTGGGTAAAATTTTCGCCAAATAAAACCTTGAGTGATCAATGTTTCTTTCTTACTTTGAGATTAGGTTTAGTCTTAAAGGAGGATTGATATAAACTTTGATATGCTCTTAAAGGAATTATGTGTGTTTTGAAATGAGTTTGAATTTTAAAACTTAAGTGTTTGAATAATAATTTAAATGATTTAGATATAAATTTTGAACCTTAAATTAATTAAGAGATAAGTATTATAACTTAAATCTCATCTAAAAACAATATTGAATATGAAATTCATTTCATATTATTAATACATAAACAAGTTACAAACAATGTAATCTACCGAAGTCATTCCAAACTCCACAATTTACGAAAGAATAAAGAATAAGAATATTCTTTATTAGTAATAATATAATATTTATTACAATGAAATAAAATAAATATTACAAGAATTATAAAAGAAAGATTACAAAAGAATAAGAAAATTACATTTGAATATCTACTAACTATCCTATATCTAAATCTACACTAAATCTTCATCTTTATCTTTGTACCTGCAAAACAAAGACTAAATAGAAACAAAATAAGATTAGTGTTAGTATATTTCTCTCAGATATGTCAGTGAAATGCACTTGACAAATTCATCATTGAGAAATGTTATATAAGGGGCAAGTTTCACCAATATGAAAGATTCCATCTTTCACAAATTCAAAGCCAGAAGTCAAATGACAGCCAAGGGGGATCAATTCACCATCCAGGTGAAAGTAATCTTGTAATAGTAAGTTCAAAAGTTCTGAACATATCCACAAGTGCTTAGCAGACACACAAGCTGGACACACACCAGCATGCAGATGGTGTGTTGTCGAGCTCACAAAGCAACTCAATCTCACAAAACCATAGCACAGTCGTGGAGGAGCACATCAGTACATCTCTCCACTACACAACACACAAGCACAGCTAGTGTAGACAGCAACCAAACCAAGAACAGCAGCCAAACCAGACCAACCCAGATCAACCAAACATCACCAGGATGGTGACATAAGGAGGGGGATGAATCAGGTGGACAACAAGATCAAGCCCAGGAGCTAGGAGGAGCAGGCAAGCACAAGAGCAAGCTCAGGAGTCCAGCAAAAGCAGATCAAGATCAAGATCAAGATCTAGATCATTACCAACTTATTCTACTACACCATCATCAGATTTTGTGGTGAGTCTCATAAAACCATCACATGATTTCATCATAGTATCTAAACAAAAGCATGTGTTGCTTTATGAAATGATCTCTCAATAATCACCCAAGAGAGGTGAATCTATCCTAGTGGAGGCGATGGTTTTATATCCGCGACTCCGTAGTGCCTGGGCAAGATTTTGGTCTTGTTCCTTTTGACCCCTCCCAAAAGATTGAGACGAAAAGGTCTTGGAAAAACAATATCTTGGATGGCGAGGTGGCGGAGATAGAGGCCCTTTACCGTCGGGTGGAGGATCTCCAGTTGATTCCAGAGAAGGAAGTGAACGGCGTGGATATCATCCACACGTTTCTCGGGCGTCGGGTGTAGCCTCTCCAGGCTAGGGCGCACCCGATGTTTCTTTATTCTGGGCGCCGTGATCCGACGAGGGTTTCGGCTGAGAAAATCTCTGAGGGGGATCTTGACAGGACCCTTCGCTCGCTGCTGAAGTTCAAGGCCGGAGAAGAAATCCCGGGGAAGTCGCTGACTCCGTCGTTTTCTTCGGTGTTGGCTGTTCCACAGGTGTAGATTTGTGCGTGTAGCGCTTTTCGTCGACTGCGTATTTATTTTCCTTTGTTTGCTAACAAAGTCCCTTCTGGTTCTGCAGAGCTTCAAGGTGCCGGGCATGGTACCGCCATTGCCTGAAAAATATCCGAATGCCCCGGATAATGACATGGTGGATTCCGTGTCCGAGCTACCGTCGGCGCGATCTCCGGTGGAAGATGCCGACGAGTCGATCGAGGACCATACGCGCAAACGATCACAGAGCTCCAGCGAGTCTTCGGATTCCTCGACTCTTCCGACTCCCAGAAACCCTCTGTGCCTTGAGCGTCACAGTGACGAGCATGGAGGCTCTTCCTCTCCCATTCCTGCCATTCCTGTGCGGGCTGTAGCGCCACACCCGCCAGCGAAGCGGAAGAAGGAAGAAAACAAGGAGGAGAAGAAGGAAGAGAAGAAGGTGGAGAAGAGAGCCCGAAGGACTCCTGCTGTCTTCGACCTGAGCTCGCTAGACTCGTAAGTTTCCTTTATACTGCTGTCTTTCTGCTGTTGACTTTTGTTCTTGTGCTAAATATTTCGTGTGCAGGCACTCCTCCCACGACTCCTCCAGCTATGGTGCTCGGGAGATGATGGGAGAGTCGAAGGTTGCGTCTCCTCCTCCTCAGACGGTGGCAACGTCGGGAGGCGCTGCTCGAACCTCCCCAGGTGAGGTGGTTGTGCCTCGAGACTCGCCAGTGGCCTTCAAAGATCACCGTTGGATCATGTAAGTCGTCTATCACTGGGGGAGCCCCCGAGTGTTTTTGTGTGAGTCGTTTTCTTATGCTTTCTCCTGTTGGGCATATCCCCCGAGTCCTTTTTCTGAATGGTGGTTCTTCTTCCTGCAGCCTTTTGTGCAGGAAGCTGCCGGTGCAGAGGCGCTTTGGCCTTTGGAGGCCAACCTCCAACAACTTCAAGGTACCCGTATACTTTGGGTGCTTCTTTCCTTTATTTCTGTCCTGCTTTCTAATGTTTGATTGTTTTGGATGCAGAGGAGCATAATACTTCTCTTCGTGAGATCGACGCTCTCAAGAAGAGCCTTGGTCAATCGGAGAAGAAGGCTGAGGACGCCGCTGATGTGAAGGAGCGCCTTTAGTTGGAGCTGGCCAAGGCAGCCGAAGCGAAGGAGCGTCTGCAGCAGGAGGCTACGGACCGCGAGGAGCAACTTACCATGGCTGTGACTACGCGTGAAAGAGAGGTGGCTGACAAGCTCATGGCCGCTGCCAAGGCTGTTTCGGGTGAGTGCCTTATTTTTGCTTCTGTATTTTAGTTTACTTGCCTTTCTTCTTTGTTACTGTCCTTAGTCTTCTCTTTTTGTTTTGCCTCAGATGCCGCAAGCATCGAGTTTGACCGCGGCGCTCTGGAGCACGGGAGTGCTCTAGATGATGCTACTGCAGCGGTCGAAGATCGCTGCAGCACCGTCGTCGCTCCTTGCCAAGGCGAAGTCCTGGCCGCTTCTACAAGGAGTTGTCCCTGGCGGGCGCGCCCTTGATGATGTTGACGCCTGGCAGAGGCCTCACCGGCGCCCGCGCGCATAAGCGCAGCGTATGGGCATCGACGCGCCGTCCGGGCTGGCGGCTTTGGCGGTGAGCGAGCTTGACCTTCCCGATCACCTCCGGATGCCGACGACCATGGATGGATCCGAGGTAGCTTTTGCTGCCTATTCGCGCCGCAAGCGATATGGGCCAAAGCTCATTGATCGCTTCGAGTATGCGCCGCGCAAGGGGAGGCGTGACGAGGCAATCCGGCTCCGAGGCTACTCAGGGTGCGGCGTCTTAGGTGTTGTAGATGTAGGATAGTTTGTAGTCTTCTTTTGTTGTAAGTATTTGTGAGGAACGCAATCATCGTGCCACGTATTGGCCTTTATATGCTTAATGAACTCTTCTGAGTTGTGCTCTTCTCTGTCTGAATGTTTATGTCCTTTGCTTTTTTGCTGTGCTAGGTTCCTTCGGGTGCTGACCCAGTTGACACCTCGCCTGCAGCGCAGCTGCGTCCATCTTTGGATGATTCCTCGCAACTCGCTTTTCTTCGGGATCGGGGTTCGTAGTCTTGAGAGGGAGTTGCTTGGGTTGCGAGGTCACGCCGATGTTTGGAAGTCCAAGGCGGATCGCGGTGCAGCCAGAGAGGAGTACTTGATGGCGGAATCGCCTACCGTCGAGCAGCTTCAATGTAAGTTGTTCTTTGTTTCTAGCCGCAGCCGCTTCGAATGAGCCTGCTGGCCTTGCCTCTTATTTTGTGCAATTGTCGCAGGTGCTAACCTTGCTCCGAGGGAAGAGAAGGAGCGTGTCGTTGTTCGGGTCAACAGGACATGGAGGCTGGCGGCTTCTTCTGGATGGATCGTGACCGCGCCATGGCGCTAGCGACGGTGCAAGATCGTGTGCACCAGGTTTCGCGGGTGCTTCGTCAGGTGCAGACGTCGCTTGCCTCAGTTTTGCATGTCATGTTTCCATTGGATGTTGTACCAACAAGCCTTGCGGGTCTTCTGTCGAAGTTTCAAAGTGTGAGCAATGTCAAGGAGTTGGTGCGGCAACAGCTCGTTGCGGGCATGAAGGCTGCTTTGTCCCTTATGAGGCTGCACCGGCCTGATGTTGATTTGTCTGTTGTAGCAGCTGGGCCACCTCTTCGGCTGGATGGTGACGAGTGGGATATGCGTCCGCATTATGCGGCTGTAAGGCAGTACGCCGAACAGGTAGTAGATTTGTTTGAGCAGCATGCTCAAGTTATTCTTCAGAATAGGTAGTACCTGTAAAAGAGGTAGATGTAAAATTTGTATATTTTGACTGGGCGTGTTGTGCCCTGTGTTATAAAGGTTTATGTTTATTGTGAGCACGCAGTGTTTTGTTTGAGTACGTGTCCTTTTCGTTTGCCTGACGTTGTCAGCTACTCAGGGTGTACACGTGTGATTCTCAGTTGATGAAAATCGTGAGGTGGGGGATCCCCCGAGTGCGTTTGTAGCATAAAATAAAGTTGCAAATAACGAAATAAAATTTTGGGGCAAGACACTTAGCTTTATTTATATCGTAATGGAGGAAGTACATTGTTCGGCTGAATAGCCTTGGCTGAAAAGCCTTATTGAAAGTAAAGTGGTAGGTAACTATGGGTAGAATCGCCGTAAGTGTGCGATGTTCCATGGGTTGGAGTATGCGACTCCAGACTCCACGTGCTTGAGGCGATAGGCGCCACATGAGATGACTTCGGTGATGATGTAGGGTCCTTCCCATGGCGACTCGAATTTCTTCGGTCGCTCTTGCTTGAGTCGCAAGACGAGGTCTCCTTCGACGAAGGACCTTGGGCGTAGCCGGCGGCTGTGGTAGTTGCAGAGACTCTGCTGGTACACCGCCGATCGAGCTGCTGCTACGTCTCTTGCTTCGTCGAGTGTGTCGACGGCATCTTCGAGTGCAGCCGTGGATTCGGCTTCGTTGTATGCAACGACCCGGGGAGCCTGGTGGCGTACTTCGGCTGGTAGCACGGCCTCGGCTCCGTGTACCATGAAGAAAGGCGTGTAGCCGGTGGAGCTTTTTGGCGTAGTCCATAAGCTCCATAGTATAGATGGTAGCTCTTTCGTCCAGGCTCCAGCTTTCCGTTCGAGTGGACTCATGAGGCGCTTCTTGATACCAGCGCCGATTAGGCCGTTGGCCTTTTCCACTTTCCCGTTTGTTTGCGGGTGTGCCACTGAGGCGTACATGATGTTGATCCCGAGGCCTTCGCAGAAGTCACGGAACTCCTTGAGATAAAGTTCGATCCATTGTCGGTGATGATCTTGTGCGATGCGGCCGAACCTAGACAATGGATTCAAGAACTTGTCGGCAGTTTTTCCTTTTGGTTGGTGACGGCATGGCCTCGACCCACTTGGTGAATTTGTCGATCGCGACGGGAGGTAAACGTGTCCCCCTTTCGAGGACTTTGGCAGTTTGCCAATCATGTCGAGGCCCTATTGAGAAAAGGGCCAGGCTATAGGTATGGGTCTGAGCTATGACCCGGGTGCGTGCGGTTTGTCGGCGAACCGTTGGCACCCGTTGCATCTTCGGACGATATCCTTTATGCCGCTCATGGCGTACAAGAGAATCCGCTCGTAGAGCTTTGGCGACAAGGGAGCGGCTGCCTGCGTGATGGCCGCAGATGCCCTCGTGGATGTCTTGGAGGATGGATTTCCCGTCACCGATGGTGACGCACCTTTGTAGTACACCCTTAATACTGCGCTTGTACAGCTCGCCATTGATGATGGTGAAGGTTTTTGACCGACAAGATATGCGCCGCATCCGTCGGGCCGTCGTGCGCTCCGCTTATCAAGAACTGGAGGTATGGTCGCCCAAGTTTCTTCGACCGCCATGACCCGCATTAGGTTGACCATGGCGACCTCTGTGTCCAGTTTCTCGGGTCCTTCATGTCCTTCGGGCAGCGTAGCCCCCGGGTGTTCTGCTTCTTCGGGTGATCCCTTGGGGAATTTCCGCTTGATGGATGGCACGCAGATCGCTCGAGGAACACACCGGTGGCACCTTTGGCGCAGTGGAGCCGATGTTGGCAGTCTGCCGCCTCCTCGCTTTCTCTTCCAACGCGTCAAGCTCGCAGCCGTCAATTCTCCTTCGAGTGCGTTGTAGAGTGCGCGGTACGCGATCATGTTTTCGGCGTGTGCGTCGCACTCGTTCATCGTCTGCTGGACGACGAGGTTGGAGTAACCGTAGATGACCAGGCGCGTTGTGCCGCAGATCTTTGCCATTCTCATGCCGTGGATGAGGGATTCGTATTCGGCCTCATTGTTGGAGACTCGGAATTTCATCCGGAGGACGATTTCATCCGTCGTCCCCGGGAGGTCGGTAAGATGACCCCGGCTCCTGCTCCATCTTCGCGCTTGGAGCCGTCGAAGTGCATGGTCCATGACTGCGACATGTTTGGGATGTCTGGCAGCTGCAGCTCCATCCAATGTACGAGGAAGTCCGGGAGGACTTGAGACTTGATTGCGATTCGCTTCTCGTAGATGATGTCCAGGGGTGACAGCTCGATGCCCCATAGGGCCACACGTCCTGTGGCTTCTGGGTTATTCAGGATGTTGTTCAGGGGTGCCTCGTTGACGACCATCACCTGGTGCTCCTGGAAGTAATGGCTTAGCCGTTGAGCCGTCATGAACACGCCGAGGCGAAGCTCAGCAGTGAGGGTACCTCTGCTTTGTTGGTGTCGATTACCGAGGTAGTAGATTGGGCGCCGGACCCGTGGGTCTTGCATTCTTCGGGTCGTTCGACCACTAGTACGGTGCTGACCACCTGGTGTGTGGCTGCTATGTACAGCAGCAGAGGCTCGCGCTCCTTTGGCGTGACCAAGACGAACGAGGTGGAGAGGAGCCGCTTGAGGCTTTTGAATGCATCGTTTTCGGCCCACTCGAATTTATCCGCCTTTGCGTAGCCGGTAGAATGGCAAGGCCTTCTCGCCATGCGGTGATGAATCTGCCAATGCCGCTATTCGCCCCGCGAGCCTTGGACACCCTTGATGTTTTTCGCTTCTCCATCGCCATGATGGCTCGATTTTCTTCGGTTCGCCTCGATCCTCGCCGAGATGAAGTACCCAAGCGGTGACCCGATGGGACGTCGAAGACGCACTTTTCAGGTTGAGCTTGATCTGTGGCGATCAAGGTTGTCGAACGCCTCGCGAGATCGTCGATAAGTTTCCTTGCCTCTGGTTTTTATGACTATGTCGCCAACATAGACTTGAACATTGCGACCGATCCGTCCTTGAGGCAGCTCGCATGCATCGCCGTACGTGGCACCGCGTTTTAGCCCGAAGGCATTGTGTTGTAGCGAATACTCAACGGTGTGATAAACGCCGTTTTCTCCTGATCTTCAACCTTGAGTCGAATCTGGTTGTAGCCTGAGTAGGCATCGAGGAAGGAGAGTTTCTCGCAACCTGCAGTCGAATCGATGATCTGGTCAATCCGAGGAAGGGGGAAGTGGTCCTTTGGGCAGTGCTTATTTAGCGACATGAAATCCACGCACATCCACAGGATGTCCATGTCCTTCTTTGGGACCATGACTGTGTTTGCAAGCCACTAGCTTTCTTTGATTTCCCTGATGAAGTCTGCAGCGAGTAGTCTGTTGATTTCCTTGCCGATAGCTTCGGCTCGTGGCTCGGACAGTCTTCGGATGGACTGCTTGACGGACTTGGTGTCTGGAAAGACGTTGAGTTCGTGCTCGGCGAATTCCCTGGTAACTCCTGGCATGTCCGCAGGACACCAGGCGAAGATTTCCCAGCGCTCACGGAGGAATTCGACGAGCGCGCCTTCCTATGCAAGGCTGAGGTCATTGGCGATCAGCGCCGTCTTGGAGGCATCCGTCGGGTGGACCTGCACCTTCTTTGTGTTGACCGTGGAGTCGAAAGACATGTCAGGTGCGTTTTGTCGTGCGACTCGGGGTGCCCCATTGTCTGTCACCTCGCGAAGCCTAAGGAGCTCCTCCTGCATACCGAATGATTGGGAGATTCTGTTGAAATCTCTGTCGCATTGGTCCGATCGGGTGAAGCTCCCGTGGACTGTGATGACGCCCTTCGGTCCTGGCATCTTGAGTAGCAGGTATGCATAATGTGGGACAGCCAGGAACCTTGCGAATGCTACACGCCCGAGGATGGCGTGGTACTGTGATGGCCAGTCCACCACTTCGAATTCGAGCCGTTCCAGTCGGAAGTTGTCCGGCTTGCCAAAGATGACGTCGAGCCATATCTTGCCCAGGGGAAATATGCCCTTCCCTGGAACGATGCCGTGAAACATTGTGTCTGATTGTTCCAGGCTGCACTGCGGGATCCGCATTGCTGCTAGAGTGCTTGCGAACATCAGGTTGATGCCACTGCCGCCGTCCATGAAGACGTGACTCATCTCGAAACCTCCGATTTGCGCCTCCAGCACCAGGGCAGCATGACCTGGGCGAGGGATCTGGCAAGGGTGATCCGAACGAGTGAACGTGATGCAGGACTCCGATCCGCTGAGGTACTCAGGGATGGCGGGTGGAGTTGCCACGGCCAGGTTGATCTATCGGGTGATTTTATTCTGCACCCTATTCGTAGGCGCCTTCCGATCATCGGTGCTCCTTCGGCGGGATACCCGTTCCCAGCGTTGTTCTGTGCTGGTGCGACCGGTTGGTTCAGGCCTCCTACAGGTGGCGGTGGAGGAGCTCCATGCGCTATCTCACCTGGCGCGGGTGCGTTTCCGAATGCACGGATTGGAGCTTGCTGCCTCATCTGCACCATGCTTTCGCTGAGCTTCTGGAACTAGCGACGATCCTTGAGCATGTGGCTCGCCTTCTTTTTGCCATCCTGCTTGTCGATGTAGAAATAGATGGTGCATGGACCCGAAAGTTTTTCTTATGCTGAGGGTCCGTTATAGCATGGCGCGCTTCCACGATCTACGCGTCCTCCATCGCGGAAGTTTCTCTGCGGTATCCTCCGTATTCGCGGTTGGCGTCGTTATGGCGATCGGCGTAGCCAGCGACCATGTCGGGTCCGCGATCGTCATAGATGCGCGATCTTCCCTTACGGCGCTCTCGCCGACCATAGTCGCCTCTTCTTCCGATTGTGCTCGGTGAATGGAGTCTTCCGTCGCCCCACCTATTGGCGATGTCCATGAGGTGATCGAGCGTTTTGGGTTTGACGCGCCCAAGTTCCTCCTTGAACTCTTGGCGCTTGACGCCGTCCCGGAAGACGTCGATGGCCCTGTCTTCGGAGATGTGGGCTGCGGAATTCTTTGTGTTGGACCAGCGTAGTATGTACGAGCGAATGGATTCGCCCATTCGCTGAGTGCAGGCTCGCAATTCTTTGATTGAGGCGGGCCTTTTGCTGGTACCTTGAAGTTTCGGATGAAGCTATAAGCTAGCTCATCCCATCTTCGGATGGACCCTGAGGATAGGCCGAGCTGATCCGGTCGCGCCGCTGTCAAGGCATTGCATGGCGGTCTCCTTGTTTCCACCGTGCAGTTTGACGGATGATAAGTGATCGCTAAGCCAAGCCTTTGGGTCTTGAGTGCCGTCGAACTTCGGAGTGTCCGAAGGAATCTTTAAATTTCGAAGCATCCGTGTCCGTCAGACGGATCTGCTGAAGCATCGGGCTCCGTAGAGTTCTCCTTCGTCTTCGTCCATCTCGGATTCAGACGAGCATGCGCGCTTAGCTCGCGCTTTGTCCATTTTGCGTTGTGTGAGCGTGTCTCTGGCGTCGTAGTCGCGGTCGCGGTCGCGACATCGCGAACTCTTCTTCCTTCGAGGAAGGTCATGTTCCTCCTCTTCGGATGAAGGGGTGGGGCTGCGGTCGAACCTGACCGGAGCTTTCTTCTTTGGCTCCTTGGGAGCTTCCTGGTGGAGCGCGGCTCCAACGAGTCCGAGTCTGGTAAGTGCGGACTTGTGCATGGCCCTCTTCGGGTCCCCCTCGGGAGGTGGGTGGGCCACGAGATAAGCAGTGACTGCCATGATCGCAGCCTGCGGCGTTTTCGGGATGACGTTGCCGTCGGCGTCCATCTCCATGAAGGATGTGTGTGTTGGAGATATGCACAAGAGGCAATAATAAAGTGGTTATTATCATATCTTCACACTTATGATAAATGTTTACATACCATGCTATAATTGTATTAACCGGAAACATTAATACTTGTGTGATTTGTAAACTAAAATAAGAGTCCCTAGTAAAGCCTCTTGTTAAACTAGCTTGTTGGTTAATATATGATCATGGTTTCCTGATCATGAACATAGAGATGTTATTAACAACAGGATCATATCATTAGGAGAATGATGTGATGGACATACTCCTATAGATAAGCGTAGCATAAAGATCAAGTCATTTCAATAGTTCAATTGCTATATGCTTTCTGATACATAGTAACCTAATTCCTTCGACCATGAGATCATGCATATCACCTTTACCGGATGGATGCTTTGTTGACATCAAACACCACACCGTAACTGGGTGGCTATAAAGGTGGCATTGAGTGTTCGGAAAGTATTGGTTGAAACACATGGATCAAGAGTGGGATTTGTCCATCCATATGACGGATATATATACTCTAGGCCCTCTCGGTGGAATGTCATCCAATTAGCTTGCAAGCATGTGACTGGCTCACAAGGGATCACATATCACGGGAACGAGAAAAGAGTACTTATCGGTAACGAGCTTGAACTAGGTATGCAGAGATACCGACGATCATAACCTCGGATAAGTAAATTATCGTGAGACAAAGGGAAATTGGTATCGTATGTAAGTGGTTCATTCGATCGCAGTAATAAATGAAATATATGTAGAGCCATATGAATTTCCAGATTCCTCTATTGGTTATTGTTAGAAGTGTCTCGATCATGTCCACATAATTCACGAACCGTGGGAGACACTTAAGGATTGACGTTGTTTGAGTAGTTATGGTATTATGAGAAAGAGACCGAATGTTGTTCGGAGTCTCGGATGGGATCCGGGATATCACGAGGTGATCCGGAATGGTCCGGAGAATAAGATTCATATAAGGAAAGTCCGTTTGAGTTCGGGAATGATTAGGTGTTTTCATCGGGAATGTTCTAGAAGGGTCGGATTGTCCGCACTCCGGGAGGGTACATGAATGTGTCATTGGATGATTGCATCATGTACTAAGTGTTCTTGCTGTTCCAAAACATGAAAGTCAAATTGCCGTTTGAAAGTCAAGCGGCTAAAACAGAACTGTGGAAAGCAGAACTGTGGGAAGCAGAAACTGTGGGAAACAAGCAAGAGGAGTTTGAAACCAACTTGGAGGAGGTTTCTCTCCTCCAAGTCGGCACCCAAGCTCTAGGCGAGTTGGGGAGGACTCCTCCTCCTGGCGCGCCTAGCCCCTCCACCTATAAAAGGAGGCGGGGCTCCTCCTTGAGACACACAAGTTTCTACCTCTAATCTCGGTTTAGAGCCGTTTGGTTTAGAGCTTCTAATTGCTTTAGCCTGCGGTTTAGAGCCTTCTAATTGGTGTGTCTAATCTCTAGACCACTAATATCCTCTCTCATAATCCACCATACTCGCTCCGGCTTAAGCGAAGCCTGGATCTCCCTCTACTTAGGTACCACGTTGTCTGCGGAATCATGAGAGTGCTACAACCTCATTTTCTTTGGAACAAGGGAGAGGAAGGTCTTCGTCGAGTCGAACGTGTGACCGACTACGGAGCCTTAGGAGCATAACGGAAGGATCGTCCACGATCTTGAGATCGGAAAGAGTACGACTACATCACCCACGAGAATCTGCTCTCGTTAAACACTTTGGAATCTTCGAGAGTAAGTTATTCCATCGACTCGTTGCTACAATCTAGTAGATAGATCTTGGCTTGTTTGTTTGTATGCGATAGAAAATTTTTGTTTTCCATGCTACGAACCCCTACAGTGTATCGAGCCGTGTCTATATGTAGATCTGTTGCACGAGTAGAACACAATGGTCATTGTGGGCGTTGATGCTTTTATTGTCGATTGCTTTTTGTGTACTTTGCATCTTGCGGTATGTTGGGATGAAGCGGCCCGGGCTAACCTTACATGGCATCGTTCATGAGACTTGCTCCACGCTTGACATGCAACTTGTATTGCATAAGTGGCTTTGCGGGTGCCTGTTTCTCCTAGCATAGTTAAGATCCAATTTACAACGGGTGATTAACAATACTAGTATCAATGTTGTGGTTCTTGTTCGTAAGTTAGAACGACACTTATTGAAAGCCCTAGAACCACGTAAAATATGCAAAGAAAGTAGATGCGTCTAACTTTGTTTTGCAGGGGTGTGCTGTGATGTGATATGGCCATGATTGTGATTATATATGATGTATGCAATGTTCCTTATTGTAAGTTGGCAACCGGCAGGAGCCATATGGTTGTCTTTAAATTCTGTTAAGACCCGCGTGTCTATTCAAAGTAGTTGTAATAGTTGAAGCCGGTGGACGACAACCATGGAGAAGCATCATTGACCTTGATGCAATGTCGGTGATGATGGAGATCATGTTCGTGCAAGAATATGGAGATCGGAAGCACATAGAAGAAAGGCCATATCATATCACATATTATGAATTGCATGTGATGTTAATCCTTTATGCATCTTGTATTGCTTAGTAGACGACGGTAGCATTATAATATGATCCCTCATGCACATGAATTTCAAGTCATAAAGTGTTCACCCTTAGTTAGCACCGTTGCTAAAGCTTGTTGTTTCGAAGCACCACGTGATGATCGGGTGTGTTAGATTCTGCAAGTGTATACAACGTGAGCAAGCCAGATTTGCTCATGCGGAAACTAAGGTTTGATCTTGACGAGCCTAGCATATACAGACATGGCCTCAGGAACACGGATTACCGAAAGGTAGAGCATGAGTCATATAGTAGATATGATGAACATGTTGATTGTTCGCCATTGAAGCTATCTCAACTCTCGTGATGATCGGTTTTGATGTGGTGGATTTGGTTCGTGTGATCACTAAAACAATGTGAGAGATGTTGTTTTGAGTGGGAGTTCACCTAGATTAATTTAATTATTAATTAGAACTCAATTTATCATAAACTAAATCAAAGTGAAATTACATAGTTGTTGTAGTCATTGGCATCCGTTTACCACCTTGCGCTTAGTTATAATTGAGATGATAGAACTATAGAATTCTGGTTAGATACTTTACGAACTGGTATCGTATTGTTTTAAGTGTTAATCTAAAGTTTATAAGTCCTATTGCAAACTTTCAGTAAGTTCCGGTTACTCCATGAAGTTTAATAATTAGTATTAAATCAAGAGTAACAATTCCAAGTGTTAGTATATAAGTATCATGTTTGTCTCCATGATTCTTGATATTCAAAGGATTCTCTTAATATCAAGGTTATCTAGGATCTGAAAGAGTTGTTTCAGAAACCATGATGTGTGGAAGATATTGTGATATCTGAAACGAAGTTTTGGTTGCAACATGATAGAGTATAATATGGCTGAAGTCATGTTCTCATATTTGATGAGAATTTGCAAAAGGTTGGAGACACTAGTTGTCCTAATCCTCCAAGAGGTTTGGGAGAGCAACATTATACTTGCGATTCACCGTTACAAGCTAAAAGTAGCTTGATCGTGGATAAATCCATGATGAGGGTGAATATTTGATGTAGGTAAAATGTTTACTACACCAAGAGATTACTAAAGAAAGGAATTTGAAATAACACCAAAATTTGATGATGGTGATCTACTTAAAAGTGCAAGTCCAAAGACATTAGTATTTAACTATACACGCTTTGGACTATATGTCATATGTATGACTCCACTATTGATGTTGATAGATTCTTTCAAACAGAAAAGGAAATACTGAAAGAGAATCTCATAAATATATGGCAGAAAATAAAAGACTAGAATTGTTCATTTTAAGTATATAGATGATATACATGTTATGGCTATATTCTTTGCTTATTAAACACTGTGGTTCTTAAGTATTTGATACTGAATTTGTTGGTATGAATCGTCATACGAAACAACACAATTCATGAACTACAATGGCCTAAGTAACTAGCAAAAGAATATGTGATGATGTTCATCGAGAACAAATAAAGGGTTATTGTGTTGCTCGTTAAAACATCAAAGCTTGCCTTCAAGATTTGTTTTATCGGTATTATGAGAACAAAAGGGTTGTTCAAATAATTACCGTAATCCATAAAAGATGGATGATTCACAAATCTCGTTGGAGAAATCACATCCATAAAACTAGTGCTAAAAATGTCGAAAGACAAATTGATTGAAATATCACTTAGGAAGTGATATCGTTTAAATTATATTGGAAAGAAAACATGAAGAAACTCCATATGGATGGAATTTTGGAGTCTATTTGATTTTGATCAAATGACGCTTGTGAAACTTTCCTAGAGATAATTAAAACTTCGTTCATAGGCAAAAAGGGAACGAATGACTAGCTTATTGGAACTTGTACATATTGTTGTATGAAATCCATTATGTGTAGTCAAGAGCGATGGATTTCAACTTCATATGCTTTCTCCGAAAATTTGAGTGAATATATGAATATTTACTTAATAAGGATGAAGTGTGAAACATTTGAAAAGTTCAAAGACTTTCAAGATGAAGTGCAAAATCATTGTAACAAGAATATAAACAGTTTATGATAAAGATCATAAAAGGAAGATATTTGAGTTACAGAGTTTAGCATAATACCTAAGATTTAAGGAATCGTTAAGGATTTGCATTTCCCGAAACACCATAAGAGTATGGAGCGTTCGAGATATGTAATTAAACCTTGTTTGACATGGTAAGATCAAAGGTATAATTCATAAAACTGTCATTATATTTTAAAGATTAAAAGCTTTAGAGATTACCGTTTTTCCACTGAAAAGAGCTCCATCATAATCCGTTGAAATGACACCATATAAAGTTATGGTTTGGGATAAAACCCAAGTTGTCCTTTCTTAAACATTGGTATGCTATGCATAAGAAAGATGTTTGCAACCAAAGTCGGATGAACCTGTCTTTGTATGTTATTTCGAATAACTGTTAAGTAATCCTCCATAACATCGGAAACAAAAGTGTTTGTCACTTAAAACGTCAAGTTTCTTTGAGAAGGAATTTTTCGTGAAAAGTTAAGTGGGAGGACAATAGAACTTTGATAAGGTTAAAAGAACTTTAGCTATATGTGCAGAGTTGCGCAGCGCCGAAAAGTGTTCCGGAAGCAGCAACAAAGCTCATGGCTCACGTACCTCAAAGGTTGTGGTGACGGAGATCTAAGTTCCTATTGAAACAAGTAGGTCAAGTAAACAATCAAATACCAAGATTTGAGGGTTGAATCATTATTTGAGAATAATGAACGGACTACATGCAAAGAAGTGATGATGGGCCCTGACTCCGTCAAATGGCTTGAAGCCATAAAATCCGTGATAGTTCCATACACGAGAAATCATGTTTTCAACTTGAAGGACCCTCGAGAAAGGTGTAAGACCTTACAGTTGTGTTTGGATCTATAAATAAATAGACATGGATGTTGCACATCTATGAAATAGTCGACATGTTGGGAAAAAGTTCACAACAATGTTCAAAGGTTGACTATGACAAGATCTGATCTTTCATAGCGATATTTAGTCTAGACGGATTAATGTAGCAACCACTACATATAATCTGTTATATGGTAGTTGAATAAACAAAACAAGTTCTTCTAATAGAATCGTTACCTAGGACGTGTGCATGACACGGTCCATAGGGTTTTGTTAATTCAAAGGATGCTAAAAGCATATGCAAACTTCAATGGTTGAAGTGAGCATCGCGGAGTTGGAATCTTCACTATGATGAAACTGTTAAAAGAGTTTAATTTCATCAGAGACAATGAAGATGCTTGCGTTTGCAAGAAATTAAGTGGGGCGCTAAGACATATTTCTAATACATTATGTGGAGGACATATTGTTGATTAGAAAAGATGTATCTTTTATTAACACATATTAAGAATTTCATTCCGATGAAAGACTTAGGCAAAACCCAAATATTTGGCATCAATAGACGCTAATATGGTTGTGCCAGAAGTGCATAAACCAGATATTGAATGAGTTCAATATAGAAACTACAAGAGAGGTTCTTGTATACGAGAAAGGATTGAATGAGTTCAATGTTGATGATATATATTCAAGTGTATTGACATTTGGTAAAGTGAAACAAATAATCAAGTATAGATTGATACTTGATGTATGAAATCACAAAGAGTATTTATATCAATCATACTGTGATATGTACAAATCGGATATGTCCTATGCTCTAAATGTTGTGAGCATATACCAGAATGATTCGTAAGATGATCATTGGACAATAGTAAGGATATTCTTATGATCTTTTGGAAGAACTAAGAGTATATTATTTGTAGAAGTGACAAATAGATGGTTAGTTCATTGTAAAAGTACTACATTGATACTAGCTTTGTCACAAAGTACAAATTAAGTTTATCTGAATCTAAACTAAGGGTGGCACAATATAATGGAAAGTGAGTTCCATATTGGATTTGGATGAGTTCCAAAGTTAAGACATTGTGACAGATACTACAACAAAAGGCTAAGTATATTACTGCTATTATAGCAGCAAAAGAGGGCATTTGAGTCAAGTAGTTTGTTATCAAACTAGGTGTAGTTCACAGAGGGATAATACTATGAAGATATATTGTGCGACAATATTATCAACATGTTTTAACCCCAAAGAACTAAAGGTCACACCGAAAGACCAAATTTATACAAAGCCATCTCATTAGAGAATGAGTGATGCGTAGAGACGCAAAGACATGCAATTACACGGACACGAAGTGTCGGATCAGGAGATCGATTGACCACTAGCAATCGTGTACATACAACACGGAAAGCCATAGGTGTTATATACACAAAGGTTTGAAACTAGATTATTGACTCTAGTGCAAGTGGGAGGCTGTTGGAGATATGCCCAAGAGGCAATAATAAAGTGGTTATTATCATATCTTCACACTTATGATAAATGTTTACATACCATGCTATAATTGTATTAACGGAAATATTAATACTTGTGTGATTTGTAAACTAAAATAAGAGTCCTAGTAAAGCCTCTTGTTAAACTAGCTTGTTGGTTAATATATGATCATGGTTTCTGATCATGAACATAGAGATGTTATTAACAACGATCATATCATTAGGAGAATGATGTGATGGACATACTCCTATAGATAAGCGTAGCATAAAGATCAAGTCATTTCAATAGTTCAATTGCTATATGCTTTTCGATACATAGTAACCTAATTCCTTGACCATGAGATCATGCATATCACCTTTACGGATGGATGCTTTGATGACATCAAACACCACACCGTAACTGGGTGGCTATAAAGGTGGCATTGAGTGTTAGGAAAGTATTGGTTGAAACACATGGATCAAGAGTGGGATTTGTCCATCCATATGACGGATAGATATACTCTGGGCCCTCTCGGTGGAATGTCATCCAATTAGCTTGCAAGCATGTGACTGGCTCACAAGGGATCACATATCACGGGAACGAGAAAAGAGTACTTATCGGTAACGAGGTTGAACTAGGTATGCAGAGATATCGACGATCATAACCTCGGATAAGTAAACTATCGTGAGACAAAGGGAAATTGGTATCGTATGTAAGTGGTTCATTCGATCATAAATAAATAGAAATATGTAGCCATATGAATTTCCAGATTCCTCTATTGGTTATTGTTGAGAAGTGTCTCGATCATGTCGCATAATTCACGAAGTAGGAGACACACTTAAGGATTGACGTTGTTTGAGTAGTTATGGTATTATGAGAAAGAGACCGAATGTTGTTGAGTCTCGGATGGGATCCGGGATATCACGAGGTGATCCGGAATGGTCGGAGAATAAGATTCATATAAGGAAAGTCCCGTTTGAGTTCGGGAATGATTAGGTGTTTTCATCGAATGTTCTAGAAGGTCCGGATTGTCCGGACTCCGGGGAGGGTACATGAATGTGTCATTGGATGATTGCATCATGTACTAAGTGTTCTTGCTGTTCCAAAAACATGAAAGTCAAATTGCGGTTTGAAAGTCAAGCGGCTAAAACAGCTGTGGAAAGCAGGAAGCGTGAAACATGAAACTGGAAACAAGCAAGAGGAGTTGGAAACCAACTTGGAGGAGGTTTCTCCTCCAAGTCGGCGTAAGCTCTAGGCGAGTTGGGGAGGACTCCTCCCTCCCTGGCGCGCCTAGCCCCTCCACCTATAAAAGGAGGGGCAGGGCTCCTCCTTGAGACACACAAGTTTCTACCTCTAATCTCCGGTTTAGAGCCGTTTGGTTTAGAGCTTCTAATTGCTTTAGCCTACGGTTTAGAGCCTTCTAATTGGTATGTCTAATCTCTAGACCACTAATATCCCTCTCTCATAATCCACCATACTCGCTCTGGCTTAAGGCGAAGCCCTACGGGATCTCCCCTCTACTTCCGGTACCACGCCGTTGTCTTTAGGAATCAGAAGTGCTACAACCTCATTTTCTTTGGAACAAGGAGAGGAAGGTCTTCGTCAGTACCGAGCGTGTGACCGACTACGAAGGCGCTGCAGCAGCCTTGGAAGGATCGTCCACACGATCTTGAGATCGGAAGAATGCGACTACATCACCCACGAGAATCTTCTCGTTAAACACTTTGGAATCTTGAGGTAAGTTATTCCATCGACTCGTTGCTACAATCTAGTAGATAGATCTTGGCTTGTTTGTTTGTATCGATAGAAATTTTTGTTTTCCATGCTACGAACCCCTACGGTGTGGAGAGTTCGCGTCAACTCGCGCTCACGGGATCCATGTTCTCCATCAAGGCGGTGCTTGTTGCGGGTTGGCGTTATGGAGCCGATGCCCATGGCGGAGAGCGGCTCGTCGCGCTAGACTCGAGGTTGCTTGCTGCGTTTGTCAATCACCTCTTGCATCTTGACACCTTCTTGTGCTCCTCGATCGAGGGAGGCGGTGGTAGGCCATCAGCATATCCCGCGAGGCGTCTGCGGGCAGTACTATGTTGCCTGCCACGGTTTCGCGGACCTGGGTCCATCCTTCTTTGCTAAAGCGGATGACGTGGCCGCCGTTGCTAAAGCTAATTATGGTCTATCTTGGGATCTTCCATCAATTGCATCTAACATGACATAGCAGTCTAACTCTAATACCACCAGTTTATCACTCCATTCAAGAGCAAGAACTGAAAAAGGGATTTTCACTATACAAAAGTGCTCTACACCCAAGGGGGGTCCTCGCGTCGTACTATCTATCGAAAAGTAGTTTTCACTGCCAGTTCGAGGGGGTGTTCATAGACCCTACTTTTATAGCGAAATCTTCCCAAAATAGACCGCAAATAAAATCGTCGTGGTTACCACGACGATTTCAGGAACACTAAAGTAAAGCGAAATTGGCTCCTTTATTGGATTTGTACTTATTCTTTTGAAGTGCATAATTCTTAAGGGGCGCCTTCGGCCTTACTTAACTAAAGGTACCTGATCTAAAGATACTATACTTAGGAATCTAAAGATACTGATGAAGGGGAAAAGGTTTCCCCCCATGAGGATTGGCCTATTGGCCTTCCCCTCATTCCCCCCTTCCAAACCGGATGGGTCTTCCCCCTCCCCCCAAGCATAGGGGTGAAAAGATGGATATTATACACATTCTCCCCTGGTCTACCCCAACCCCTAGCAAGGGGCTCCGAAGGGACATAGTTTTAAACGGTTTTCGGGTGGCTGGTCTACCCCAAACCCCTAGCAAGGGGCTTCCCTAAAGACAAAAGAAAAGAAAAGAAAAGAAAGGAAAAGAAAACACTAGAAAGAAAAAACAAGAAAATAAAGGAAGAAAAGCAATAAGAACGGAATCGGAATTAGAAGAGAAAGCTAACGAACAAGGGTAAGCCTCTCTCTGTTTTATTTGTCTTCCCTTCCCGAACCTACCCCCCCCCCCTCCTCGGTCAGATCAGCTAACTTAAAGATACATGCTTCTATTCCCCCTCTCGGCCTCCCATAAGTCGGCTAGGCCTTTTGCGCAAGCCCTCGTTTCAGCTTCTAGGGGATCGTCGCAATTAAACAGCTCACGACATGAGGAGAAAATAATCCTTCCTAATTCATCACGCAAGATCATACCCGCTCCTGCTGAACCATCCTCCTTAAGAACTATCACAATTAAGTTTAACCCAGCCAGGAGAAGGTTTATGCCAGCGTGCCACCTGCAAATCAATATTTTGATCAGCCATTGCAGCTTCCGTACCATCTGACATAGGGCTCTTGCCCTTAATGATTTCCTCCGTGATCAAGGAGTAGAGAAGCTTCTTCACCAAGCAAGAGCAACACATCGGCGGCGCTTAAGCCGTTCGTCATCCAAGCCGGCAAGGATCTCCGGCAAATCAGCAACCTCCGAATGGAGGCCCTTTCTGAGGTCGGCCACCGCATTCATCGCCGCCTCCGAAGCAAGTGGTTCGTCCCCGCTTCGGTGTCCGGCGGCGGCGTCACCTGCCTCGCGCTCAACGGAGGGGAGAGAGAAGGACTCGATGGCGTTGGTTTATCTCTAAGGAGGGTCCTTTCTGCATTTATCAGGGCCTATGTGTATTTTTTAATTTTATGGGGTCCTTTGTATAGAACTGTACACTCGCCGTTTGGTTTTAATATAAGCTTCTACGTCCTTCGGGGCCCTCCTGGGTTAAAAAAAAAAGAGAGATGGCCGGCCGCGCGGCAGAGACCGCAACGATCGGACGCATTCACCGCAACCTAGCCATCACGTGCTCGAATGTACCTATGCTAGCCAGCCTCACTATGATTTTTTTTTTTCGAATTTAGCCTCACTACGACTTTAACTTAAACTACAGTAACACTGCCTAATCATAGGTTCTTTCCTGGCCACGTATGAGGTCGCAATACGCACCACCACATGGTTAGGCATACAATAGAAGCAGCCTCCATACCATGGACCAGGAAAGTATAATCTAGAGTAGATGCTGCTTTTTCTTTTTTTTTCTCTGTACGGGAATCACGGCTCGTGTTGGCGCGCACCGTGCACGCACGCCGTGTACGTACATACCGCGCGTGTTGGGAACCGTGACACGTACGCCTGACGCCATGGCGGATTCCCGTCTCCGGGTAGCAACACGTACGTACCGCCTTCCATCGCGGAAGGAATATGATTCGCCGGAAACTTTTTTGTGCTTTACGAAGCCCGGCCGGGGAGGGCGATGCCACGTCTCGCGTGGGGAACAGGGCCGTACGTGTTGGATGCGCTTTGGCTTCGGGGAGACGCACCTGCACCTTGCGCGGCTCGAGAAAATCAAGGCTTGCATTGCAGAGGTACCTTTGGGACCAGTAATCAAGGCTTGATAAACCTTTTGGGACCAATCATCTCTCGCGCCGGTTTTAATTACTAGAACTACAGTTTGGCCATTGATAATTTTCTACTTAGCCGCCCTCGTGAGCTGCATCGTCCACTTGTAATCGGAATCGGGAAGCCAATGGCATCTGGCCTACTCGCCGACGAGGCCTCTTTCCGGGAAGCAAGCAGCACAGCTAGCTTTTGCCGAGATTTGTGCACGCCTCCGTTTTTTATACTAAACGAAAACTTCATGCTGAAGCACGGTCGCTTTGTTGCAAGGTTACTGGCCAATATTAGTAAACAAATGCTGATAAGTACTGTTTTCACCAACGGCAATTCCGTGACACAGCCACGGCTGGGCAGAATAGGGTAGAAAAAGAAGGAAAGAGACTCGCATGGACGTATCGCTCGGCTTGGAAGCATATGCGGTTAACTCGACGTGCGTGTCCGGCGACACGGGCGGTGGTGGCACTGCACCGGAGCGGCCGATCGAGGGGGCACCGCACGGATGCACGAGTAAGGCGTGGGCCGTCCATCCGTGCGCTGTCACGAACCGGCCGGCCGTCTGACACAATGCCGGGCTCATGCGTCCGTCCGATCCAGCCAGGCCGTGACGTGCGTGTCTCCTGGACCGTACGTTCTGCTTCGGCCTCAGGGTTTCTACACTCTTCGGACTGGTCGTAGAAGGAAAACTTGGTCAGCTGCAACAGTCCTCGACCTGGTTACCGGTTGTTTCTGGTCTACTCTGTCTAACATTCAAAGCCTGTCTTAAAAATAGTGTTTTTTTATTTCTTCGATCCAAACTAATTGATTTATATTTGTCTAAAATATATCTAATACTAAAATATGTCTAAATATATTGTATCTAGTCAAATCTAAGAAGTAATTCGGATCAGACTACCTCTATTCCAAAATCCTTGCCCTGAACCCCGTGCGGTGGCGCCGCTTGGCCAAGGTGTAGCCGCCGCCTCTCCAGGGCACTCACTACCGCCCTTGCGGCTCTACATGCCAGCAAAGTCTCGGCGGTGGCAGCCTGATCCTTGCGTCCGAGATCCGGAAGGCCACTCTCCTCGTCAAGGATGGTGATGGCGGATTGACGGTGGCCATTTGAAGGGTTATGACATAGAAAACAAAAATTTTCTACGATGTGAACTATATACCAAGATCTATTTATACTAGATACAAACAGCGGATGTATATCCGTAGAACATACCCTTGAAGACGACAAAGTTTAACGAGTCCCACTCGTGGTTGATGTAGACGATCTCTTGCCGATCTCAAGATCGAGAGGAAGTCCTAAGCGCAAATCGCGGCCGTGGTGCTCGCACACACGTTCGAGGCACCGAGCAACCTCCGCCTCCTCGCTCGTGATGCGGCGGAAGCACAACTCTTTCTTGCCGAATAGCCACCGGGAACATGTATCTCGCTAGTCGAGACCATGGGGATAAATTCTAGAGGGAGAGAGATCCTTCAGGAGGTGTGAGTGAGAAGTGAGAGAGGCTCCTTTTATAGGAGGAGGGGGAACCCCAAGGGGTGGCTGGCGCGGGGGGCTGCCCCTGCCCTCCCTCTTCATGTGGGTGGACACTCCACTCACAAAACTCCTCCAAATTCCTCCACTCAAAATCCCATGAAAGATCCCATTAAATTTCCACCAAATTTAATGCAAACTCTCATTAAATAAAACTCTTTTATTTTATTCAGAATTTTGTCAATTACTTTAATGACAAACATTCACAAATAACCCTTGCTAGAATTCTATTTCACATGCATAACCACTTTACGCAATTTCACCGAAAACTGTTTGGTATCTAGTGAAATAAATTCCTGCGCTTGTTTATTCTTTCGGCATGAAACTTTTGCTCCAATTGGATGTCGGTGTCTCTTAAGTGTGTCACCCTACGGTTCGTGAATAATGCGGACATGATCGAGACCCCTCTCGGATCAATAATCGAGCGGGATCTAGAGACCCATACTGACTCCCACACATTCAACGATGACTTTCTTGTGATCGTCGGAACCTTTTACGCTAGTATCTTAATCCCTTTGTTTCACGATATATTACATGTCCGAGATTCGATCATCGGTATCTCCATACCTAGTTTGATCTCGTTCGACATGCACTCTTTTCTCGTTCCGTGATATAACATTCTAGTGATCAAATCACTTGCTTGCAAGCTAATCAATGTGATATCACCGAGAGGGCCCAGTATATCTATCCGTCATCGGGATGAACAAATTCCACTCTCGATCCATGAGCCTCTACATAACACTTTATTAGTTACGAACCCATCTTTATAATCACCACATTACGGTGTGACGTTTGATGTTATCAAGAAACTCTTAGGTGTTAGTGATTGACATGATCTCATGGTCTAAGGATTAGGATCACCGTAAGTTGTTATAGCAATATAAACTCAATGACTTTGATCGTAATGCTATACTTGGATGAATGTTCATCACATCATTACACTAATGTTGTGATCCCGTTATTAACAACATCCAATGTCCATGATCGGAAACTTGATCATCTTGTTAATCAACGAGCTAGTTTATGAGAGAGGCTTAACTAGGAACTTTACATTTGTTTATTAAACACACATGTATTAACGTTTCCGTATTAATACAATTATAGCATGCAAAATAAACATCTATCATATACTTGGAATACACATAATAAACAATTTATTATTGCCTCTCGGGGCATATTCCTTGATCTCCCACTTGCACTAGAGACAATAATCTAGTTACATAGTGATATATCTAACACCCATTGAGTTACGGTGTTGATCATGTTTTGCTCTAGGAGAGTTTTAGTCAACGGATCTGCTACATTGAGATCCGTATGTACTTTACAAATCTTTATATCTCCATCCTTGACATGCTCGCGGATGGAGTGAAACCGGCTCTTAATATGCTTGGAATGCTTGTGAGACCTTGGTTCTTTGGCATTAGCAATGGCACCATTGTTGTCACAATAGATCACCATTGGGTCCAGCGCTTGCCACAACTCCTAGTTCGGATATGAACTCCTTCATCAAAGCGCTTCTGAGCCGCTTGAAGCGACAACATATTCGACCTCCGTTGTTGATCCCGCTACCACAGGTTGTTTGGAGCTCCTCCAACTAACCGCTCGCCATTCATGAAATCGTATCCGGATTGAGACTTAGAGTCATCCGGATCGGTGTCAAAGCTAAGCGTCGACATAACACTTAGCGACAAGCTCTTCTTCACCTCCGTATACAAGAAACATATCCTTAGTTCTTCGTAAGTACTTAAGGATATTCTTGACCGCTATCGATGTTAGAACACGGATCCGATTGGTACCTACTAGTCAAACTAATAGCGTGTGCCACATCCGGTCTTGTACATAGCATGGCGTACATAATAGAGCCTATGGGTGAAGCATAGGGATTTTGTCCATTATCTCTCTTTCTTCCGGAAGCGGACTTTGAGTCTTACTCAATGTCTTGCCTTGCAACATAGGTAAGAACCCTTCTTACTTCCGTCCATTTTAAACTTCTTTAAAATCTTATCAAGGTATGTACTGCGATAGCCCTATTAGGCGCCTAGATCTATCTCTATAGATCTTTATGCCTAATATGTATGGCCTTCACCTAGGTCCTTCATTGAAAATTTCTTTGTTTAGATAACTTTTAACCTTTGTTAAAAGTTCTATATCATTCCGATCAATAATATGTCATCTACATATAATATCGAAATGCCACATTGCTCCCACTCACTTTCTTGTAAATACAAGCTTCTCCATAAGTTTGGACAAATCCAAACTCTTTGATCACCTCATCAAAGCGGAGATTCCAACCGTGATGCTTGCTTCAATCCATAGATGGATCGTTGAAGCTTGCACACCTTGTTAGCATCCTTAGGATCGACAAAACCCTTTGGTTGTATCATATACAACTCTTCTTCAATATTACCATTGAAAGCAGCGGTTTTGACATCCATCGCCATATTCGTAATCGAAATATGCAATTGCTAACATAATCCTAACTGATTTTAGCATCGCTACGGAGAGAAAGTCTCATCGTAGTCAACTCCTTGAATTTGTCGAAACCCCTTTGCGACAAGTCGAGCTTTATAGATGGTCACATTACCATCGACATCAGTTTTCCTTTTGAAAATCCATTTGTTCTCTACGGCCTTTCGGTGCGTGAGGTAATTCCACCAAGTTCCAAACTTGATTTTCATACATGGATTCCATCTCGGATTTCATGGCTTCTAACCATTTGTTGGAATCCGGGCTCATCATCGCTTCTTCATACGTCGCGGGGTCATTATATTCATCAACCATGAAATTTATGACGGGATTTCCATCTGTTCGGGCTGCCGCGTCTGTTTGACTGCGAGGTTGGTAGTACTCTCTTCGGAGTTTCATGATCATTATCATTAGTTCCCTCTTCAATGGTGGAGCCAACTCCGGAGCGACTTCGGACTGCGCTACTCGCCATACTTTGAAGAAGGTTCCACAACCTCTTGAGTTCTACCTTGACTACTCACACCTTTCGCGAAACTCTTTCTCTAGAAAGGATCCATTCTTAACAAAAACCTTGCCCTCGGATGCATGATAGAAGGAATACCCAATAGTTTCTTTAGGGTATCCTATGAAGGCGCATTTTTACGCTTTGGGTTCGAGTTTATCCGGTTGAAGTTTCTTCACATAAACGCCAACCCCAAACTTTAAGAAATGACAGCTTAGGTTTGTTTCCAAACCACAATTCATACGGTGTCGTTTCAGCGGTTTAGATGGTGCCGATTTAAAGTGAATGCAGGTTTCTAGTGCATAACCCCAAAATGACAACGGCAAGTCCGTCGGAGACATCATAGATCGAACCATATCTAATAAAATACGATTACGATGTTCGACACACCATTTATTTGTGGTGTTCGGCGGTGTGAGTTGTGAAACAATTCCACACTCTTTCATGTGAGTGCTAAACTCGTAACTTAGATACTCACCTCCACGGTCGGACCGTAGAAATTTGATCTTTCTATTACGATGATTTTCAACTTCATTCGAAATTCCTTGAACTTTTCAAAGGTTTCAGACTTGTGTTTCATCAAGTAGATATAACCGTATCTACTCAAATCATCCGTGAAAGTAACAAAATAACGATATCCACCTCGGCGACACACTCATTGGACCACATACATCGAATGTATGATTTCCAATAAATCTTCGCGTTCCATTGAACCGGAAAAGCGGCGTTCTAGTCATCTTGCCCATAAGGCATGGCTCACATGTATCAAATGATTCATAATCAAGTGATTCCAAAAGTCCATCCGAATGGAGCTTCTTCATCGTTTAATGCCAATATGACCTAGGCAGCGATTGCCACATATATGCGGATATATCATCATCAAGTTTAATTCTTTTAGCATCAACATTATGAATATGTGTAACATTATCATCGAGATCCAACAGAAATAAACCATTCAACATTGGTGCATGACCATAAAGATTTCATTCATATAAATGGAACAACCATTGTTCTCAGATTTGAATGAAAACCACTTTGCATCAAACATGATCCAGATACAATGTTCATGCTCGGTCACGAGGCACCACCAAATAACGATTATTTAAGTTTATAACTAATCCGGACGGTAAGTGGAGAGGTAGCGTTAAGCGGCGATCACATCAACACTTGATCCATTGCGAAACGCATCTTGACCTCACCCCTTGCTAGCGGTCGCTTTGTTCATGACCTCGATTGAGTTACAAATATTATGGCGAACGGTATCAAATACCCGGTGCTCTGCGAGCACTAGTCAAGTACACATCAATAACATGTATATCATATATACCTTTGTTTGCCTTGCCGGCCTTCTTATGCGCGGATACTTGGGGCGATTCTTCGATGGCGATCCTCTTACAATAGTAGCACTTTTCGGTATCGGACTTAGGTCCAACTCGGGGTTTCTTTTCAGACGCGGCAGGCTTGCCGCCCTTACTTCCTTCCGTTTTCCCTTCTTGTCTTTCTTGAAACCGGTGTTCCTATTGATCATCAACACTTGATGTTCCTTTTGATCTCCACTACGGTTTTAAGCATTGTGAAGCTCGGGAGAGACTTCTTCATGCCTTGCATATTATAGTTCATCACGAAGCTCTTATAGCTAGGTGGTAGAGGCTGCAGAACACGATGGATGCCTAAGTCAATGGGAATCGTTATTCCCAAGGACACAAGCTTATCGGCGTAACGACATCTTGAGTACATGCTCACTAACGAGTTGTTCTCTTCCATCATGCAGCTAAAGAACTTTTACGAAGCATTGTAGCTCTCTGACAGCATGTGTGTCGAAAATCATTTTCAACTCACCCATTGTATCAAAAGCATTGCCGTTTTGAAGCGCTTTGAGTTCGGCTCTAGCCCATACAATGCCGCAATGAACTAAGTTGTGGTCCTCGTGAGTCGATAGACATTCTTCTCCTCGTCGGGGCATCGTCAAAGGTGGGGGCCTAACGGCGCTTCTAGCACATATTGCTTTTGTGCGTGAGAGGAGAATCCTCAAATTCATGGCCCATTCATAAAGTTGCTACCGTTCGTTGCTAGTTTCTCTTTCTCCATGAGCATTGAAATTAAAAGCGGTGGTGCCATCTACAGCAGAATTTGTAAAGTTTAGACTAAGTGTATGATAGATTGAGTTCAACTAATCTATATTACGAATGAACTCCCACTCAAAAGCGACATCCTCGTGTCCTTTTGGTGATTACATGAACCAAATCCACTACACCAAGTCCGATCATCCGTGAGTCGGTATAGCTTCAAAGCGAGCATCAAATGGGCATCATATCAACTATATGACTCATGCTTAACCTTTCGATTACGTGTTCGAGGCCATGTGCGTACATGCTAGGCTCGCCAAGTTAGAACCTTAGTATTTTTGCGTGTAAGCATCTTACACCGAAGTATGGTCGAGGATCCAAGTACACCCGATCATCACGTGATGTCTTGGGCGGCGAAAACATAATCGGTGCATACTAAAGGAAGAACACATTCTTATCTTGATATTTAAATGAGGATCATCTTATTATGCTTAACAAAGCGCTAAATAAGCAATATAAGATGCAATCAAAACATCATATGTTTATTAGTGAAATTATATGGTTCCATGAGATGATCTCTATCATGTGCATCGTGGTATGATCACTATCATACCTATATGTGTAAATCCACAATCTATGGATTTTACGCTATGTGTGTTGTAAGAGTATCATCTCATACTTCTACTTACAACACTACCATATCATAACACTAGCCAAACAACAATCTAAACTAGGCGCCTCTAATTTATCCATTGCAAGTTTTACGTGGTGAGGGCTTTCGAGATAGAACCGTTCTTACCTACGAACATGAACCACAGCGAGGATAATCAAATTGTTGACAACTCGCTTGCAAAATAGATATTGACTATAGTAGGAGGCAGAGACACCGCTAGCCACTTATGCAAACTAGTTGCATGTCAAGCGTGGAACAGGTCTCATGTGAGGACATGTAAAGTTTGTCCGCGCTTCATCCCACTATGCCACCAATATCCAAAATCACAAGAAAGGAGAAACAACATGATCATCATCGCCCACATACTCATATGTACTACCCGTGTAAAGTATCTACGCATAGATCCGGCTCGATACCCTTTGAAGGGTTATGACATAGAAAACAAAAATTTCCTACGATGTGAACTATATACCAAGATCTATTTATACTAGATACAAACAGCGAGGCGGATGTATATCCGTAGAGAACATACCCTTGAAGACCGACAAAAGTTTAACGAGTCCCACTCGTGGTTGATGTAGACGATCTCTTGCCGATCTCAAGATCGAGAGGAAGTCCTAAGCGCCGCCAAATCAGCGCATCCGTGCTCGCACACGCGTTAGGCACCGAGCAACCTCCGCCTCCTCGCTCCAGCGATGCGGAAGCACAACTCTTTCTTGCCGAATAGCCAGGAACATGTATCTCGCTAGTCCGAGACCATGGGGATAAATTCTAGAGGAGAGAGATCCTTCACGAGGAGGTGTGAGTGAGAAGTGAGAGGAGGCTCCTTTTATAGGAGGAGGGAACCCCAAGGGGTGGCAGGCGCATGGGCTGCCCTTGCCCTCCCCTCTTCATGTGGGTGGACACTCCACTCACAAAACTCCTCCAAATTCCTCCACTCAAAATCCCACTCAAAGATCCCATTAAATTTCCACCAAATTTAATGCAAACTCTCATTAAATAAAACTCTTTTATTTTATTCATAATTTTGTCAATTACTTTAATGACAAACATTCACAAATAACCCCTTGCTAGAATTCTATTTCACATGCATAACCACTTTACGCAATTTCACCCGAAAACCTGTTTCGGTATCTAGTGAAATAAATTCATGCGCTTGTTTATTCTTTCGGCATGAAACTTTTGCTCCAATTGGATGTCGGTGTCTCTTAAGTGTGTCACCCTACGGTTCGTGAATAATGCGGACATGATCGAGACCCCTCTCAGATCAATAATCAGAAGCGGGATCTGGAGACCCATACTGACTCCCACACATTCAACGATGACTTTCTTGTGATCGTCGGAACCTTTTACGCTAGTATCTTAATCCCTTTGTTTCACGATATATTACATGTCCGAGATTCGATCATCGGTATCTCCATACCTAGTTTGATCTCGTTACCGACATGCACTCTTTTCTCGTTCCCGTGATATAACATTCTAGTGATCAAATCACTTGCTTGCAAGCTAATCAATGTGATATCACCGAGAGGGCCCTGAGTATATCTATCCGTCATCGGGATGAACAAATTCCACTCTCGATCCATGAGCCTCTACATAACACTTTATTAGTTCTGAACCCATCTTTATAATCACCACATTACGGTGTGACGTTTGATGTTATCAAGAAACTCTTAGGTGTTAGTGATTGACATGATCTCATGGTCTAAGGATTAGGATCACTTCGTAAGTTGTTATAGCAATATAAACTCAATGACTTTGATCGTAATGCTATACTTGGATGAATGTTCATCACATCATTACACTAATGTTGTGATCCGTTATTAACAACATCCAATGTCCATGATCGAAACTTGATCATCTTGTTAATCAACGAGCTAGTTTATGAGAGAGGCTTAACTAGGAACTTTCTGTTTGTTTATTAAACACACATGTATTAACGTTTCCGTATTAATACAATTATAGCATGCAAAATAAACATCTATCATATACTTGGAATACACATAATAAACAATTTATTATTGCCTCTGGGGCATATTCCTTCAGCGGCCTAGGCGGTCGGTGGGAGGTCGTGGCGGTATGTCCTCCCGGCCTCAGCCTCCGGATGGTGATGGCAGGAGCGTGTCGAGCCCGATCTCGACCATTTCCTGTCGGATATGTTGCAGCCGGCAGCGGGATGGCTTCTGGGTTCGTCCGTCTTCACGAGGTCACCTAGGGCTGCGAGCCCAGACATGGTGGTGGTGGCCTTTCTCCCCCGTCTGAGTTGGTCGGCCGGTCAAAGGTGGATCGGCCTAGGGTCCCTCTTGTGTGGAGATGATCATCTTTCTGAGGATGGTTCTTGATCTGGCCAGAGTGTGGAGTTCCGTAAGGCTCCGCCGGCGAATGTACCAGCGCTTCTATGCCCGCAGTTCGCTGGATCGGGTGGTATTTGGTCGTGTGCACCCATGTTTTATTCCGACCGTTTGGTTCAGGAGGGAGCGCCGCGAAGCTCTGTCCTTTGTTGCCACCAGGCGACTTTCGATCCATGGTGAAGTCAGAGGTGGATAATTTATGAAGTCCAGGTTTGGAGATCTATCTATGGAGGTTTGAGTCGCCATATAGTTGAGGGACTTGCTTGGTGTTCTGGGCTAAACAGCAGCCGTATGTAAGTGGGGACGACAACACGGGTGAATTTCAGAATCTTATCTTTCAGGGTGAAAAACCAAGGTCTGGCCTTAGCTGGTTGTGCCTGGCAATGGCCTTGTTGAAGACATTGTTTTGAGAGTAAGGATTATCTCCAGGGTGAAAATCTATATCTTTGATCGGGCGACGACGGCGCTTGTGCACTGTTCCCTTCTTGGAGACGTCGTTTTTGAAGAGCCTGGAGTTCAGGTGTTGTATTGGTGGTGGTTGTACTGTTGCTGCTAGGACCAAAACACTGTAGCGGGTCTTTTATTTTCTTAGTTTTCTTTATCTTTTATTGACTATGTGCATCCGTAATACCAATATGGTATTGCGTTGTTGCAGAGACCGGGTGTAATTGGTATCTCTTGATATTAATATATGCTCATTTCCAAAAAAAAATTTGGATCAACACATTGCCTAGCGGTCCAACAACTTAAAAAAAAGAAAGAAAGTGTCTAGATTTCAGGCGCCCGAGAACTTTTTATGTCTAAGTCGTTGCCATCATTCTACTATTTATGCTAATTCTCAGTTGCAACCTTGATACGACTCATTAAAATTCCAGTTACAACCTAGTTGCAACTCCTATAAAAATCCAACGTTGCACGAATCGCGAGATAAATCTAATAGGAGAGAGGTGACTAAGAACTAAAAGTTACCGTGCTAGCAAAGAATCCCGCTACACAAACGATTAATTCCTTGTACACCTACATTATCAAGACAATTAATAAAAACAATTAGCTCCTTCTAATCACCTCCACTTTATCCTCCAATTCTTATTCTCCTATTTAATTTTGAAAGCTCATAAAAGAAAAGAGAACAATTTTGTATATTTTTTTCTAGACGTGCACTTATTTGTGGAGGAGGGAGTACGCAGTCGCTGCAAAGAATTGTTCGTCCGGTATCCGTCATGCAAAGACGAAATGGGAGTAAACCCCAATCATGCTGATCCCCCAGAGAAAGAAGGAAAATCGGTTTAATTGATATCATCAACAACACAACAACTAGCGTTTACATATAGGAACTAAATAAAGGGGATGCTAAACGAATATTTTTTTCTCCTTTTTCTTTCACCATTTGCTAGCGTTTATTTCCTTTTGCTAGCATGTGGCAGCAAGCACACTTTTTTTAAGTGTGCGTTTTTGCGCGAAAGCATTACGATTAGTAAGTGTCAAATTCTGACTAGTACCCAAATCTCGTGCAACTCATTTACTCTCTCTCCTTCAAGCGGTGCCGGACTACCGTTTCAGGGTAGCGCAAGATTCAGTTTTGGACAAGCTTTTCATTTTGCTGGGAGTTCAGACCAAGCTAATTGATCGAGAGAATAAGATTAAAGCTCAAGACAAGTCACAAGTAAGAGTATGATCCTCCGCAAAATTTGTATCCAACATAAAGGCTTTCCAAATGGTTTCAATTTACACATGGTTGTGACACCAACGGCGGATCAAAGCCTCCAGACAAGCGCGCGCACACACACAGAGGCAAAAAGAGCCAAGCCAGAGACAAGAGAAGAGAAGGACGCGTCCAGTGGGCGACCCAGATGGCCAGAGCCTCATCACATGAACTTCTTCCTCAGATCCTTCACTGCTTCTCTGGCTCCGACGAGATCGCCAGAGAGAAATTGATCAAACTGCTTCATCTCGTCAGATCGGCGATTCTTCAGACCCCGCTGGTTCAAGCTACTAAGCTCTACGCGGCCACGGGCTCTGCTGGCTAGCTGACGACGGAGACCTTCCTGGACTCCTGGTGCCCGCGCCGCGCCTCCGTTCCTGCGGCGTACTGCCGCAGCCGACGGGCGGCCTGCCTGGCGCAGACGGCGTCGAGCTGCATCTGCTCCTCGCGGCACTCCTCGCTGCAGAAAGGGGTGTCCCCTCTGTACATGAAGACGTCGCTGTCGCGCGCCAGCCGCTTGCTGCACAGCGCGCACGCGTCCTGCGCGGGCATGCCGGCCTCGCCCAGCGGCTCGGCGTCGAAGAAGAAGAAGGAGGAGGCTACTGAGGCCGCCATGGAATCTGTAGTAGGTGACTTTCGGGCAAGGCGAGCACGAGCGCTTGCTGCTTTTGGTGCGGGAGCCTGGAGGAAGATGGGAGAGAGCGAGTTGGGAGGGAGGAGGAAAGGGGGAAGGCTCGGGGGTATATATGGTGCGCGGGGACGGACACGGCGAGGGCATCGGAGGAAAACTGTGGTCCCGTGCGCGCGGTGGAGACGGCCCACGGGTCGGGGGCAATACCGCGCGCCGGGCGGGGCAAGCCAGGGATGGTGGGAGTGGTTCGACTTTGTTTATTCGTCATGCCTGATGGTGGACGTGGGACACGCAGCTCTCTCGGCTCCACCGAGACGACAACGACAGGAACCGTGTCATGACTGTGCGACGTCGACAGGTTCGACTAATGATTCATCAGAGTACAAAACAGAGACGTCGCTCTTAAACGGGGGTTCCAAACTGAACTCCAAGGAACGTGCTTCCCATGAAAAAGAAATGGCAACTTGTTAGAATTCAATTTTTTGAAGCAATTTACACATTCGTACGTCGTAGTTACTGTGTGTTTCTATCCTTGTTTATTATCGCGGAATAAAAAAATAGCTTCTATATATTGATATATGTAACGCGAACATTGCAAACGGCAACAAGCACCATCATCTGAACAGCAACAAAATAAAGAGTGTAACATAAAAAGTGTGATACGCGTAGATAATAAGCGTACAACAGAGACATGATAATTTTGTCAAACACAGCATTGTTTATGCCTAGCCAAAGAGCTGAACACAACAAGAGTTGTACTAATGGTGATTTCTTGGCCAAATCAGTATATCGTGCACACTTCGCTCCATCTACTCTAAGTGGTAGTACGAACCTGATTTGGAGAGCATGGGCACCCCTCCGGTATAAGCTTGCGATGTGGTTGTTCATGAAAGGAAGAGTGTGGACTGCTGATCGGCCATCAACAGGTTGTGTGTTTTCCCACCAAGTAGCTAAGCGCCAAGGATCATCAACAGGGGTTGACGGATAGCTCCAGAATTCCCACGAGAGAAGACAACAAGTCATCGTTCGCATCAACTTGTTAGCACCATCATCAATCGTGCCTTTATCATCTCCCTTATGAAGACATGTCCATTACATAAGGAGAGATATAGAGAAAAAGGTGATTTCACTAGAGGATTTAAGTTTGTCTTATAAAAAATGACTTTATTGCGTCTATTCCAAATGGCTCAACAAATGGAAGCAATCAAGACCACACAAAAAAGATCTTTTAGGGAGAAAGGAATACAACCACGCCATGGCTTGCCAGAAGTTACTAGGTATAGCTCTAGTACCCATAGCTCGTCCAAGCACACTCCAAACAACTCTGGAAACATGATAGGTAAAGAAGAGACGGTCATTTTCTCATGTTGATCTCTCATAAGGAACATAGGGGATGAAAACTTTTCCAGAAAAACAATTATCTAAAGTACTCGGGCCTTTCTAACACCCTTCCTGGACTTGATATGGACAATCCATCCACTCGAGGAAAGAAACTTCCCCTTCCAACAATTGGAACAATCCTCTATTATTATTTTTTGTTTACTTGTTAAATTTTGAATCATACAACTTGTGATAATTGACCGAAAGGATCGGATTAGGAACTACACCGTTGGCACCCAAATATGTTGATATATTACTCTTCAAACTCCATAGCCCTAACAAAGCATAATTTGTCACTTGTATGGATGTTAATCTTGATCCAAGAGAATTGAAAAAACATGCATAATACCAATTTGACATCTTTTAGCTTCCCTCAACTCATGAGCCATGTGAAGGATTGTATCGTCCACATACCTTGAACAACAAGGCAGTATAATATACCGATTCGACCTTGAGCTTTTTTAGGATAACTTGCACAATTTATTTATCAAAGGCCAAACACGAAGGTATCATTGCAGGATCATATATTTGTTTCAAATTAAGTAGCCACAAATGGCGTCCCGGACCTAACGAGATAGCATGGTGAGCTAGGTTATGTGCTTGAGTATTCAAAGTTCTTCCTTCATGTATGAAACTACTAGCTTTCATGGACTCAGACGAGTGCTACTTGATTTCTTTGATTTTTTTTAGAACAATTCACTAGGCTTTATTAATCAGATAAAATGTTCGGGTAAAAGCTTGGGAAACCGGTTCATCATAACTCTTGTTTAGAAAGAACTGGTTCGAAGATTGTTTCAGATATATGAAAACGGATCCAGCTGCCTGCGGGCCCAGAATTGTTTCCCTTGTTATGGGCTTTAGCAATGGTGGACTGGAAGCTGGCCCAAAACCGGAAAAGAAGTATATATGTACCTAAAAATCGTTCGGAACACCTACAATTCGACCGGAAGCTCTGCTTTTTCTGCCAAAAAGGTGTGGAGTAAGTATTCGCATTTATAATCATTGCACAGAATTATATGTGCCTCCAGTCCGAGTCCAGAGGCCATCAATATAATGCCGGTTTGTTCTTGTATCAGTACATGATTAGGCAGCTCTGCTTAAACTATAGTGCTGATAATTCCGGCGCCAGCCTTTTAGCCAACATCGGAGGCAGCCACCCCACATGCCACATGCCTGGTTTTGCCTCGGCAATAATAGATAGCAGTGCCTATCTTGCAGTGTTACGATAACATGACATTTTCATGTTTTGAAACATAAAGAAATATGGGGAATAGAAATCTAGGTCCCCTCCCTTGTTAGTGAGTGTCACCAGGGAATCATCACGTCTCCAAAAAAAAAAAAAAAAAAGAGAGAGAGAATCGTGTAAAAGAAAGGCATATGGGAATCTTGAGCTGCGGTGCATGCACGCCACACAGCACCCGTTGAAGGTTGAACAGTCGACTCCACGCACACACACACGTGCAGATCCCTTGTCGACGACGACGCACCACATGCACCAGCGGCAGCTGCAACCTACGAGCAGCGTGCTGCCACTTGCAGGGGTACACCTTCGGAGAGAAGGATGCTGTCGAGGAACTAGTATAAATTGAGCTGTTTGACCGAGAGATTGCCACCAGGGTTTACCTTATCTCGAAGGATGCGCACGGATCCTCTGCCAAGGGCAAGGGGGATGCACCTTGTTCGTAGTTGGACGGCTCAAGATTCTAGTGGGATTCTGTATCTCGTCTCCGGTCAGGCTCACGCGAGCAGAGTTCTCGTCAAGTCCACGGGAGGCACTCTAAACACTGAAACATCACACGTCGATCGTCGTTGTTGGAGCCTTTAAATAATAGACGTAGCAAGTTTATTAAAATTTAGATGAATCTATAAGCTAAATAGTAGTTTAGAAATATAAGATGTTTTAGGGTCGTGAAGTTAGTGTATCTTGACAATAGTGTCTAGATACATTAGTTTTCTAAACCTAAAATATTCTATATTTCCAAACGGAGAAAGTATATAGATTCATTAAATTTTAATAAATCCGCGACGGCTATTTTGAGATAGAGGGAATACCTCTATTTTCTAAAACGCGACTTTCTCTTTCCTTCCTCCCTCCTCGCTCCCGTGGACAACGGGAGGGAGCCCTAGCCCCGCCGCCTAACTCCCTCCTCCCTCCTCTCCTCGCCGCCGGAGGGTGCCACCGGCTGAAGGTCGGGCGCTGGCGGCGATGGGGCATCTCCCTCCTCCTCGCGTGGGGATCTCGGCATGGGCCGAGGGAGTCGGATTAGGCGTCGTGCTGGGTATGTGGTGTGACGGTGCAGCGATCCTGGTGGCTACGTGGTGGCTAGCGGCGGCGACGTTTGAGGAGCAGTCTCCTGAGCTGCTGCTTGGGGGCAAGGCCAAGGCCATGGCGGTTGGAGGCACTTTGATGAGGCGCAGGCTGTCCCCCGATGGCCATGGGGGGATGTGGACGGAGGTGGTGCGCTCCAGGTGGCCGACAACGGTGACAGGAGGGCTGGCTGAGGTTTCTAGCTGCGAGAGCGATCTAGCCCATACAAGCTTTGCTGGGTCGGGCGAGCCACTTGATGGACTATTGCGTGCATCTATCGGGAGCTCGATGGCAACTGAGTTGAGTGGCGGAGGTCTCGACCAGGGTGTCACAGTGAGCTGCGAGGACGGCACCACTCACTAGCACTAGAGGTGGCTTGGATTGGGACAGCCGACAAGCTCATGCATAGTGGATGGCGGAGCTGGCCCTACATGGGTTTCAGGGGATCTCAGCTAATGGAAATCCATCCCCCGGTCATGGTGTGACTAGGGTGCCGGATCCGGGCAAGGGCCTAAATCTAGCGGCTTCCTAGCAGTCCCACTCTTGTGGGTCTGCGGGCTTGATTAGTGGATGTGTTACTCGCGTTAAGTCCACATTGTCGAGAATGCTTGGTGACCTAGACCTCCTCATACGCCTGGTGGATTCACATGGCCGTGTCACGGGTGGGAGATCTTGGATGTCGAGGCGACAACCTAGGTGGACTACATGGGCGACTCTACAACAAGCGACGTGGCGGTGGTGATGGACTTTCTCTTTGGTCACATGGATGGCGAGGAGCGGAAGGTGGGGGGTCTTGGTGTTGGCATTGCTTCGGCGGTGGAAGCTCCCACATCGTATGTCGGTGGCCTAACTTGGCGTCAGCGAATGACCTGAGTTGGTGCGGTTTGATGGTTTTTTCGGGCGAAAGCTCAGCACTTTGGCGCCAACAGTGGCGATGCCTGCGGGTGTCGCAACGCTCTTGGGGTGTCGTTGTGGTTACCTTCTTCATGCTAGGGCTCCGAGTGAAAACCCTTGATCGTCATGGTCATGACGACGCCAGCGCAGTGCGTCGTTACCTTCTTGAGGGCGTCGTCACGGAGCTTCGAATCTACTAGGTATTGTTTCGGTGTCTTTAGTGGCAAGTTCCGGTCACCGTGTTTTTCTTTTGTATATGTTGATCTGCTTTGTAAGTGGGTCTCCCCATCACCTTGTTGTATCGGTTTGGCTACTATGATTTTATTTATAAACAGGGACGAAAGCCTGTTTCGAGGTATTTATGTTTTAAAGTTTAAGGCTTTAAAAAAAGGCAAGCTACAAAAAGTTTGATCAAACCTTTAAAGAATTCTATTAATCATGTAAAAATTTGTTCCATGATGTATCAAAGGCTATGGATTTCTAAAAACTTCATCATACATTACGTAATTTGAATTTTAGAAAAAAAATATAAATCTTAATTTTTAAAACGGAAGTAAGTATTGTTAGAGGATCACCACTCGAGGGACGGTGACCATCGATCGATAGCGGTTACCGGGAGTGCGTGGATCACCAAGACGCACTGTGATTTCGCTTGGAATTATATAATGGCCGTCCACGATATTACTGCTGCATATGCAGTGAGTCACGGCCGACGTGGTAGTGCCGATGAGACACATGGTTGGTTGGACCACTCGTACGTGAGATGTCCGCGTCATGCTGCTGGCTCTGACTCGGACATGAGTGCAATAGAGAGAAAAACTAACATGGGAGATGTTCGACAAGTCTGACGTTGGAGCCTGAGATATTTTAATCCCCTCGGCTGTAGCGTTATGCACACTATGTTCACGTACTGCGTTTGTCCTCTAGCGATTAGCTAATACGGAGTAGCATTTTTTGAGCAAGGAGGGAAGGTCCCGTTGGTAGTTCATCACAAGAGCGATCGAGGAGTGACAAAGGGCGAGCACGTTTTCATTTCATTCAGAGCATCCAAACAGCCAAATTCATGGATATACAGCCATATACTACTAATCACAAAGCAGGGCTGATCAGATCATAGCTAAAAAAGAAGCTAAACACACGGCGACGAGCTTCGATCGTTGCCTTCTTCAACTGAGCCAAGAAGCTGCGGGCACTGCTGCTTCCTGCATCGCTGGACAGCACCCGATGAGCACCGGAGAGATAATACCATCATCCCAAAAACTGATGGTTTTCCAGATCTCGTTTGGCGCGCGCTCTGGCCGGCCGGTCAGCTCGCGACGGACACGTTCCCGGACTCTCCTCGCTGCCCGCGATGGGACTCCGTCACGGAGGACGAGTACGGCCGCAGCCTCCGTGCCGCGTGCCTTTCGCCGGCGGCGTCCACCCGCATCTGCTTGTGGCGGCACTCGTCGCTGCAGAAGGGGGTGTCCCCTCTGTACATGAACACGTCGTTCTCCCGCGCCAGCGGCTTGCCGCAGAGCGCGCACGCGTCCTGCGCGGGCATGCCGCGCTCGCCTACCACCTCGTCGTCGAAGAAGAAAGAGCTGGCTATGGATGCCGCCATGCTATGCGTAGGTAGTTTTCGGGGAGCAGAGGAAAGCTTGGCAGTGGGGTTTGCTGTTGCTGCTGGAGGAAGAGGGGATCTGGTGGAGCGAGCGATGTGAGTTCAGGGAAGCGTAGGCACAGGGTATATATCGTGCTTGCAAGGGGACGGCAAAAGATCTGGGCACGGTTCGACTGGAATGCCACGCCATTAGGGCCCACACGCCTGGCTCCACCGCAACGTCGGCCCGGGTCCACTGGTCGACAGAGCAAGCTTTTTTTTTATTGACAATGAGCAAGCTTTAATGGTGTATGCTAAATATCTTCTTATTCATAGTAAGTACCAATTACTGTTTTACTTTCTATATGTTTCAAAACCTTTCTGTAAACTACCTACTCTGTTCTTAAACATAAAACGTGTTTGAGAGTTTATTTAGACTCCCAAAATATCTTATATTTAGAAAAATAAGTAGGACACATTCGAACGTCCTCAACCATCTCCTACTAAGTAAAACAAAAAAATTCCATAGATTTCTTCTCCAAAAATCACATATGTCAATATTTGAGTCAAGGTTGTGGCAGCAAAAATACATCGTATAGGGTTTCGCTCCCCTCGCCGTTGGTCTGCTCCACCTCTGGTGGTCTTGGGTTCATGGAAGTGTGGCGGACCACGGTTCCTCTTGGGGTGGAGAGTTTTTTCGTTACTTTTATAGACTGTTTTCCTGTGTCTCTTTCGGGATGATGAGGCGGTGGTTACATCCTAAAGTAAGAATAATATCCTCCTTGCTCTATCCTTGCTGCAGTGGTGCGTCTACCGTCAAAGGAGGGCGCGTGAACTCGTGTGTCCGGTGGATCTCCTCGGATCTGGTCCGTTTATATGGTTTCAGGTCAGTCTCTTCCGATCTACGGCTTACACCATTGACGATGGTTGCGGCTCTGATGCGCTGATCTTTTGTGGTCTTAGCACGACGACTTTTAGCCGGTCTACAAAAAGCTCTACTACGACAAGTTTTGTCTGGCTTTAGTGATGTAGAAATCCCAATTAATCTTATCATAAGCCTTCTCAAAAGTCAAAATCTATTTTGAGAAGAACTCCATCTAATTTTTTTCAATGGAGTACATGGATTGCTCCCTGGAGAAAGAAAACTCCTTCCAAAATGTGTCAGCCAGGCATAAAAGTTGTTTAGGTTGGGCAAATTACCTTATGAGCAATACTGCTTACCCGATGAGTGCCTACTTTTGTGAAAACCCTAAAACTTACATTAAGTAGATGAATAGGTCTATATTGTTGAATTTGAATTGCATTTTTTCTTCGGAACACAATAATAGTACCAAAGTTTAGGTGGAAAATAAGTAAGTTCCGTTGACGAAACATGGCAAACATATTCATCAAATCTTGTTTGATAAAGCCCAACAAACATGATAAAACTTTGTTGGAAACCAGGAGCTTTATTTTTCTATATCTACATTATATCCTCATACACCTCCTATGTGAATTCGGAAGTCAGAATCACATTTTGTTTTGGGGAGAGTTGGGGAATATATATCATTTATCTCCGACTTTATGGGAGCAAAAAAAAATTATGATACTCCAAATAATTTCTTATATATAGTATTCTGTTATATAATTCTAAGACTATCCTCCCCTATAGTTTCATCTTGCTCTAGTTGGAAGATATTTTTATGTTTACCACTAGCAATAAGGTCAAAGTATTTTGTATTATTGACAATTCTTACACCACATGCACCAGCAGCTGGTGCAACTTGTGAGCAGCCATGCTTCCACTTGCAGTGGTACACCTTCGTAGAAAAGGATGATGAGGAACTAGTATAAGGCTGCTCATAATGGAAGTAACATAAGTGATAACATAGATGCCACATGGACTAAAAATATGATGTGACATGTAATTAATGAAAAGAGAAATAAATAGAATAACATAATATGTTTTCATCATATCACATTTTTCAATACCAAACGAGTCTACAAAATAATACTCTATGTTACTACACTAAGTTACTACCACTATAAAGATAGTAACTTAGACTAATAACATATGCATGTTACATGTTACTAGTCTAAGTTACTATGCACTATGACAAGAATAAATTGAGCCGTTTGACCGAGAGATTGCCACCATGGGTTATCTTATCTCGAAGGATGTGCACGTTCCTTGCCAAGGGGGATGCGCCTTGTTGCAGTTGCACGACACAAGATTCCAGTGGGATTCTGTGTGTCGTTTCCTGTCAGGCTAGTCATAGTGGGAGTAACTTAGACTACTTACAATGAGGAGTGGGGAGTAATATAGAGTAGTATCATGCATATATGATGCTACTCTATGTTACTACCTCCATAGTGGGTAGTATCATAGAGGTGGTATCATAGAGAATTTTATTTATTGTTTTGTAGGATCTATAGTAGCACTTCAACTTTGTGGTCTAGTTGTCGTATGTAGTAATATGAAATTTTGTTTGCTAGTAAACATGAATAAATTAACGAACAAACTTGAATCAGTCAATAAAAATATAAAGTCTCATTATGATATTATATATAAAACATTATTAATATTACATAATTCAAGACTCGTGAATAGTTTGTCCTGGCCCAAACTTTTTCCAGATATGCTCTATCAAATCAGGTTTTAGAACTCTATGAGTTGGACGACTACGAATTCTAGCATCTCTTTCAAGTACGTCGACAAATGATGGAATGTCACCATGAGTAAATACCGATCGAAGGACAATCGATGCACTTTCTTCCTCATTCAAATCAAGAATATTGGTTGCCTCTTCTTTTCGTCATCGACTATCATGTTGTGTAGTATAATGCAAGCTAGCATAACGTGGTGGATATCACCCATGTCATATAAACGTGTTGGTTGCCATAAAATGGACCATCGGGCCTGGAGCACCTCAAATGCACGTTTCACGTCCTTTCTTTCTCCTTCTTGATGTTGGGCAAACAAATTGTGCTTCGGTGTTTGAGCCATCGGTATTGAGTTTACAAATGTCGCCCACTCGGGGTATATTCCATCTACAAGATAATAGCCTTGTTGATATGCTTCCCATTGATGCTATAGTTCACCCGAGGAGCTTGCCCTTTCAGTTGCCTAACAAATAATGGTGATTGATTAAGAATTTTGATTTCGTTGTTGGATCCGGCAATACCGAAAAAAGCAATGCCCTATCAAAAGATCCCGAGAAGCAACCGCCTCCAAAATAAGAGTAGGAGCACCTTTAAACCTGTTGGTGAATTGTCCCCTCCAAGACAAGAGACATTTCTCCCAACGCCAGTGCATACAATCGAGGCTTCCCAACATGCCAGGAAACCCTCGACTCTCTCCAACATCAAGTAAGCACTGCACATCATCGACATTGGGCTGTCGCATATAATCATCACCGAATATATGAATCACACCTTCGACAAAAAGCTTTAAGCACTTAACTGAAGTGGATTCAGCGATCTTGAGATACTCATCGAGTGCGTCCGCTGGAGTACCATATGCCAATTGCCGAATAGATTATGTGCATTTTTGCAACGGAGAGAGCCTATCATGGTCAAGAGCATCCTTCCTTTGTGTGAACTCTGGAGACCACTCTCCTAGTGCATGCACAATGCGCTCGAAGAGGGCTCTTCTCATCCGAAATCTTCTACGAAATACTTTGTGAGAGTAGAGCACAGAAATAGTCTCGTACCAATTGCGCAGCGGCTGCTTCACGTGGTATGTCCACATAACTCCTCAGACTGCTTGATCTTCAAGGCCTTCCTTTACTTCTGCTGCTATCTCCTTGGCGAACGAGTCTAACATGTCCTTCTAGACAAGGTAGTCATCTAGCGTGTAGAAGGAAGAAGGATCAATAATGTTGGTTTTATCTTCCATGGCATCTACTTCAGCTGCTTGCAGACTATTGGACATCTTGTGGAAGAGTGCAAGAAGTGGAGCACCATGAAGGTATGTGAATGGAGCAGGCTTGCATATATAGGGTGTGAAACGCATAAATGAAACGATTCAGTTATCACAAAATTAACATCGAAAAGGTAACTGGACAAATACCAAACCATTACGAGTTTACATAGCTGAAAAGTCACATTACATATCTGGCCAGACAACAAACCATCACGTTCACAAAACACCATCACGTTCACACAGTTACGATAAAAAAACCAAGGTAGCAAACCATCACGTTCACATAGCTCACCTGAATCATGCAGTAGCTATTCCCATTGATCACCTTGTCAAATAGTCCACAAAGAAAATGTGCCAGTGCACTAAAGAAGATATAGTCTGACTGAAATCTGGTATATGCATATGATGTTTGAAAAGCAGACTAGTGATGAATTAACTGGTTATTTTTTCATGCATGATATATGACAGCACCCAGTAGCATAGTTATGAAAAGCAGACTAGTTATGTATACTGGTTGATGATATGACAACACCTAGCAGCATATTTTACTTCATAGTTTCATGTGAAATACCATATTGTACATGGATATATGAGAATTTGTCTTATACCTAATTTTCCATCAAAAAATAGCGTGGACTCCAAACTCTTTGAAGCTTTAAGCCACCCAGATTTTGCATAATCATCCATAAGAGACGTGTCATCTAAGAGCAGTTTTTGATAAACATCCAAAATCTTTGTCTTGTTGGTGATCTTTGTGGTTTCAAGCTGTCGATTAGAAAGAAACACCTAGGTCGCCATCACCTTTTGGCGCTCCTCCATAGACTGATTATTAACCTCAATGAATTTGTCTAACTTTTCTCCTAGCTCATGAGAGACTTCTTTTGCCTTGACTTAACCAGCACGTTCATCTTTGGCCTTAACACGACCAGCTAGTGGACTCTTCTCATCCTCAAATTGAACACATTTGATGTGAGATTGTTTCCCTCAGATGGACTCTTCCCATCTTTCGTTGTCATTCTGTTGTAACATGGTAGCCATTTTCCATCATCCCTGATCTTTACCCACATTGCTAAGTGTTGGAACGGATGGCCATAGCTGGCTTCATACTTCTCCAAGGCCATTGTTTCTAGGTCCATGGTGCTGAAACCACTATGATACACACCATTCACAACAGTCCACTCACCATGGAAAGCACCGAGCCTTTTCTTGGTCCTTTGCCGCTCTTGCTTCAACTGATTGTGATCTCTCTTTCGATTACCTAGTGTGGTACTGTTGTATAGAGCAGCAATTTCATCCGAGAACTTCTCACCCTTCTTACCATTCCCATCAATTGGATCAATTGAACATTCCAACCAAGCGTTTGCCTAGATTGTGAACATTTAATTTAGTTCAGACTAACAAGCTACATGAATTTAAATACCTATAAAAAGGATTTGAGAAAGAATAACATTACCAATCGGACATGTTCCTCGGGTGTATAGGCGAGGCGTTGTGCATTCCTTTCTCTCGGTTCATCGTCATCAACATTGATGACAACCCTCTTCCTATTGGAAGAAATTGAATTCACTTTCTTAGGAGCAGACTAAGATGCAGCTTTAGGGTGTGGTGGTGGTGTTGAAAAGGAATCATATGGCGAAGTACCAACAAATTGCAAATTCTCCATTGGTTGGTTTCCTTGTTCATGGTGGTGCATTGGCGGCGACAAGACATTATACATATGCATTGGTAGGATTTGTCCAAAAATAAGCAAACCTTCGGTTACATGGGTATATGCTGGCCTCCTATTACAAGTATTATACTTCATGAATGAAAGATATGACAATGGACATACCAAAATTACATGGTAGGCATATCATGACAATCTGAAACCAAACCATAGCATCACAATTTTAAAGGTTTCTTACAGAAATTTACAAAACTCTAACACAACTATACTCATAAAATATCAAGCGTTCTTTCTAATGTTATACATGAACATGAAACTACACTAATAATTGGGAAACTAACAAGTTGCATGTCTACAATGCTGAAATAGGTGATTATCATCTAGCAAAATTAGTGAAATTACCATTGAAAGGGGTTGGTGGAGGAGCCTTGAAAGGGCATTTATTGCCATAATCACTTTTGGTGTTCGTTAACAACAAGTAGATCATTTTACAGTTTGTCACTGTCCACAGGTTGAGATTATGATAAGTGAAAAGCACCCTCACACTTGGGAAAAGTCCACACTCATTCGACACATTTGAAACTCGAACCGGAGACTCCGGTCGGAGGAACTCGGTGTGGTCCGGAGTTTCGGACTTGTCTCAGTGGGTCTTGGGATCTGGCTGGGACATTCTGTCTAGGGGTCCGGAGCCTGCACCAGAGGTTACTCTGGAGTCTCCGGACCTTGTTCAGTCCGGAGTCTCCGGTGTTGGAAGACCGGAGTCTCCGGTGTTACTGGGTCAGGATTGCTCTGGGTCATTCAGATGGGCGGTCCGGAGGCTATTCCGGAGATTGACCGGAGTCTCGGTCTGACGAGTCTCGGTCGACTTTTCTGTGATCGAAAACAGTTCGTGGAGGGGGCTGCCTATAAAAAGGGACCCTTATCTTCTTCCTCCGGTTGCTCGAGCTGCTCAAGAACACCAACCCCATTAGAGCCACCAAATCTACAAGATCTCTTCATCCAACCATCCAAAGTCATTGATCTTTGGAGAATCGAAGGAGGAGGCCTTGATCTACATCTTCACCAAGAGAGATCTTCATTTCCCCCTCATTCACTTGAGGGCCCCCAAGCTCTAGTGTTTCATTGGAAACCCTAACTTTGATTTGGTTCTTACAAGCTTGTATTTGATTTGTCTTGACAACTTACTTGCATTTGGGAGCCTCCAATTAAGTTGTGGATGTGTGCCCCGAACTTGTTGTAAAGGTGCCAGCTTCCACTTCGAAGGTTGCCGATATAGTGGAAGGTGGATCGAGCCCGTTGGGGTGAGATTCATCGGAGAACAAGGGAGGCCTCTCGTGGCGTTGGTGGTTTGAAACCACCCCCTCTCCAAACGTAGACTTACTTCCCCTCAAAAGGAAGGAACTACGGGAAACAAATCCTTGTGCCTCCGCGTCCACTCCTTTGGTTACTTCTATCTTTTACCGCACTTTACTTACTTGTTCTTGCTTAGTGTTGTGTTAGCTTGTGCTTTGTTGACATATAGGTAAATTCACCATAGTTGCATATTCTAGAGAATTTACCTTTCTTGTCAAACCCTAATTTGAAAAGGAGTAAAATTTGAAGTAGCACCTATTCACCCACCTCTAGGTGCCCATACGATCCTTTCAATTGGTATCAGAGCATCGGATATTTATTTGGGCTTTACCGCCTAAGAGAATATGGGTAGCCAAGAAGGGGATGGTGGTAGTGAGCTGACCACGGTGACCATGGAAGATCTCAGAAACTTGGAAACAATATTGAGCTCTTCCTTGGTCAACGAAGTCAAGAAGATGCTAGAGCAACTTCTTAAATACAAAGATGGCCCATCACCCCCATCTCCTCAAGAGGATCTACCATCCGTTCTACCTAAAGGGAATACTTCGGTATCCCCCGAGGGTATGATGGTGGGGGGTAAACTAGACAACGTTAATTCCTCCACACACAATGATGGTGGGAAGGGTGAGCACCGTGATTCATGGTACTCTCCCGACCCTCCAATCCCTCACCCTCATGTGTACAATTGAGGTGACCCACCAAGCTTGAAGAATCTGCTACTTTTGCTCAATGGCAATCACTAATGAGAACTCATGTGCGCAGCTCTTGCATTGAACTATGGAACATCACCAAGCATGGACTCTTTATTGGGGATCCAAACAACTTGACAAGAAGAGAGGTTGTCAATAGTCAACTCAATGCCACTGCTTTGCATATGATTCAACAAGGGTTGGGGACAAAGGATTATCCACACATTAAGCACTTTAGCATTGCCAAGGAAGCTTGGGATGCCCTCACTGTATTGTTTGTTGGAAATGAGAGTATGAGGAGGAACCGATATGATGCTCTTAGCAATGAAGCCGAAGGCTTCTACATGAAAGAAGGTCAAGATCACGAAGACATGTACCAAAGCCTCAAGACCACCGCCACCACTTTTAGAAATGTGGGTGCCTCACATGTGGATGATGCATGGATAAAAAGGAAATATGTGAGTGCACTCATGCCTTTTGAGCCCACCGACTTGAAGAGCCTACAAGGAAGACACAACTACCATCTCATGACCTCAAATGAAGTTATGCAAGAGATGGCCACCTTCAAAGTATCCGCTAAGAATGCCAAAGATGCTCGTGCTCGTGCCCTTGGTATGAGCAATGTTGTTAATGTTGCATTGAAAGCCAAAGTTTTGGACCATGGGGATGAAGATGATAGTGATGTAGGCCTCTCCATGGACCATCCCGATGAAGTCAAGATCCCTCATGGTCAATATATGGCCTTCTATGTAAAGAACTTTTGGAAGAACCCCGCCAAGGCCAAGATGGAAATGCAACAGAGAAGCAACCCCAAATGGGAAAAGAGAGAATACCACTAGGTTGAGAACTTGCTTCAATTGTGGTGACCGCTATCACTTTGTGGCAAGTTGCCCCTATGAGAAGAGAGAAGATCATGGTGGTAAACTTGAAGAATACTCTCAAGGCACCTTACAAGAAACCTTTCATCAAGAAGAATCCCATCAACAAGAAGTCGGGATAAATTGTCTTGATCACTCATGAAGAATACTCCTCCAACAATGAAGATGATGAAGATGAGGAAGAGGAAACTTCTAATGGTGTGGCTGCTTTAGCCACCACTTCTACTCCGACATTCTCACTCTTCGATTCTCCAAATGAGAACTCTACCACCAAGAACGTCACTTGCCTTATGGCAAGAGGAACGGAGGTATCCTCATCATCCCGCTCTACTCCCTTAGATAATGATGAAATTTATGATGAGATGTCTCTTGATGTTAAAAAGGAGTTAATTGCCTTTGATGAGTTTATGACTAACCTAGAAGGAGATGCTAAGTTACATTTTGGAAACATCTTAGATCAACTTTCACATACTCAAGATCTTCTAGATGTAAGATGTAAACTTGGGCATGAACACTTGATTGAGCTAGAGGCTTTAAAAAATGCTCTAGAAGAAGAACAAGAAACTAGGTTGTCACTTGGATTAAAACTTGAAGGGCTTGATGAGGCCAATGACATTATTGTTAACAAACTCATCAAAGAGCGTGATCATGCTATTGCTAAATACAAAAGGGCTAAAAAGGACAAGATTGAGTTTGGTGTGGTTCATGAAAAACTTGCCGAGGACTTTAGGTTTCTTAACAAGGCCCACAAGGATTTGAAGAGTGAACTCTTGTCACTCACAAAGTCCCATGAAACGCTTCAAACTCAATTGGCCAATATTCCTTCACCTAGTAACTTCATTCCATCTAGTAGTACAACTATTCTTGAAGAGAATGCTAGGTTGAAGGGGGAGCTTGCTAAGGCCACATTTCCACAAGGCAACAAGTCCATTGATGATCTTTTGAGCAAGCAAAGGCCTAGTGGTGATAAAGGGGGCATTGGTTTTGTCTCCAATACTAAGAAGAAGAAGAAGAACAACAAGAAGAAGAAGGCTAAGCCCGCACAAGAGACCAACAAGACCATTGTGGATAGTAAGATCACAAGTGGTAAAACTATGTCTCATGATGACTTTGCGGGAAGTGCTAACCCTCACTATGTTCTAATGCGTGATTATTATGGTGATGTGTATGCGCAATATGTTGGCCCTTATGATGGGTATATTGCTTGGTCCATTTGGGTTCCCAAGACCATTGTTGCTAACAAAAGAGGACCCATTGAAAAATGGGTACCTAAAAATTAGCTTGATATTTTGTAGACTTATGCTTCCGGAGGGTCAAAGTGGGTGCTTGATAGTGGTTACACAAGTCATATGACCGGAAGCTCGTCTATTGTCAAGGAGTTAAAGCCAAATGATGATCAAATCACCGTGACATATGCCAACAAATCAAAGTCTAAGGTAATGGGTTTCGGAAAGGTTGTGGTTGCTCACGACATTACACTCGTGAACTTCATGCTTGTTGAGACCCTTGGATACAATTTACTTTCAGTCCTTGCTCTTGGAAAGATGGGCTTTGCCGTATTTATTAATGTTGATATTGTGGTCCTCTTGTGGAGCAAGTCTCTCAAGGTCGCTTTCGTTGGGTACGTCGAACATGACTTGTATGTGGTGGACTTTTCGGAGCAAACCACTACAGGTTCGATGTGCTTATTCAAAAAGGCCGATGTGGTTGGCTATGGCATCGCCGACTAGCCCATGTCAATATGAGAACTTTGCAAAGTCTCCATAAGGAGGGCCATATTGTTGGACTAAAAGAAAATGTTTCCTTTGCCAAAGATCGTGTTTGCAGGGAATGTGTTTTAGAGAAGATGCATGATGCTCCTCACAAGCCTAAGAACCGCATCAAGTCCACCAAGATCTTGGAGCTCCTCCACGTGGACCTCTTTGGTCCGCCATCTCATGCAAGTCTTGGTGGGAAGAAATATTGCTTGGTGATTGTTGATGACTTTTCAAGATACTCTTGGGTTTATTTCTTCAAGTTGAAGAGTGAGACTCAAAAGACCTTCATCAACTTCATCAATTTGGTCCAAAGGCAATACAATGTTCCCATGTTGATCATTAGAAGTGACAATGACACCGAGTTCAAGAACTACACCTTGAATGATTTTCTTAGTGATGAGGGGATTAAACATCAATATTCCGCTGCATACACCCCTCAACAAAATGGTTTGGCCGAAAGGAAGAACCGGACTCTTATTGAGATGGCTAGGACCATGTTGGCGGAGTTTAAATCTCCATATAACTTTTGGGCCGAAGCCATCTCCACCGCATGTCATGCTTCAAACCGGCTCTACCTCCGCAAAGAAATCAACAAGACTCCATATGAAATACTTACCGGTAACAAGCCCAACATATCTAACTTCCGGGTGTTCGGTTGTAAGTGTTTCTATCTCATAAAAGGTGTTCGTTTGTCCAAATTCGATTCTAAAGCATTAGAGGGTATTTTTGTTGGCTATGGTCTCGAATCTCGCACTTATAGAATCTATGATAAGCTCTCCGGAGCCGTCATAGAATCTTGTAGTGTGACCTTCAAAGAATATGATGGTCCCCAAGGGGGCGTGCTGATGCTTGTGATGTAGATGATGAAATGCCTCAGGATGCCATAGGAAGAATGGGTGTGGGATATATCCGCCCCATTGAGGAACCCCTTATGGCGGATCGAGAAGAACTATGCTCCACTCAAGTGGAGCCCTCATCTTCACAACATCAACAACCTCCATCCACCGAGGAGGACAATGACTCAAGCCAAAGACAAGATGTAGACCCTCAACACGATGATCATAGTGACAACTCTAGTCAAGGGGAGATTGATTCTTTTGCCCGGGTGTCAAGTGGTGCCAAGGCAATTTCTCAAGGAAGATCCGTACAAACTGCTTTGAAGCAAGCTCAAATTGATGCTAGAAGAGCACTTGATCATGACCAAGGTCAATCTTTGCCTCTAGATGAAGAGGATGATTCCAATGATGATCAAGGTCAAGTTAATGATCAAGACGAGGATCAAAATGATGAAGAGGGTCCCCCAAGAAACAACACGAAGATCCACGCTCGTCGCGAAGCTAGAAAGGAAAGAATGTTGGAATTAAGAGATCACTCTCTACAAAATGTAGTTGGTGATCTAAGGAAAGGTGTTTCCACAAGAGCACAATTGAAGAGGTTAAGTGAAAACCAAGCACACATCTCCATGTTTGAACCAAAGAAAGTGTTGGAGATATGCCCAAGAGGCAATAATAAAGTGGTTATTATCATATCTTCATACTTATGATAATTGTTTACATACCATGCTATAATTGTATTAACAGGAAACATTAATACTTGTGTGATTTGTAAACATAAAAGAGTCCCTAGTAAAGCCTCTTGTTAAACTAGCTTGTTGGTTAATATATGATCATGGTTTCCTGATCATCAACATAGAGATGTTATTAATAACAGGGTCATATCATTAGGAGAATGATGTGATGGACATACTCCTATATTTAAGCATAGCATAAAGATAAAGTCATTTAATATAGTTCATTTGCTATAAGCTTTCTGATACATAGTAACCTAATTCCTTCGACCATGAGATCATGTTAATCACCATCACCAGAAGGATGCTTGATGACATCAAACACCACGCCGTAACTGGGTGGCTATAAAGGTGGCATTGAGTGTTCAGAAAGTATGGGTTGAGGCACATGGATCAAGAGTGGGATTTGTCCATCCATATGACAAATAGATATACTCTGGGCCCTCTCGGTGGAATATCATCCAATTAGCTTGCAAGCATGTGACTGGCTCACAAGGGATCACATATCATGGGAACGAGAAAAGAGTACTTATCAGTAATGAGGTTGAACTAGGTATGCAGAGATACCGACGATCAAAACCTCGGATAAGTAAACTATCGTGAGACAAAGGGAAATTGGTATCGTATGTAAGTGGTTCATTCGATCGCAAAGTAATCGTAGAAATATGTGGGAGCCATATGAATTTACAGATTCCTCTATTGGTTATTGATCGGAGAAGTGTCTCGGTCATGTCCGCATAATTCACGAACCGTAGGGAGACACACTTAAGGATTCGATGTTCTTGAGTAGTTATGGAATGATGAGTAAGAGACTGAATGTTGTTCGGAGTCTCGGATGGGATTCGGGATATCACGAGGAGATCCGGAATGGTCCGGAGAATAAGATTCATATAAGGAAAGTCCTGTTTCGGAGTTGGGGAATGATTAGGTGTTTTCATCGGAATGTTCTAGAAGGTCGGAAGGTCCGCACTCGGAGGGAAGGGTACATGAATATGTAATAACAAGTTGGAATGGTTGCATCATGTACTAGGTGTCATCGCTGAGCAAAATAAAGGGATAAATCAAATCCTAGTTTGAAAAGTCAAACGCCAATTTGAAAAGTCAAACGACAAGTTTGCTTGGTGGAGGGAGAGTAGAAAACCTACTTGGGGAGGAGTTCCTCTCCCTCCACCCGCCGGCCTAGGAGGCCGACTTGGGGGAGGACTCTCCTCCCCTGGCCGGCGCCCTCCCACCTATAAAAGGAGGGACAGGGGTGCCCCTCTAGACCTACACCTCTCTCCTCTAAACCCTAGCCCTAGCCGCCGGCCTCCACCAAGTCGTCGCCGCCCCTAGGGTTTGCCTAGCCGCCGAGTTGGGGCCTTCCCCTTGCCATAGACGCCGGCCTAACCCTCTCACCTTGGTGCCTCTAAACCCTAGATCGCCAAGTCCTCTCTCATAGTCCACCATACTCGCTCCGGTTAAGGCGAAGCCCTGCGAGATCTCCCCTCTACTTCCGGTACCACGCCGCCGTGCTGCCAGAATCGCAAGGAGAGTGCTACAACCTCCGCTGTCTGCTGGAAAAAGGGAGAGGAAGTCTTCATCGAGTACCGAACGTGTGACCGACTGCGGGAGCTTGTGCGGAAGGATCGTCTACACGATCTTGAGATCGGCAAGAGTACGACTACATCACCCACGAGAATCCGCTCTCGTTAAACACTTTGGAATCTTCGAGGGTGAGTTATTCTATCGACTCATTGCTATAATCTTGTAGATAGATCTTGGCTTGTTTGTTTGTATGCAGTAGAATTTTTTTGTTTTCCATGCTACGAACCCCTTCAGTGGTATCAGAGCCGTGTCTATATGTAGATCTGTTGCACGAGTAGAACACAATGGTTATTGTGGGCGTTGATGCTTTTGTTGTCGATTGTTTCTTGTGTACTTTGCATCTTGCGGGATGGTAGGATGAAGCGGCCCAGGCTAACCTTACATGACATTGTTCATGAGACTTGCTCCACGCTTGACATGCAACTTGTATTGCATAAGTGGCTTTGCGGGTGTCTGTCTTTCCCATTATAGTATAGATCCAATTTACAACAAACACTTGATAGTTCAAACATCAACGTTGTGGTTCTTGTTCGTAAGTTAGATCGACACTTATTGAAAGCCCCAAACCACGTAAAACATGCAAAGAAAATTAGAGGCGTCTAACTTTTTTTTGCAGGGGTGTGCTGTGATGTGATATGGCCATGATTGTGATTATATATGATGTATGCAATGTTCCTTATTGTAAGTCGGCAACCGGCAGGAGCCATATGGTTGTCTTTTAAATCCGTTAAGTCCTTCGTGACTATTATTCAAGATAGTTGTAATAGTTGATGCTGGTGGAAGACAACCATGAAGCGGCGCCATTGACCTTGACGCCACACCGGTGATGATGGAGATCATGTTCGTGCTTGAAGATGGAGATCGGAAGCACAAGAATAAAGGCCATATCATATCACATAGTATGAATTGCATGTGATGTTAATCCTTTTATGCATCTTGTATTTCTTAGTTCACGACGGTAGCATTATAAGATGATCCCTCAAGCACACAATTTCAAGTTTTAAAGTGTTCATCCTTAGTAAGCACCGTTGCTAAAGCTCGTTGTTTCAAAGCACCATGTGATGATCGGGTGTGTTAGATTCTGCGAGTGTATACAACGTGAGCAAGCCAGATTTGCTCATGCGGAAGCTAAGGTTTGATCTTGACGAGCCTAGCATGTACAGACATGGTCTCGGAACACGTATCACCGAAATTTAAAGCATGAGTCATATAGTAGATATGATGAACATGTTGATTGTTCTCCATTGAAGCTACATCAACTCTCGTGATGATCGGTTTTGTGTGGTGGATTTGGTTCGTGTGATCACTAAAACAATGTGAGGGATATTGTTTTGAGTGGGAGTTCAACGGCAATATGATTAAAAGTTAAACACTATTTATCATAAATTAAATCAAAGTGAATTTTCATAATTGTTGTAGTCATTGGCATCCGTTTACCACCTTGCGCTTAGTTATAATTGAGATGATAGAACTATAGAATTCTGGTTAGTTACTTTACAAACTGGTATCGTATTGTTTTGAAGTGTTAATCTAAAGTTTAAAAATCCTATTGCAAACTTTCGATGAAGTTCAGTTACTCCATGAAGTTTAATAATTGGTATTAAATCAAGAGTGACAATTCCAAGTGTTAGTGTATGAGTATCATGTTTGCCTCCATGATCCTTGATATTCAAAGGATTGTCTTAATATCAAGGTTATCTAGGATCTGAAAGAGTTGTTTCAGAAACCATGATGTGTGGAAGATATTGTGATATCTAAAACGAAGTTTTGGTTGCAACATGATAGAGTATAATATGGCAAAGGTCATGTTCTCATATTTGATGAGAATTTGGAAAAGGTTGGAGACACTAGTTGTCCTAATCCACCAAAAGGTTTTGGAGAGCAACATTATACTCGCAATTCATCGTTATAAGCTAAAAGTAGCTAGATCATGGATAGTTCCATGATAAGGGTGAATATTTGATGTAGGTAAAATGTTTACTACACCAAGAGATTACTAAAGAAAGGAATTTGAAAGAACACCAAACATTTGATGATGGTGATCTAATTCAAAGTGCAAATCAAAAGACATTGGTATTTAACTATACATGCTTTGGACTATGTGTCATGTATATGGCTCCTCTATTGATGTTGATAGATTCCTTCAAACAGAAAAGGAAATACTGAAAGAGAATCTCATAAATATATGGCAGAAAAGAAAAGACTAGAATTGTTCAGCTTAAGTATATAGATGATATACATGTTATGGCGATATTCTTTGCTTATTAAACAATGTGGTTCTTAAGTATTTGATACTGAATTTGTTGGTGTGAATCGTCATACGAAACAACAAAATTCATGAACTACAATGGTCTAAGTAACTAGCAAAAGAATATGTGATGATGTTCATCGAGAACAAATAAATGGTTATTGTGCTGCTTGTTAAACATCAAAGCTTGCCTTCAAGATTTGTTTTATCAGGTATTATGAGAACAAAAGGGTTGTTCAAATAATTGCCGTAATCCATAAAAGATGGATGATTCACAAATCTAGTTGGAGAAATCACATCCATAAGACTAGTGCTAAAAATGTCGAAAGACAAATTGATTGAAAGATCACTTAGGAAGTAACATCGCCGTTTAAATTATATTGGAAAGAAAACATGAAGAAACTCCATGTGGATGGAATTTTGGACTCTTTTGATTTTTGATCAAATGACGCTTGTGAAACTTTCCTAGAGATAATTAAATCTCCGTTCATAGGCCAAAACAGAACGAATTACTAGCTTATTGGAACTTGTACATATTGTTGTACGAAGTCCATTATGTGTAGTCAAGAGCGATGGATTTCAACTTCATATGATTTCTCCGAAAATTTGAGTGAATATATGAATATTTACTTAATAAGGATGAAGTATGAAACATTTGAAAAGTTCAAAGACTTTCAAAATGAAGTGCAAAATCATTGTAACAAGAATATAAATAGTTTATGATAAGATCATAAAGGAAGATATTTGAGTTACAAGTTTAGCATAATACCTAATATTTAAGGAATCGTTCCGTGGATTTGCATGTCCCGAAACACCATAAGATTATGGAGCATTCAAGATATGTAATTAAACCTTGTTTTACATGGTAAGATCGAAGGTCATAAAACTGCCATTATATTTCAAAGATTAAAAGCTTTAGAGACTACCATTTTTCCACTGAAAAGAGCTCCATCATAATCCGTTGAAATGACACCATATAAAGTTATGGTTTGGGAAAAAACCCAGGTTGTCCTTTCTTAAACATTGGTATGCTATGCATAAGAAAGATGTTTGCAAACAAAGTCGAATGAACCTGTCTTTGTATGTTATTTTGAATAACAGTTAAGTATTCCTCCATAACATCGGAGACAAAAGTGTTTGTCGCTTAGAACGTCAAGTTTCTTTGAGAAGGAATTTTTCGAGAAAAGATAAGTGGGAGGACAATAGAACTTTGATAAAGTTAAAAGAACCTTAGCTATATGTGCAAAGTTGCGCAGCACCGAAAAGTGTTTCGGAGGCAGCAACAATGCTCATGGCTCACGTGCCTCAAAGGTTGTGGTTACGGAGATCAAAGTTTCTATTGAACCAAGTAGGTCGAGTAAACAATCAAATACCAATATTTGAGGGTTGAATCATTATTTGAGAATAATGAACGGACTACATGCAAAGAAGCGATGATGGGCCCTGACTCCGTAAAATGGTTTGAAGCCATAAAATCCGTGATAGTTCCATACACGAGAAATCAAGTTTTGAACTTGAAGGACCCTCGTGAAAGGTGTAAGACCTTACAGTTGTGTTTGGATCTATAAAGAAATAGACATGGATGTTGCACATCTATGAAATAGTCGACATGTTGGGAAAGAGTTCACAACAATGTTCAAAGGTTGACTATGACAAGATTTGATCTTTCATAGCGATATTTAGTCTAGACGGATTAATGTAGCAACCACTACATACAATTTTGTTATGTGGTAGTTGAATAAGCAAAACAAGTTCTTCTAATAGAATTGTTACCTAGCACATGTGCATAACACGGTCCATAGGGTTTTGTTAATTCAAAGGATGCTAAAAGCATATGCAAACTTCAATTGTTGAAGTAAGCATTGCGGAGTTGGAATCTTCACTATGATGAAACTGTTAAAGGAGTTTAAATTCGTTGGAGACGATGAAGATGCATGCATTTGCAAGAAATTAAGTGGGAGCGCTAAGACATGTTTCTAATACATTATGTGGAAGACATATTGTTGATTGGAAATGATGTATCTTTTATTAACACATGTTAAGAATTCCATCCCGATGAAATATTTAGGCAAAACCCAAATATTTGGCATCAATATCTATATAGATAGATTGCGACACTAATATGGTTGTGCCGAAAGTACATAGATGATATATTGAATGAGTTCAATATAGAAATTACAAGAAAGGTTCTTGTCGCACAGAAAGGATTGAATGAGTTCAATATTGATGATATATTCAAATGTATTGGCATTTGGTAAGTGAAACAAAGATTCAAGTATAGATTGATACTTTATGTATGAAATCACAAAGAGTATTTATATCAATCATACTGTGATATATACAAATCCAGATATGTCCTATGCTCTAAATGTTATGAGCATATACCAGAATGATTCATAATATGATCATTGGACGATAGTAAGGATATTCTTATGATCTTGTAAAAGAACTAAGAATATATTATTTTGTATAAGTGGCAAATAGATGGTTAGTTAATTGTAAAAGTACTACATTGATACTAGTTTTGTCACAAAGTACAAATTAAGTTTATCTCAATCTAAACTAAGGGTGGCACAATATAATGGAAAGTAAGTTCCATAATGGATTTGGATGAGTTCCAAAGTTAAGACATTGTGACAGATACTACAACAAAAGGCTAAGTATATGACTACTATTATAGCAGCTAAAGAGGGCATTTGTGTCAAGTAGTTTGTTATCAAACTAGGTGTAGTTCACAGCGGGATAATACTATGAAGATATATGTTATGCGACAATATTATCAACATGTTTTAACCCCAAAGAACTAAAGGTCACACCAAAGGACCAAATTTATGCAAGCCATCTCATTAGAGAATGAGTGATGCGTGAGACGCAAAGACATGCAATTACACACGGACACGGAAGTTTCAGATCAGGAGATCGATTGACCACTAGCAATCGTGTACATACAACACCGGAAAGCCATAGGTGTTGAATACACAAGGTTTGAAACTATATTATTGACTCTAGTGCAAGTGGGAGACTGGAGATATGCCCAAGAGGCAATAATAAAGTGGTTATTATCATATCTTCACACTTATGATAAATGTTTACATACCATGCTATAATTGTATTAACAGGAAACATTAATACTTGTGTGATTTGTAAACATAAAAGAGTCCCTAGTAAGGCTTCTTGTTAAACTAGCTTGTTGGTTAATATATGATCATGGTTTCCTGATCATGAACATAGAGATGTTATTAACAACAGGGTCATATCATTAGGAGAATGATGTGATGGACATACTCCTATAGTTAAGCATAGCATAAAGATCAAGTCATTTAATATAGTTCATTTGCTATAAGCTTTCTGATACATAGTAACCTAATTCCTTCGACCATGAGATCATGTTAACCACCATCACCAGAAGGATGCTTTGATGACATCAAACACCACGCCGTAACTGGGTGGCTATAAAGGTGGCATTGAGTGTTCAGAAAGTATGGGTTGAGGCACATGGATCAAGAGTGGGATTTGTCCATCCATATGATGATAGATATACTCAGGCCCTCTCGGTGGAATGTCATCCAATTAGCTTGCAAGCATGTGACCGGCTCACAAGGGATCACATATCACGGGCGAGAAAAGAGTACTTATCGTAGCGAGGTTGAACTAGGTATGCGAGATACCTGATCAAAACCTCGAGATAAGTAAACTATCGTGAGACAAAGGGAAATTAGTATTGTATGTAAGTGGTTCATTCGATCGCAAAGTACTCGTAGAAATATGTAGCCATATGAATTTCCATTCCTCTATTGGTTATTGATCAAGAAGTGTCTCGGTCATGTCCGCATAATTCACGAATCGTGGGAGACACACTTAAGGATTCGATGTTGTTGAGTAGTTATGGAATGATGAGTAAGAGAATGTTGTTGGTCTCGGATGGGATCCGGGATATCACGAGGAGATCCGGAGAATAAGATTCATATAAGGAAAGTCATGTTTGAGTTGGGGAATGATTAGGTGTTTTCATCGGAATGTTCTAGAAGGTCCGGAAGGTCCGCACTCAGGAGGGAAGGGTACATGAATGTGTCATAACAAGTTGGAATGGTTGCATCATGTACTAGGTGTCATCGCTGAGCAAAATAAAGGGATAAATCAAATCCTAGTTTGAAAAGTCAAACGCCAATTTGAAAAGTCAAACGACAAGTTTGCTTGGTGGAGGGAGAGTAGGAAACCTACTTGGGGAGGAGTTCCTCTCCCTCCACCCGCCGGCCTAGGAGTCCGACTTGGGGGAGGACTCTCCTCCCCTGGCCGGCTCCCTCCCGCCTATAAAAGGAGGGGCAGGGGTGCCCCTCTAGACCTACACCTCTCTCCTCTAAATCATAGCCCTAGCCGCCGGCCTCCACCAAGTCGTTGCCGCCCCTAGGGTTTGCCTAGCCGCCGAGTTGGGGCCTTCCCCTTGCCCTAGCCGCCGGCCTAGCCCTCTCACCTTGGTGCCTCTAAACCCTAGATCGCCAAGGCCTCTCTCATAGTCCACCATACTCGCTCCGGCTTAAGGCGAAGCCCTGCGAGATCTCCCCTCTACTTCCGGTACCACACCGTCGTGTCTTGTGTCGCGAGGAGAGTGCTACAACCTCCATTGCCTGCTTGAACAAGGGATAGGAAGGTCTTCATCGAACGTGTGACCGATGCGGGAGCGCTGCCTAGGAGCCACGGAAGGATCGTCTACACGATCTTGAGATCGGCAAGAGTACGACTACATCACCCACGAGAATCCACTCTCGTTAAACACTTTGGAATCTTCGAGGGTGAGTTATTCTATCGACTCGTTGCTACAATCTAGTAGATAGATCTTGGCTTGTTTGTTTGTATGCGGTAGAATTTTTTTGTTTTCCATGCTACGAACCCCTTCAGAAAGTGTGGGAAGCTCTTGAAGATTCGGATTGGTTAGAAGCTATGCACCAAGAACTCAACAACTTTGAGAGAAACAAAGTATGGAAGTTAGTAGAAAAGCCAAAGGATTGCCGCAATGTTATTGGAACAAAGTGGATATTTAAGAACAAGCAAGATGAGCATGGAATCATAGTAAGAAACAAGGCTAGATTGGTTACACAAGGGTTTTCTCAAATTGAAGGCATTGACTATGGAGAAACTTATGCACCCGTGGCTCGCCTTGAGTCCATCCGTATCCTTCTTGCTTATGCGGCACATCATAACTTCAAGTTACAACAAATGGATGTAGAAAGTGCATTTCTTTATGGACCATTAAATGAATTGGTATATGTTAAGAAACCCCCGAGCTTTGAGGACCCCAACTTCCCAAACCATGTCTACAAACTTTATAAGGCGCTCTATGGTCTCAAGCAAGCCCCACGCACGTGGTATGAGCACCTTAGAGAGTTATTGTTTGACCGTGGATTTGAGGTTGGGAAAATCGATCCCACTCTTTTTACTAAGAAGGTCAATGGGGAGCTTTTTGTATGCCAAATATATGTTGATGATATTATCTTTGGCTCATCTAACAAAGCTTTTAATGATGAATTATCAAAGCTTATGACTAGTAGGTTCCGGATGTCTTTGATAGGAGAGTTGAGAGTATTTATTGGCTTTGAGATCAAGCAAGTTAGAGGAGGGACATTCTTCAATCAAGCCAAGTATACTCAAGATATGCTCAAGAGATTCAAAATGCAAGATTTAAATGGAGCTCCTACTCCCATGGCTACAAAGACTCATCTAGAACAAAATCCAAATGGTAAAGATGTGGATCAAAAGGTATACCGGTCCATGATTGGTTCTTTACTTTACCTTTGTGCATCTAGACCCGATATTGTGTTGAGTGTAGGTGTGTGTGCAAGATATCAAGCGGCTCCTAAGGAAAGCCATTTAATGGCGGTCAAGAGAATCTTTCGATATTTAGTTTATACCCCATTTTATGGTCTTTGGTATCCTCAAGGATCAACATTTGCTCTTTGTGGATACACGGATTCAGATTGGGCGGGGGACAAGGATGATAGAAAATCAACATCCGGGCTTGCCAATTCCTTGGTAGGTCCTTAGTATGTTGGTCTTCCAAGAAGCAAAATTGTATATCTCTCTCCACCGCCAAAGCCGAGTATGTGGCAGTTGCTAGTGCTTGCACCCAATTGCTATGGATGAGGCAAACTTTAAAGAAATACGGTGTCCATTGTGACAAAGTGCCTCTTCTATGTGACAATGAAAGTGCTATCAAGATTGCTTACAACCCGGTGGATCACACAAGGACAAAGCATATTGAGATTCGACATCATTTCATTAGAGATCATGTTGCTCGAGGTGATATTGATCTATCATATGTATCAACCAAAGATCAACTTGCCGATATATTCACGAAGCCACTTGATGAAGCAAGGTTTTGCTACTTGAGGAATGAACTAAATGTCATAGATTCAAGGAGCTTGACTTGATTTTCTTGCACTCTCACCTATGTTTCAACTCATATTTGGTTTAGGTGTAGGCATGGATATAGCGGGAGTGCGGTCCTAATTGATTGGACCATCCCTCCCCATTATGCCCAAAGCAAACAAAATCATTCCTCTTAATATCATTTAGTGATATGTGAGCTTAATGATGAGTTTTGGTAATGGACCCAAGATATATCTTCGTGGTGCCAAGCCAAGTATACTCAAATATGGTGGCTTAGGCCACCGCCCTCTCTCATTTGAGAGGTTAGTACTTACTCATGTTTGTCATTTGCTTGATTCTAGTCTCTTGGAGCTTTTCTGAATATTTTTGTGAATTCCTATGGCTCTTGTTGGTTCTTCACAGTTTGATGTCTCAACCCAAGCCCTATCCCTATCTTAAAAACCATCTATCTCTCATATATGTCCCCAAACACTTTTCCTGGAACTTTTGGTCGAGGAGGACCGAAGTCTCCGGTCCATACGGTTTCTGTCACTTAAAGAAGGGGGTGCAGGGTGAACTGGTACAGCAGTTCCTCATTCTTCACCCCGTCCCCTACCTCCAAACCCGTCGCCTCCTCTTCCAAAACTCCTCCCCGGAGGTCAAGAAGCCCCCGGGATCCGCCGTGCCACCGGCCAACCTTCCCCTCTCCCCATTGGGTCATTCCCACCGGAGGAATTGATCCCATGGACAGATCTGGTATCTCTCCTCTATTTTTTCTCCTAGGGTTCATCTCTAGATGTGTTTTTGAGGTTTGTTGCTGATTTGTCCATTGGAATCACTTGTTTGCGTGCACTCTAGTACTTTAGCCTTGTTGCATTGCCCGATGTACTAGATTCACCCTCACTAGCATCTTCCCATCTCATGCCCGAGCCTCCCGACCGGAGATTCCGGACTTAGGTCCGGAGACTCCGGTCCAGGCCGGAGACTCCGGTATAAGGTGCGGAGACTCCGGTGTTGGGTGAATCAAAATAGTCCAGAAATGCATCAAAGCTCTTGTACTGCATTTTTGGGACATATATACTCATCTCCATGCTATCTCCCTCACTGATGTTCATAGGTGATGGTTCTACTCGTCCTCATCGTACCAAGGCCAAGTCCCAAAGGGGCAATCCTCGCTATGATGAAGCTCAGGGTCAGTTTATCGTGCCTCCGTCCAACCGGAAACAGCGGGCACGTGATGCAGCTTACATGAATAGGGATCGGGAGAGGGCTGAACGGGAGGACCGTGCCAAGAGGGCCAAGTATGACAACCTTCAGTCCTTAGCCAAAATGTCTAAATAGGAGTACCGTGAGCTGAGAAAGACAGATTTCTATGCGCTGCCTCATACCAGTGAGGACCCTCGTTACTGGAGGAAAGAACAGGCTGTGTTCATGAAGGATGTGTATGGTGTTGTTATCGACATATTTTGGCCAAAGAAGGAGATGGGCCGTGATCAATATGGGCTTGGAAGATACGTATATTCAACGTGTTGTTGAATCGGCCTTGTACGTGGATTTGGGCTAAATTGCCCGTGTATCTTGTATCATAGTAGGTTCCGTTTCAGTTTAGGTAAAGATAGAGTTGTAGAGTTATTCCAAAGATAGAAAGTCTCCGGACTATAAATATGTACCTAAGGTTATCGAGAAAAGGAGGACAATCACGTTCACAACAAACATAATCTCAAGACGCCACCCCTTGTTTCTAGGGTTTCTTTCGGGTAAGTGTCATGCTGCCTAGATCGCATCTTGCGATCTAGGCAGTATTTTTACTTATGCGTTATTTGGTGTTACTCGTACTGAAGCCTTGTTGATGGCGAGTAACACTACTATCATAGATCTGTTGAGGCTAGCATTGGTGTTGTTCGTTATAATTGTTTGAGTTATCCGCCTCTAGTTACCTCGCTACCTTTGCACTTTTCCCAAGTGCGAGGGTAGCATCTGCTTGATCTTTATTTAGTTGATTCGATCTGTTATGGTTATGCCTTGTTCACCAAGGTTTATTTTGATATCACGTAGTCAGGCCTTGCAAGCGGGTTGAACGATCTAGTAATGCGTAAGGGCGTGGTTTACTAGTTCTAGAGAAGTTGTTAGGTAATTGACTTTACGTCGGTTGTTAGGCCTCCTCTAGGGTTAGTTTTCTATCATCTTTTATATCTACCAGGCTCACCACGTGTAGGACGTTCCGATTCGTGGTGAAAACGTTAAACTGTCGTAGATCGATTTAACTTGTAATGATAAAGCAAAACCCCATGTTATCGTAAATCTAACGCAGAACCATGGGATAATCGGCTCTAGGAGTCGATTCACAGGGAAACCTGGGAGCCGGTCACGGCTCGAATTTTACGTATACTTGTTTACCATGCAGAAATCAATCGAGCAATCCTTCACCTTCGACGGTATAGGTCGGTGGCATCTCGAACCAAGCGGGCGTGTGCGGAGTTTTGCGGGCCGTTGCAGGGACCAGGCCCACCAGATTCCTGGGAGCCTCCGGCTCTTCGTGTTGCTCGTCGCTGCTGCGGTGGGTTTTGACAGGCAACACATTACAGCACGCCGGTGGGACCTTCAACAACATCTGCATCAACATCCGTGGCGAGATGGGGGATGGACCGATCACGTCTGACGAGCTCAAGAGCACAAGGCGAAGTATGGCGAGATCGAGCTCTCTTGAGGCCGATCTCATCGGCTCTTTTGAGAGGACCCGTAAGCATGGCATCAAGTGGAGGGTTCTCACCCGAGGTGCTCTTGATGAGGTGGATCTGCATTCCTTGGAGGAGCGCACTTTTGAGCTCTGCGACAGAAGTCAACTACATGGTGGCTCATTCTCTTCCGCCATTACGAGAGCACAGTGAACGCTTTCGAGCGGATCGCAGTTCTCTTAGTTCGAGAGATCATGAAACATCAGTACTCTCCGTCGGGGCCTACTCGGGGACTCACCAGGAGAAAGACCGCTCGCCGCCGCGCCGCCATTCACACTTGCAGCTCGAGGCCACCGGGGCAGCGGCGTCGTCGTCTACAAGGTCGGAGGACCCAGGCGATTGCCGTTCCTGTTTGAACCACCTAAAGAAATCCCACATGGATATGTGTGCACTTACGTGCGGACGCAACAACGACACGCACCAACCGGTTGCAACCGCAGGATTGCGGCAGGAGTTCTGGAGCAGAGTTCCGCCAGCGCTGAGCGATGTGCAGGATGGACGCCGACAAACAGGCGTGGCTAGCCAAGTATGCCACTGGAACGAGTCACGAGAATCTAGCCCTTGCAGCTCAAACAGTGGAGCAAATCCGTACCATCTTGAGAGACCAGTTCGGCTTCGTGCCGAAGAAAAGAACAATCGTCTATTCAAAGCCGTACCCTAACGAGTTTGATCTGATTCCGCTGCCACCCAAGTATCGGCTCACGAGTTCTCAAGGTTTAGCGGATCGAAGGTCGAGCTCGATCGAGCACGTGAGCCGATACTTGGCACGCTTAGGCATGATTTCACGCCGGATCGATTCGCGTAAGGTTCTTCGCGCAATCGCCGACAGACCAGCTTTTGGGTGGTACACCTCGCCACCGATTCGATTCAGACACGGAAGCAACTGTAGAGCAGTTCCACATCCAAGATTATCATTCGAGGCTACCGAGGCTGGCATTGCAGACTGCACAGTGCGGCGAGCGAGAAAGCGCCGAGTACATCCAGCGCCAGACCGTCTAAGAACCGATGTTACTCACTCGTTTAATCGAGAAAGAAGCAATCGAGCTAGCTGTTGGGTCTCAACACCCATCAAGGATCTGGCTTTCCAAGTAGAGTACAACTCATTGGCGACATGGCCTGAGCGACAATGTATGAACAGCGCCACCGAGTTGTACCAAGACAAGTTCAAGCGTCCGATAGGCCTGGTCGTCTGAAGAAGAAGATCCTACACAAGACCAGGAGGTGGCCGTGGCTGAATGGGCTCGGGGCGAGATCTGTATCCCGCAAATGGGTGAAACAGCAAGGGCTCGCAAAGGGTTCGACTTGATGTGAGCAAAGCCGGCGGATATTCGATTCTTCTTGAAGGAGAAGCAGCTGAGGTTACCCGAAGGCCACAAAATCCCTACGGCTCAGGAAATGAACGGGAGACCATACTGCAAGTGGCATCACTCGTTCACCCACACAACCAATGATTGCAAAGAGCTACGTCGCCAGATCCAAACGGCGATAGAACAAGGCCGTCTGATCCTTGGGCAGTTCGCCATGAAAGTAGACACAAACCCATTTCCCGACGTCAACATGGTAGAACATGTACTCATGAGGCGCCACCGAGTTCTCGTTCGATGTTAACATGGCGGATCTGGGTACCACCATGGCACATACAAGGAGGCGGCCGCTCTCGGGCAAAGAAAGAGAGGAGGCTGGTCCACACGATCGCCCGGCCACAATGACAAAGTGCGGTACTTCGAAGCAAAGGTGAAGCGTGCGATATCGAAGCCACACTCCACATCTCCGAATAAGTATGAGCGTCAAGATGACCAACGTCGCGGCAAGAATGGAGACGATGAAGGATATGAGCACCTCGCTAGGGGACCGTCAAAAGGAAGGCGCAGACAAACATTGGGATTGTCCTTTCTTCAAGTATTGCTGGGATGCGGAATGAGCCGATTGCCTACTGACAAATGCCCGGAATGTGGACAGCAGAGGGAGGACACGGGTCGTTCGGTGTTCAAACGTCTAGGGCCTCTCCCTCGGGGAGCTATAGGAGTCCGCTCGAGCAAAAGACCTCGAGAAGCCAAGGGATGACAAAGAAGACAGATATCACCGTCAAGGTGGTGTCCCGATGGACTCAGACACACCCAAAAGCGTGAGTGCAAGGTGCGTAACTTGGAGGAGGCAGCGCAGATATCTCACGCTTTAAAGCACGGCCCGATCGCCGTTAAAATTAGCGAACCTTGAAACGGAGGACCTTGAAAAGGAAAGAGTGGCGCCTAAACCGGTAAAAGCCGATGCAAAGACATCGGTGGCACAAACATGGTGTTCATACTTCCGAATTCTGCGCCAAGAACCAATGAGCTACCGAAGGCACGGTTCGGTGGCCCACGGTCGGTTATCTTTGAGAAGCCACGTGAGAAGGGTTACAAACATCGAAAGCCCCGTACCTACGAGGTTACATCAATGGGCAACTCGGCCAAGATGTTGGTGGACACCGGCGGCAATCAATATAATGCCATACTCCATGCTACGGCGTTTGGGACGCTCCTGCAGATCGATCAAAACTAACGTCACGTTAAGCGACTTCAACGCCGACTTGAAACGCAAGGCGTCTTGAACGTGGATCGACCGTGGGCAGAAAACAATACCCGTCATTTTTCGTCGTGGACAAAAAGCACCACGCCTGTCTTGCTAGGAGAGATTGGATTCACGCTAATTGCTGCATTCCGTCCATGATGCACCATTACTGTCTGATGGGATGGAGATGAAGTGGAGGTCATCCATGCAGATGATTCTATCGAGATCTCTATAGCTGGCATGAACGTTTGGGAAGCAGAAGACCAAGAGCCGATCTCTGGAATCAGGCTAGACGGCTGTGAGCGCATTGAAGCTACAAAAAACGGGGTGAGGCTGGTCTTATCCACTGGCAGAGTAGCAAAGTCCACGATCATGCGTGTACGGCCGATCCTGCGATCGGCCACAAAAATAAAAAGCAATCATCGACAAGCGGATCATGTAGTCGTGGCAGAGATGCCTGCCATTGTAAAACAATAAGGTGTAAACCGTCCTTGACTAATGCAATCAAAAGGGGCGATTCAGCAATCGCCCAAATTATTTTGTTATCCTCACCTCTGCTTGCCTGTGTTTAGCATCGATTTGGTGTGGAAAGATAGGGTATGGGTTTACATCCGCGATGAACTAGAAGAGATCGACATTGGTCCCGGGGATAAGCCACGACCAACATTTATCGACAAAAGTTAGATCCGAGCCTGCGGGTCGATGATAGCCCTGTTGAAAAATATCCGCATCGCTTTGGGACTACGAGAGATGCCTAGGTTAGACAGGAGCATCATTGAGCATCGACTCCGCTTAAAAAGGATTTCGCCATTCCAGCGAGCACGACGGATGAAGGCGAAATTCGGAAGAAGTCAAGAAGGAGGTCGAGAAAATGTTGACCAAGTTAATCGTGCCATGCGGTATCCGAGTGGATTTCTAGTATCGTACCTGTAGAGAAAAAGGATGGCCGTTGACGTGTTGCCATAGATTTTCGGGATCTCAACATAGACGTGAATCAACGCAGCGGCGGGTCAGAAGATCTTGAGCTTCATGGATGGCAATGCCGGTTACAACAAAATTTTATGGCTCCGAAGACATACACAAGACTGCATTCAGAGTCCTGGGTCGGTGGGGTTGTTTGAGTATGTAGTCATGACGTTTGATGAAGAATGCGCGCCACGCACCAAAGAGCCATGAATTATATTTTCCATGATCCGATCGGCAAGGTGGTGGAAATTTACATCGATGACGTGGTGGTCAAGTGCCTTCAGTGCAAGGACACTTGGACGATCTCGCGTCTGGACCGCACAAGAAAATTGACCTGGATGAATCAAGAAGTGTGCCTTGAGGGTGACGGCGGTCAGTTCTTGGGTTTTTGGTCCATGAACGAGAATTGAGATCGGCTGAATAGTCGGGAGGCAGTCTGAACAATGAAGCCACCTACCACAAAGAAAGAACTGCAGCTCTCATCGGCAAGATCAACTTCGCCGAAGGTTCATCTCAATCTGCCGGGAAGAATAGAGTCGTTCATGGGACTGGTGAAAATTAAATCGACGAGGAATTCCATGGGGCGAACAACAACGAGCCTTGACGAGATCAAAGAATATCCGCAAGCCGCGGTGTTGGTTCCGCCTCAACCGACAGAACCTTTCTACATTTACTTGTCAAGATGTCATGTCCATCGCCTCGGTGGTGGTGCAAGTTTATGATGGGCTGGAGCGAGTCGATTTTACATAAGCGAAGGATCTTTGGGCAGAGACAAGGTATCTGATATCGATAAGTTGTGCCTCTGCTTTTCACCGCACCAAGCTGCGCCACATTTTGCTATCGGAGATCATCATCATATGCAAATCGTCATAAAGCACATGTTGTCGGCTCCTATGTTGAAAGGCCCGGGCAAATGGATGTTTGCATTATCGAGTTTGACATCCGGTACCAACCCCGGAAGCGATTAAGGCGCGTTGGCCGACCTTATCGCCGAAAGGATCAACACTAACATAGCAAAGACTTGTCATAAGAGCGTGGGCTATGTTTTCGATGGATCGGTTTGTGATGGTTGCGGCATCGGCATTTTACTCGTGTCGCCCGGGCAACATTTTCCTTCTCCATCGATTATCTACCTCTCGCCAACAACGTCCGAGCCGGCACGAGGCGATACGCAAGGAATGGAGTTTCTCATCGGCCGGGAGCGAGCGGTGGAAATTTTGGAGACTCCAAGTTGGTGATTTCCCAACTCACGGAGGAATACAAGTGTGAGTGAGTCCCTCTTCCCATTATGGCTACCGCCGTGAGCTGATGGCGCAGTTCGGTACATAAACTTCACGGATCCATGTCGCATGAATACCGAGGCGAATGATCTTGCACAAATGGCTTCAGGCTACAAGGATGTAGCAGAGGGAGCCGATGTTCAGGTACAGTTCCTGGAAGCTGACGACTGGAGAGACAATATCTTCAATTACTTGAAGGATTCGGCTCGGGGGGCACCTAAACGGATAAGGTACAAGGCCATGAAGTATGTGCTTATTGGGGATGACATGTTTCTGAGACTGGAAGGGTTATTGCTCAAATGCAGGGGACGGCCGAGGCCAATCGGCTCCTACACGAGGTACAGGGCGCTGTGGAACTCACCAATCAGCTCACAAGATGAAATGGTTGATCAGGCGATCAGGGTTTTATTGGCCCACCATGCTTGAGGACTGTTTCAAGTACTACAAAGGGTGTCAAGCATGTCAGAAATTTGGGAAAATTCAGATGGTACCCACGTCAACAATGAACCCCATCATCAAGCCTTGGCCATTCCGAGGTTGGGGCATGGATATGATCGGCAAAATCAATCCTCCATCAAGCAAAGGCCACATGTGGATTTTGGCCATCACTGATTATTTCACTAAATGGGTGGAGGCTGTCCCGATGAAATGAGTAAACTCAAAGGATGTTATCAACTTTGTGAAAGAACATGTCATCCATAGATTCGGGATTCCCCAAACTATCACGACCGATGGAGGTTCGGTCTTTATTTCTCACGAGTTTAGAAAGTTCTGCGAGGACACGGGGATTAAGCTGATCAGATCATCTCCATACTATGCTCAGGCGAATGGGCAAGCTGAAGCATCCAACCAGAGCCTCATCAAGCTGATCAAGAGAAAAGATGAGCACCCTAGGCGGTGGCACGAGGTTTTGTCAGAGGCGTTGTGGGCTTATCGCATGTCATGCCACGGAGCGATAAAAACCTCGCCATACCATCTAGTATATGGACAAGAAGCCGTATTGCCCTGGGAAATTACGGCTGGATCGAGACGTGTCACTTTTCGTGACAATCTAACAATCGAAGAATATGCAACCCCGATGAGTGGCGGTGTTGAGGATTTAAGCGAGCTCAGCCGTGGTCGCTTGAGAAAATCAAAGAGAACAAGGCCAAGGTAGCTCGTGCATATAACAAGAAAGTGAGGCCAAAGGAGTTCCACGTTGGTGATCTGGTATGGGAAGCTGTGTTGCCATTAGGGACTAAGGATGCAACATATGGTAAATGGTCTCCAAATTGGCATGGTCCGTACAGGGTCGATCAAGTTTTAAGAGGAAACGCATACATGCTTGAGGAGCTGGACGGCGTAAAATTCCCAGTGGCGGTCAACGGTCAACATCTCAAGAAATATTTCCCAAGCATGTGGGATGATGGACAGTAAAATATGGGGGCCGATACATGAAATCGGCCAAGTAAAAAACACGCGAGACGTTGGACAGTAAAAAGGTGGGGGGGCCGATACATGAAATCGGCCAAATAAAAGCAAAAATATATAGCCGATGCACGGTCATCGACTCTAGAGGTTCACATATGTTACAAACAGGTGCCAGTGTACACATACGAGCTACTGAAGAAATGCTTCGAAGGCGTGGAGGGCATCAGCACGGACACGATCCACCTCGGCGATCTCGGCTTCGTCATCTTCATCCTTGCCCGTCACTAGCTGCTTGTTCAGGGCACGTATTTCGCGGATCGGTCTTGATTGGGCTTTGAGGCTTTCCGCCTCGTCTTGGGAACGGGCGATGGATTCTTCCTTGTCGCGAATGAGCTGTTTGGTCGCCCGGACCTTCTCTTCAAGATCTTCCAGCTCTCTTTTCAAGGATGCGAGCTCGGTGATCGAGAGGTGTCGGTTTGGCATCGAGACGCCTTTTCTCGTTGAGCTGTTGGCATCATGCGATATTGGCCTTGATGGAAGTTGGGCGTGGCGCGGTGATCCTCTCACGCTAACTTAACCCTTGACCCGTGAAAGACAGGGTCACAACTGGCCAAAGCTTCACCGCAATGCTCGGGAGCTGGTCTTTTATTTCAGCGAACGCTCTTCACCTCCTCGTAACCCTCGATCAACTCTTCGATTGGGAGGACGGCGAGCTTTAAGACGCTGGAATTGAGGTGGAACAGCCACGCTCGTGGCTCATCATCAGCAACAGAGGGAGTTGGTTCGATGGATTCAGGGTCGAACGTCAGCAAACCTGAAATATCACAACTCTGGCAGCCCGAAAAGGCGTCAGTATGCATCCAAACATGTAAGGATGAGCCGAAAGAAGCTAACGTACCTCTCCTAAGATCGGGGGGGAGAGCCGATGAGGATACGATCGGCTTGTGTGTGGTTGCTGGGGGCTTGGCCGGAGTGGTAGCCGTTTCATCTGCACCTTTGGGGATTGCTAGGTCCGGTTTGGCTAAAGGCATCGGCACTGCCCCAGCTTTCCCACTAGAAACATCGTAAATGCATGGAAGGTGTTTAGCGATGTAAATAATGATTAATCGGCAGATCAAAGAAGCAAGTGGTAAGAGCGTAAAGGGTGATGATTTTCTAAACCTCCGGCTCGACGAAGAAGCTTGTCCTTTGCGAGCTCTCTTGGGACCTGGTGGCCGCCTCGGCGGTGCTCGGGGCGATGGGTTCAGAAAAGACCTTTTCGGAAGCCGATGGTGATGAATCGCTGGCTCGGTGTGATGGTCCTCTCGAATCTGTTGGGTCCATTCTCCTTGATTGGTCCGAGTGTTCTCGCTGGAGGTGTCTTCGACGAAGCCTGTGTAAAGGAGAACCATGGCACAAGCATGTGCAAGGATGGAGGAATTAGAAGGATCGACCAAGGCATAGATCACCCCACGTGCGAGCCGGAGAAGGGCTCCGCCTCAAGGTCTTCTGGCATCAGAACACCTCGAATCGGACCTATGCAAGTTTGAGCAAAATTCGCCAAACCCGCATAGAAACGATTCAAAGGTGCCCACCAGCACTTTCGTGCGGGTGGAAACGGTAATAACATTACACAACAGTCCTCGATGGGACCCACAGAGCAGATATATATATAATGACTCGGAGAGTCAAGATTACGATATAATATACAAAGATTCAAATCACCTTGAAAACGATAGTCGTCCAGCTACGGACAAGAAGCAAATGGGGCTAAGAGCCAAGAAGAATAACCAATGGCGTCCATAACCCCTGAGGCCAAGCGGAAGGGTAACCACCTAACGGCGTCGATCTCAAACCTGCTTAAACAAAGGGTGCCGACAAAGGGCAAAGGAAAAAGAGGCGTCGATCGAGGCCAATGCGGCGAGGCTAGAAGGCGGTCCTCGCCTACATAGGTATAGTGGATCGGCGGCAGCGACAAAGATGCACTAAACAACCTATAGAGACTCGACACAACTGGCGGATATCAGAGAGGGATAAGAATGATCTACCCGGATCCAACCTGAAGCTATCACCAAACAAACCCATCCTGGTGTTTCCCCCTCGAGACCAATCGAGGAAGTCAACCGAGGAACTCACACAGTTGGTAGTTTTACTTATTCAGTTATAGTTGCGGCACTTTACTAGTCAGGTTTAGATAATCATCCTGATAAAATAAGCAGTGGGCACTTTTAGTTATTCATTCCGTGACAGTTGCAGCACTTACTAGTCAGATACATTTAGCATGAGATAAACCTAAAACCCAGCAGTTGTTGGTACTTTTACTTAGCCATTCCGTTGTAGTGAAGCTGATTACTAATCATATCGGAAACAAGTCAATTTAAAACAGTAAACTTTAGTTATAGTTGTCTATGATCAGACACTGTGCTCCAAGTCGTCCATAACCGCGGACACGGCTTCTCGAAAAGATTAAACCTGCAGGGTGCACCAAAGTATCCACAAGCACTTGACCCTTTTGCCGATCGGTTAACATACACCCATCGGTATGTCGGCGGGCCTAAGTCACGACGCGTTCCTGCACCAAAGCAAGCACGGGGGCCACCCACTAAGTACACCAAGAAGTCGGCCGGTCTCGAGACGGACTCGTGGTTTGCGACAATGGTCAGAACGGCAAAGGTCCCCAATCGGGACCTGACATAAAAAACATTCCGCTTAAAAGCGATGCGAAGACTCGCACAATCGTAAATAAAGCGGTAAAGCATGGCATAAGCACAGGATAGTAATAAAGCCCCAAACTACTTGTGGCCCCAGACAATACTTTGAAATCAGGTAATTATCAATGGGGCCCATATCTCCCACCGTGGTTAGCGCTCGATCTCGGAACAGGTGTCAAGAACTCGGGTCCCACGGGACACAAGTGGGCGATGGAAACCAAATCTTACCTATCACCCAATGCCTCTGCTTAGTTCAATTTTAGTTGTTAAACAGGAATTAAAGTGATACAATAATTAAAGCCATGATCATCTCCAACGTCAACCTGCGGCAATTCCTCCAACAAAGGTGGTACTTGACGACAAGCAAAGCACTTGAGCAAGCGACTACGACACGCGGGTCCAACTATCTACCAAACAACAGGTAATAGGATGTGTCCAGGGCTATATATGGCTGCAAGGGATATCACGGGTACGAAATCTAGAGCATAGCAACACAGATAGCAAAGATCAACAGGAGGGAAGTAAATACTAGCAAAGTAAGATAGGTAGAAAGGAGATGTCATCGAAAACATTGTCGAAGGTTCAACCGAAGATCGGGCGAAGCTCACATCAACTCAACGGCCTTATCCGCGAAGAAGCAAAACACTAGAAGAAACACCGGATGCAATATTTAATACGACGGCAGAAGATCGGCATGATGCATGCATGATGGATAACATGGCAAAGGTGCGATCGATTAGGTCAATATTAAGCGGAACCGGGCCCGACAATTAGTTAGGTGGTTCAAGTTGTTTAGAACCCCATAAATTAAATGTTGTATAGCAATGCAACAGATGGAACCGTTCTACACATGTTTAAATGAGGCCAATATGAGACTAGATTTGCCCGCATATGGGCCCCATATTTAATTATTAGGTGAATCGGCATAAGGCCCCAAACCACGATATGCATGCGAGTATGACAATTTAATATGCAATCAAGTTATTATGTTGTGAAATAGGGTTTGAGGAAAGGGTTCACATTAGGGGTTGACGATCTTGGTCCGGGGTTCGGTTCGACAGGTCCGGTTCGACGGTCCGTTCTCGGCTCCGGGGTCGTTCTCGGTAACGGGGTAGGTCTTGGCGCATCCGGGGTCTTCGGGTCATGGCGTTCGGGACGAGGCACTCGTCGCGCCGGGGTCTCGGTGTCCGGGGAAGGAGTACTTGTATCATCCTGGGAGATCTTGATGTCCGGGTGAAGTACTTGGTGTCCGATAGCCGATCTTGTCGCATTCGCGAATGTCGGGTCGTGTCGTTGGTCTTGTCCTTACCGGCGGAGGCCTTGGCGTTCGGGTACTTGATTCCGCATTCGGGGCGAAGGTCTTGATGGTGCCGTGTCGAAAATCAGGGTTTCCGTGAACGAGATCTTGGTGACGGGATCGACGAACTTTGTTACGGGTCGGTCTTCTCATTTGGTCTCGAGGTTCGCGTCGGAGTGCTTGGGTCCAATCTTTGACGGTTGGTGACGGACATGGGCGAGTCGGCGGGGACTGCGGCGAGGCGGAGCTCCGAGAAGTCGGCGGCGGCGGGCGGGTGAGGCGTGTGGCGAGCCCTGGGGAGGAGGGGGCGGTGCGGTGGCCTGAGAGGGGAGGAAGAGGGAGCACGGGGCGAGGTGAGGTGAGAGGGAGGCGGTGGCCAGGAAGCAGGCAGGTGGAGTTGGGGAAGAAGCATGGGAGGGGCTGCGGGGTGGGCAGTGGGACCGGCGGGTGGGTGGGGTGGTTGAGCGGTGGCGAGTGGAGGGAGGGGTGGGGCCCAGGTGGTGGGGGCAAAGGCGGGGAGTGATGTGTCTTGGTAGGGATGCCGCACAGGCTGCGTGTGCGTGAGCTTGTGTGCCTGAGGGTGGGTGGTTGTGTGAGGAGAGAGATTAGGTGGGGAGGTTTGAGGGATGATGTGGCAAGCTCGAGTGGTAGGAGGGGTGGGCAAGGGTGATGTGGCGTGTCCCGATAGGTGGGAGTGAGGTGGAGGGAAGAGGTAGATTTATGGGTAGACTTAGGATTAGGGTAGGGCAGTGGGGAACCGCTTTAGTTTTCCTGGGGTCGTTGGTCATTGGCCCGCTCGATTCCGCCAAAAAATAATATAACTTTTATTTGTTTTTAAACGGGCCGTGTGCAAACCGATAGCGGCCTAAACAAAATATTCCGGGGACCCGGTTTTGGATGTTTGAATCAATAGGGGGCGTTTTAGAAAACAAAACGGGTGTTGCGAAAATAGTTTGGCAAACAATGCATGATGATGACGATGCAATGCACAAATTCAACGCGATTTTCTAGTAGTGGTTTTGCGGGATGCCACAATTCGACACCACTAACAAAGGATCTCGCCCTCGAGATCCGCCTCATGGTACCGGGAGGAAGGTCGGCGACTGCATCTTCTCGCTTTGCGTAGATCCTCGCGACACCACTAACAAGAGGTCGTTGTCCGTGATCGTCGAGAGAACTCTCCGGGAACAACAGGTCGAAGGTAGGGGTATCAGCAAATAAAGCCACCCCTAACTTCCGTGGACGGAGTAAAACTGCTGGATCCACTGATTCGATGTACAAGAGCGAATGATAAGAGTAGTGGTATGGTAGCTACTCCATCCCGCACCCAAACCATTACTACACCGAATAGGCGGATTATGCAACCAACTCTCGAGTCGATCAAGATCTCGACAAGCGAGGTTCGGAACAACGGAGTGATGCAGACCCTGCCGGATCTGGCGTAGATGATGTCGTCGCGTCGGAAACACCGGAAAGCACAAACAAGGAACAAAGAAGGTTACCCCGACGAAGGATTCCTCGGATGGCATGAATACCAGATGTAGCAACACCGTTATCGACGAAGGAAGCGAAACCTCAAGGTAAGCGGAAACCAACCGCGAGAATTCTGGACTCAAGAAAAGAAGCGGCGGATTCAAAACACGAGAGGTAAGAGGAGAACAGAGAGGGTAAGGTAAAATCAGACCTAGTCGAACTATCCAACCGATTTTGCAAAATAGTTTTGACACTCTACTTGATAGTTAGCCGGTTATCCTATTTGGACTTGTGGGGTATCGCGAATGCCGAGCTCGATACCACTCAGAACACCCTCGAGAATCGGACCTATGCAAGTTTGAGCAAAATTCGCCAAACCCGCATAGAAACGATTCAAAGGTGCCACCAGCACTTTCGTGCGGTGGAAAGCGGTAATAACATTACACAACAGTCCTCGATGGGACCCACAGGCAGATATATATACGGCGACTCAGAGTCAAGATTACAGATATAATATACAAAGATTCAAATCACCTTGAAAACGATAGTGCGTCCACTACGGACAAGAAGCAAATGGGGCTAAGAGCCTGAAGAATAACCAATGGCGCCCATAACTCCCGAGGCCAAGCCGGAAGGTAACCGCTACTGCGGCGTCGATCTCAAACCCGCTTAAACAAAGGGGTGCCAAAGGGCAAAGGAAAAAGAGGGCGTCGATCGAGAGGCGTGCAGCGAGGCTAGAATTGCGGTCCTCGCCTACATAGGTATAGTGGGCGGGCAATGGCAAAGATGCACTAAACAACCTATAGAGACTCGACACAACCGGCGGATATCGAGAGGGATAAGAATGATCTACCCGGATCCAACTCGAAGCTATCACCAAACAAACCCATCCGTGTTTCTCGAGACCAATCGAGGAAGTCAACCGAGGAACTCACATTGGTAGTTTTACTTATTGATTATAGTTGCACTTTACTAGTCGTTTAGATAATCATCCCGATAAAATAAGCAGTGGGCACTTTTTATTCATTCCGTGATGCAGCGACTTACTAGTCGATACATTTAGCATGAGATAAACCTAAAACCCAGCATTGTTGGTACTTTTACTTAGCCATTCCGTTAGTGAAGCTGATTACTAATCATATCGGAAACAAGTCAATTTAAAAGTAAACTTTAGTTATAGTTGTCTATGATCGACATCGTGCTCCAAGTCGTCCATAACCGCGACACGGCTTCTAAAAGATTAAACCCTAGGGTGCACCAAAGTATCCACAAGCACTTGACCCTTTTGCCGATCGCTAACATACACCCATCGGTATGTCGGGGCCTAAGTCACGACGCTCCTGCACTCCAAAGCAAGCACGGGGCCACCCCACTAAGTACACCGAACGAAGTCGGCCGGTCTCAGACGGACTCGGGTTTGCATAATGGTCAGAACGGCAAAGGTCCCCAATCGGGACCGCTGACACAATGAAAACATTCCGCTTAAAGCAAAGACAGTGCGGTACCTCGCACAATCGTAAATAAAGGTAAAGCATGGCATAAGCAGGATAGTAATAAAGCCCCAAACTACTTGTGGCCCCAGACAATACTTTGAAATCGTAATTATCAATGGGGCCCATATCTCCCCACCGTGGTTAGCGCGCTCGATCTCTAACAGTGTCAAGAACTCGGTCCCACGGGACACAAGTGGGGTCGAAACCAAATCTTACCTATCACCCACCGATGCCTCTCGCTTAGTTCAATTTTAGTTGTTAAACAGGAATTAAAGTGATACAATAATTAAAGCCATGATCATCTCCAACGTCAACTCATGCAATTCCTCCAACAAAGGTGGTACTTGACGACAAGCAAAGCACTTGAGCAAGCGACTACGACACGCGGGTCCAACTATCTACCAAACAACAGGTAATAGGATGTGTCCAGGGCTATATATGGCTGCAAGGGATATCACGGGTACGAAATCTAGAGCATAGCAACACAGATAGCAAAGATCAACAGGAGGGAAGTAAATACTAGCAAAGTAAGATAGGTAGAAAGGGGGAGATGCTCGCCTGAAAACATTGTCGAAGGTTCAACCGAAGATCGGGCGAAGCTCACATCAACTCAACGGCCTTATCCGCGAAGAAGCAAAACACTAGAAGAAACACCGGATGCAATATTTAATACGACGGCAGAAGATCGGCATGATGCATGCATGATGGATAACATGGCAAAGGTGCGATGCGATTAGGTCAATATTAAGCGGAACCGGGGCCCCGACAATTAGTTAGGTGGTTCAAGTTGTTTAGAACCCCCGCAAATTAAATGTTGTATAGCAATGCAACAGATGGAACCGGTTCGCTACACATGTTTAAATGAGGCCAATATGAGACTAGATTTGCCCGCATATGGGCCCCATATTTAATTATTAGGTGAATCGGCATAAGGCCCCCAAACCACAGATATGCATGCGAGTATGACAATTTAATATGCAATCAAGTTGTTATTATGTTGTGAAATAGGGTTTGAGGAAAGGGTTCACACATTAGGGGTTCGACGATCTTGGTCCGGGGGTTCGGGGTTCGACAGGGTCCAGGGTTCGACGGTCCGTTCTCGGCTCCGGGGTCGTTCTCGTAACGGTAGGTCTTGGCGCATCCGGTCTTCGGTCATGGCGTTCGACGAGGCACCTGCCGCCACGGTCTCTTGTCCGGAAGGAGTACTTGTATCATCCTGGGAGATCTTGATGTCCGGGTGAAGTACTTGGTGTCCGATAGCCGATCTTGTCGCATTCGCGAATGTCGGGTCGTGTCGTTGGTCTTGTCCTTACCGGCGGAGGCCTTGGCGTACTTGATTCCGCATTCGGGGCGAAGGTCTTGATGGTGCCGTGTCGAAAATCAGGGTTTCCGTGAACGAGATCTTGGTGACGGGATCGACGAACTTTGTTACGGGTCGGTCTTCTCATTTGGTCTCGAGGTTCGCGTCGGAGTGCTTGGGTCCAATCTTTGACGGTTGGTGACGGACATGGGCGAGGTCGACAGGGGACACGGCGACGGAGCTCCTGGACCCGGGTCGGCGCACGACGCAGAGGGTCTGGGCGCTTGAGGCGGCGGGCGCAGCGGCGGTGGGCGGAGCTCGGGGAGGCGCCAGGGGGAGCGGTTGCCGGGAGTCCGGCGGGGTCGCGAGGGCGCGGCGGCTCGGAGGACCGCCGGTCTGGGAGAACGCAGGCGGCAGGGCACAGGCGGAGGCTCGGAGGAGCACGCAAGGCGGCTGGGAGCGTCGGAGGAACTCATGAGGGAGGCGAGCCGAGGTCGGCGGGCGAACGGAGGCGGGCCGGCGAGGGGGGCAAGGGCAAGGCTGAGGAGAAGGTTGCAGGGCGGGAGCGGAGGCGGGCGCAAGGCGCGGGGCGAGGCGGCGAGCCTGGGAGGAGGGGGCGGTGGCCGAGAGGAGGGAAGAGGGAGCACGGGGCGAGGTGAGGTGAGAGGGAGGCTGCTGGCTGGGGAAATGGGGGGTGGAGTTGGGAAGAAGAAGCCACAGTGAGGGGGCCTGGTGGGCGGTGGGACCGCCGGCAGGGGTGGTTGAGCGTGGGCGAGTGGGCAGAGGGGTGGGCCCCAGGGTCAGCGGTAGGGCGCAGCAAAGGGGTGATGTGTCCGGTAGGGATCTTGGCCGTGGCGTGTGTGCGTGAGCTTGTGCCTGTGGGTGGTGGTTGTGAGGAGAGAGATTAGGTGGGGAGGTTTGAGGATGATGTGGCAAGCTCGAGTGGTAGGAGGGTGGGCAAGGGTGATGTGGCGTCGATAGGTGGGAGTGAGGTGGGGAAGAGGGTAGATTTGGGTAGACTTAGGATTAGGGGTAGGGCCGGGCAGGAACTGCTTAGTTTTTCTGGGCGGTCGTTCGGGTCATTTGGCCCGTTCGACTGCCCCGCCAAAAATAATATAACTTTTATTTGTTTTTAAACGGGCCGAAGCAAACCGATAGCGGCCAAAAATAAAATATTCCGGCGACCCGGTTTTGGATGTTTGAATCAATAGGGGGCGTTTTAGAAAACAAAACGGGTGTTGCGAAAATAGTTTGGCAAACAATGCATGATGATGACGATGCAATGCACAAATTCAACGCGATTTTCTAGTAGTGGTTTTGCGGGATGCCACAGCTACCTTCCTCGTCGTCGTTCTTGTTTTAGTTGGAACTCGAGGGGCAGCTGGCTTAGAGGTTGTTGGGTTCTTAGAAGCCGATTGTGGTGATATCGGCTGTTTCTGCATTATGACATTTTTTAGAGGTGGCGAGTTTATGCAGAAAAGAACCACAGGAGCTGGCGGAAAGAACTCAAAGGGGGAGCCATCACTGTGCATAGGTTCAGGGCCATCTTGTTGCTGCAAAGAGAGAGAATGGATTAATAGAAGAATCATTTGTAAGCTGCATCAAGAGAAAATTTGCGAGTGGTGGTACCTGTTCCACGGGGATGTCATAGTCAGCATCGAGCTGTTTCAAAGAACGGTCCCAGAGCTCTCAAGACGTGAGTCTTCCACATTGACCACCGCCTTCAAAGCCATCGGTTGATGAGGCAAAGGTGAGGTCGTTGGGAATTGGGATGGTCGGAGCATCAAAGAAGGAATAACACCTTTGGTGGTGAGAGGATCAGTGTCGGCTCTACTCCCGTAAGGTGGTGAAGAAAGAAATGGGAGGTACTTGTCCAAGGCCAAATTGGCGAGCCACTACGACCGGGCTGGTAGAATTCATACCCAGTTTGATTATTCTGGACGATTTCATGCCAACCGGAAGGAAACAGGACGAATCACGGTGGAAAAGAGTCTGAAAGTGCTAGTGTCATCGGCAAAATTGTCTAGCCTGAAGGAGAGTGGATTTTCAAAGTGTTCCGATTCCTCCATGTAAGGGAAGAAGGTAGGGTTGTCCAGGCCTTGGAAGGAAGTGTTGAACCACTTGGATGCCTCCTGAGGGGTCGACATCGCTGGCGGTCTATACAAAGCTTGGCCATAGTGGTGCATCGGATCCGCTTCTTTACATCCGGAAAGGTGCATCGCCAAAAGGGGGAAGTTTGGGATGTGATTTTGAAAGTACAACCGAGCCCATAGCTGAATAAACCACCAAGGACCACCTGCTTTGACTGCTATGCCGAGAACAGCTTGACAGCGGACATCAACCGGAGGTATCGATAGACTTCTCCAAGGAAGCTTGCCGAGGCCAAGTTGAGTACCTTTGGCCAGTTCGTGGGCTAAGGAGAGATAGTTTTTGGTTGGAGCAAGGGAAGGGCCACAGAATATGAAGTGCTCCAGCCAGAAGTTGAGAAAGGTTTTATGTTCTTTCTCTGATACAAGGCCCTTTGTTTTCATATGGCGTTGGAGGTAGGCACCCAGCCTGCGCACTGCTTTAGAAGACAGCTTGTAGGGGACCTTGGTCGCTTTAAAAGGTAGGGGCTGGGTGATGTAACATCCGACCAGAATCATCACCACGCCTAACGAGTTGGTGACATGGGGCCATGACCGAACATGAAGCGATTCAGAGGCTGCAGTAAAATAGCCGATGGTTTTGAGGAGATTCTCGTGTTTCTCAAGAGGAGACAATGATAGATGCAAGGCATCGGCTATTCCGTAGTTTTCCATTGGGATTGGTAAGCTCTAGCTACCCCATGAACCAAGAGAACCAATGTTCAGGGGATTAGGCCAGCTCAAGCAATGGCCCAAGAGTTCAGATCTAGGTCTTGGCTTATAAGGGGATTCTATTTGCTTCGCAAGAAATCGATGGGTAGGACTAGATTCATGACGAGGCCAAGACAGAGGGAATTTGGGAGAGAAGGATGCGGCAGAATGTACGAAACCTAGAAAGTTTAATGGTGGAATAAAGGCATTAATTGGTGTTCACCATTAAATTCTAACATCGCGCTCAGATCGCGAGGAGTAGACGTACTTCGCACCGAGACCTCGGATTGGTGTTGACGATTCCGCCATCTAGTTTGCCGCGGAGATGGATCTATGCAGTTGAGGATTGAGGGTTCTTATCGCTGTGAGCTCAATCTCGGTGGGTAATTGGAGATCTAGGTCGCCTTTTGAAGAGAGTCGCAGTTACCGCTTGAAATCAAAAGCGCCTAGATTTGCCTAAATATGCGACCAAGTTTTGACCTTGTCAACGTTTTTGGAAAGCCGATGTGCATCGGCTCTTTGAGCTTTGATTTGGTTGACGGAATGAGTGCAGTGTGGTGAAAGCCGATACAGCGTTATCGGCTTCTGGAGCATCGACCTATTGTGGCTATCGGCAAAATTGGGGCGAAAAGGCAATCTTCGAGAAACAGATTTTCATTCATTCATTCAAAAGATGATTGCTTACAAAAGGATGATTGATTACAAAAGGGAGCTTACTACTACTACTACTACTACTACTACTACTACTACTACTACTACTACTGGTTCCTAATCTAGAGGCCGAGGTCGTCGCCGCTGTCGTCGCTTGTTCATTGCCCTCGGCCGCCGCGTCGCCGTCGGCCGCTTCTTCTTGAAGAAGCCATGGGGCCTCCTCGTCCTCGCTGCGTCTTGTCCTCGCTGGACCCGGCGGAAGCGCTTCGGCGGGTACTGTCGGAGGAGGTGTCCTCCCGATTCCTCCTCGTCGGAGGACTCGACGCCGCCCCAAGACCAGGCGTCGTTCTTTCGCCTCCGCCTCGTCAACGAGGAACAGAGGCCTCCGCCGGGCCGTGGACGATCGCCTCCGACCAGACGGCGAAATCTAATCCTTCGCCCCACCATCGTGGGGCGAAGTATCAGACGCCGCATGGCGGGTGCTCTGGCGTCATCCGGCCGCTAATGCTGTTGGAAGACTAGGAGGAACGGCGGAAGAGGAAGAGGCCATGGCGAGGAAGAGGGTTTTTTCAAGGAGGAAGAGGGTTTTTGCCACCGGAGGAAGATGGGACCGCGAATCGCTCGATGAATTTAAATAAGGGAATAGTGGGAGGCGGTTCAATGCCATAGCGGTTTCGAATGTGCCGCCAAAATCGTCAAATCATGCAATCGCGAAGGAGTTGAAAAGACAGGGCATCATGATGAGGAGGTGGCGGACGATTCTACTGCAACGCGTAAGCCGATGTGAAGAAAAAAAGGAGGGAAGAAAAACATCACAGAGGTGGAATTATTATTGCCAAAACCAGGGGCATGTGTTATCGCCATATTTTGGCCAAAGAAGGAGATGGGCCGTGATCAAGATGGGCTTGAAGATACGTATATTCAACGTGTTGTTGAATCGCCTTTGTACGTGGATTTGGGCTAAATTGCCCGTGTATCTTGTATCATAGTAGGTTCCGTTTCAGTTTAGGTAAAGATAGAGTTGTAGAGTTATTCCAAAGATAGAAAGTCTCCGGACTATAAATATGTATCTAAGGTTATCGAGAAAAGGAGGACAATCACGTTCACAACAAACATAATCTCGGCGCATCGCCACCCCTTGTTTCTAGGGTTTCTTTCGGGTAAGTGTCATGCTGCCTAGTATTTTTACTTATGCGTTATTTGGTGTTACTCGTACTGAAGCCTTGTTGATGGCGAGTAACACTACTATCATAGATCTGTTGAGGCTAGCATTGGTGTTGTTCGTTATAATTGTGTGAGTTATGCTGCCTCTAGTTACCTCGCTACCTTTGCACTTTTTCCCAAGTGCGAGGGTAGCATCTTGCTTGATCTTTATTTAGTTGATTCGATCTGTTATGGTTATGCCTTGTTCACTAAGGTTTAGTTTGATATCTACGTAGTCAGGCCTTGCAAACGGGTTGAACGATCCAGTAGTACGTAAGGACGTGGTTTACTAGTTCTAGAGAAGTTGTTCCGGTAATTGACTTTACGTCGGTTGTTAGGCCTCCTCTAGGGTTAGTTTTCAGTCATCTTTTGTATCTACCAGGCTCAATTACGTGTAGGACGTTCCAGTTACGTGCTGAAAACGTTAAAACTGTCGTAGATCGATTTAACTTGTAATGATAAAGCAAAACCCCATGTTATCGTAAATCTAACGCAGAACCATGGGATAATCGGCTCTAGGAGCCGATTCACAGGGAAACCTGGGAGCCGGTCACGGCTCAAATTTACGTATACTTGTTTACCATGGAAATCAATCGAGCAATCCTTCACCTTCCCCAGGTATAGGTCAGGTGGCACTCGAACCAAGCCAGACGTGTCGGAGTTTTATGGCCGTTCGAGGGACCAGGGCCCACCAGCAGTTCTGGGAGCCTCCCGGCTCTTCGTGTTGCTCGTCGCTGCTCGCCGGTGGGTTTTGACAGGCAAGAGGTGTACTCACCAAATCACATGTCTGCCCTCAGAAGTTCATGAGTGTTGAGCAGATGCGCCAGAGCCCTTACTTCAATGATGCCCTATGGATCTGTGAGAAGCTGAGTCTCTACAACTTGATGGAGCTGCGTGAAGACTACAATGTCCACCTTGTACAACAGTTCTATGCCACCGTTGTGTTTGGGTCTGATCTTGACCGGACCATGGTGTGGATGTCTGGCACCACTCACTGCATGGCTACATTTCATGACTTTGCCAACGTCATCTTTGAGACCTTTCATGGAGTATCCACTCCTGTGGGGCTGCGCATGCACTCAGTAGCTTTGGGTGAGAACAAGTTGAAGCTGGCACCTCTATATGATGATGGTGTTGTGGGGGGTTCCAAGGGACTCAAGACCCTCCACAACCTTATGCTGAGGATCTTCTGTCACACTATTGCACAAAGTGCTGGAAATGATGATGCAATTAGGGGTGGGCTTGTCAACCTCCTGTACTATACTCACCGGACCTTCAATGCTGGCCCTGAGGCAGATGTTGCACCTATTGATGTGATGGACTTTATTTTTGAGGAGATGTTCCATGCCAATTTCTACAAGAAGTCTCCTCCATATGCACCATTGGTTATGAGGCTCATCAACTCCCAGGAGCATGATTCTCCATATGGCATACCACCACACTTCACTGAGCACACTCTGGTCTCACTGCAGCAGAAGGGGCGTATGGGGCCTGCTCCGAGGTGTCGCTATGGGGATGATGATGAGGAGATTGAGACGGAGAGGGCTCCCTCCCCACCTAGAGTTCAGAGGAAGAATGCCTCCAATGCCCCTCTGCCTACTATAACTCGAGACTATGTGCATGAGCGGGTCAAGAAGGCCAGTTTTTGGGATAGGACCCTTTGTTGCATGAATGTCGACATCCGCAAGCAGCAGCATGCATCCTACCAAAGCAACCACCGCATTGAGAAGCTCCTCAAAGAGATCAAGAAACAGGGTGCTGAGGAAGGTGATGATGAATACAATGATGAGCATGGGGCTCGGAATCCATTCACGTAGTCCGATCATACACTCTCATTTGGGGCATGGAATGCCCAACAGGATAGTCTGGTGGATTGGAAGATGTTTGCTGATGTCACCTCCGGGTTCGGGTACCAGGGTTCTTCCTCTTCTCGCCCTCACGGCAAAGGGCCTGCTGTCCCTGAAGACGATGATGATGACTATGATCAGGATGATGATGACCAGGAGGAGGATGAGGATGCTGAGGATGACGAGGATGACAATGACTACTGAGCGGTTGGGGGCGCTAGTGTAGGTATTTTCCCTTTTTCGGCGTTTTGATGCCAAAGGGGAGAAGACATTCTCATCGGTTTGCATGGGCTTGGGATTTGGGATTTGTGACTATCCGCGACTATCTGCCTTTATTTGCCTTTGATTTGCCATATTCGAACTTGAACTTTATCTGTGTTATTTGCTGTTCATGTGTGTGACTATGACTATGTGCTTGTGTGCACCATCTATTGTAACTCATGTGTGATTTATGTGTGATACTATCTATCTTGCATGATTTACTTAATTATCTAGTTGCACATAGTCAGGGGGAGTCCCATATATACTTTATTCCATGCAAATCACTTGTTGTCATCGAACACCAAAAAGGGGGAGATTGAAAGGGCATTTATTGTCATAATCAATTTTGGTGTTCGTTAACAACAAGTAGATCATTTTACAGTTTGTCACTGTCCATAGGTTGAGATTATGATAAGTGAAAAGCACCCTCACACTTGGGAAAAGTCCACACTCATTCGACACATTTCTGGAAACCTGCATCGGAGTCTCAGTGGTTCACCAAGACCGAGTCTCCGTGGCCGGAGTTTCGGACTTGTCTCCGTGGGGTCTTCGGATCTGGCCGGGACATTCCGAGTAGGGGTCTGGAGCTCGCACCGAGGTTACTTGAGTCTCGGACCTTGTTCCCCGAGTCTCGGTGTTGGAAGACCGAGTCTCCGTGTTACCGGGTCGATTGCTCGGGTCATTCGGATGGGCGGTCCAGGCTGGTCGAGATTGACCGAGTCTCGGTCGACTTTTCTACAACGGTCGAAAATGGTTCATGGAGGCTGCCTATAAAGGGACCCTTATCTTCTTCCTCCATTTGCTCGAGGCTCAAGAACACCAACCCCATTAGAGCCACCAAATCTACAAGATCTCTTCATCCAACCATCCAAAGTCATTGATCTTTGGAGAATCGAAGGAGGAGGCCTTGATCTACATCTTCACCAAGAGAGATCTTCATTTCCCCCTCATTCACTTGAGGGCCCCCAAGCTCTAGTGTTTCATTGGAAACCCTAACTTTGATTTGGTTCTTACAAGCTTGTCTTTGATTTGACTTGACAGCTTGCTTGCATTTGGGAGCCTCCAATTAAGTTGTGGATGTGTGCCCCGAACTTGTTGTAAAGGTGCCGGCTTCCACCTCAAATGTTTCCGATATAGTGGAAGGTGGGTCGAGCCCGTTGGGGTGAGATTCATAGGAGAACAAGGGAGGCCTCTCGTGGCGTTGGTGGTTTGAAACCCCCCTCTCCAAACATAGACGTACTTCCCCTCAAAAGGAAGGAACTACGGGAAACAAATCCTCGTGTCTCCGCGTCCACTCCTTTGGTTACTTCTATCTTTTACCGCACTTTACTTACTTGTTCTTTCTTAGTGTTGTGTTAGCTTGTGCTTTGTTGGCATATAGGTAAATTTTCACCATAGTTGCATATTCTAGAGAATTTACCTTTCTTGTCAAACCCTAATTTGAAAAGGAGTAAAATTTGAAGTAGCACCTATTCACCCCCCCTCTAGGTGCCCATACGATCCTTTCAAGCCTGTTGGGGCGCAAGGGTAGAAGTGTAGGGGTTCGGGGAGGAGCTTGCTGGGCCGTCGAGGTAGAATTGTGGTGGTGGAGAGGAATTTCCACATGAGCTCATTGGGGCACCGTTTAACTACTGTGGTGGCGGGGTGGACGACAAACAGACTGAAGTCGTCTCATCACGGGCTCGGGATCTGGCCATGATCCGTGGGGCGCTGCTGACCGTCGCCGCCGTCAGCAAGCGGGATAGAGGGTAGAGCCGGGGGATGGAGGTTGCAGGGGCGGGACGGGAGTTGGAGGCGACAGGGGTGGGAGCGGGAGATGGAGGCGCTGCATGGGAGAAGGATGTGGCGGGAGGGCAGGAGCGGGAGGACAAGAGGAGGAGGGCGGGAGAAGGAGGGCGGGAGTGGAGGCGTGAGTGGAGGCGGGAGATGGTGGTGCTGGGTGCGAGAGGAGGCAGGGGAGGAAGGAGTTGGGGATCGGGATATGCCGCACGAGATCGATTTGTCGTGTATTTTTCTCGAGCCCGACGCTATGGTACTGTATCATGAGTAGATACTCTATTCCTCTCTCTCCTACTTAATCACCTGCCACATCAGCATTTTAGTCAAACTAGACTGCATGATACAGGCTAAGATACCAGCGTTGGGGTTAGTCTTAGCTAGTAATATGCATGTACATACAATGCCAAAGGCAAATTAGTGACATGACATGATAATTAATGAAGAAAGAGGGGAAAGTAGTAACTTAGCTAACATCACACATACCAAAGATTCTACAACATAATTAATTAGGTATTTCATGGCACCGTATATGTTCTTATTCACTATGAAGATAATAACATCAACTAGTAACATGTACAAGTTACTAGTCTTAGTTACTTAGCACTATGACCCACGCCAGCCACGTGAGCAGAGTTCTTCCTTGCTGGGGCGACGTCATCGTTGGATCCTTCAAATAGTAGCATCGTCAGAGGATCACCGTTTGATGTCCACCAAGACGCACTGTAATTTCGTTTTGGAAACGATGTGTTGGCTGCTGCATATCCAGTGAGTCGTGGCCTACGATGTACTTCGTCTATTTTAAAATATAAGATATTTTAGGTCTGTAAGAAAAATGTATTTAGACTTATTTTAGTGTATATATTTACTCTAAACTCGAGTGAACCTCGTGCCCGGTTGGCGGTCTTCCCCCTGAACTATTTAGGGATGCCAGTGAGGGACACCAGGATCCTGATTAGGGATTTGGAGTCCCTCACGGGTCGGGTTAAGGCGAAATCCGAACCCTGGCAAGGGAGGTTCACCTCTAAAGGGAGTAAGACTATCCTTATCGACGCATGCATTTCTAGCCTCCCCGTGTATATGATGGGGATGTACCTCCTTTCGGAAGGCGTGCATGCTAACTTCGATAAGGAACTCTCCCGATTCTTTTGGGTGGCCAACGATGGCCACGAAAAGTATCATATGGTTAAATAGGCTGACATCTGCTCCCCCAAAGAGCTGGGGGGCTTAGGCATTGTCTCGTCACGTCACATGAATGCGTTGATGCTTAGGTGGGTTTGGCGCATTCTGAAGGATGATGGAGGCCTCTAGATGCAGCTGATAAAAGCCAAGTACCTCCGGGGTCGACCCGTGCTGGCCTGCGAACGTCGGGAGGGCTCTCAGTTTTGGAGAGCCATCCAGGAGATTAAGCCAGCCATTCGGAGAGTGATGTCTATTTCCATAGGTGATGAGAGGTACTCCCTATTTTGGATAGACCCATGGCGAGGGGACCGGCCCCTACGCCACGAGGCTCCTGAGTTGTTTGCTATCTACGCAGACCCCATGCTCCTGGTCGCGGAGGCGTGCCATGGAGGGGAATGGCAGGTGGCATTCCGACGGAACCTCGTGGAGGCCAAGAGGGTTAATTGGGAGGCGCTGAGGGACAGCTCCCGCTGTCCCTGGCGCAGGCTCCGGACACCATGACCTGGAGACTAGACCCCTCGGGGACCTTCTCGGTTGGTTCGGCTTATAGGGCCCTGTTTAGTGGTCCTGTCTTACTATGGGCTTCGCCGCTTTGGAAGGCCCCCTTACCCCTGAAGATCAATTTTTTTGTCTGGCAGCTGCTGCGGGACAGACTGCCCTCGGAGGTCGAGGTGGCCAAGTGTTTTGGGCCTGGCGACGGCCAGTGCCCGCTTTGTGTAGTCCCGGAATCGGGGCTACATATCTTCTTCTCCTGTCCCGCTGCTCGCTTCCTATGGAACTTCGTCAGTGAGGCTCTAGGGTCGAATGGCGTGCCCTGACCGGAGTTCTCGAGGCCGCAAACCACACCAGTAGGAGGAGGCGCCTCTTCTGGATGGTGTTTGCGGCGATGACCTGGTCTTTATGGAATATCCGAAACAAGATAGTCATTGAGCGTGTCTTCCTACGCTGTGCCTCTGACTCAATCTTCAAATTTATGGTTTTTTTGCAGCTATGGTACCCGCTGTGTAGACAACGGGATAGAGCACGGCTGGACGTGATGTTGGAGCACCCGATCGCGGCGGCTCGTCGACTTGCTACTCCGTCTGCCCACCGAGGACTCTTGTTATCTTTGGAGGAGTCTTGTATCTGGGTGTGCGTGTGTGCGTGTTCTTCGGCTGGGTCCTGGCGTCGCCTTGTATTCGCTGAGGGGTGCGGACCTTGTGGTGTGTGTATGGTGTACTCTATCTTTGGTGTGTTGTTGTATAGATGTTGCTTTATTTATAAAGCTGGACGTCAGTCTGTTTCGATGAGTGAACCTCGTGCTAAAAAAAACTATATACATTTGCTTTATAAAATTAAAACATTTTATATTTTGAAGCGGATGGAGTACAATACACGGTTGATTCGTGCGTGAGATGTCCGCGTCATGCTGCTGGCTCTGACTCGGCGACGAGTAGTACAGTACAGAAAAAATAACATGGGAGATGTTCAACGAGTCTGACGTTGGAGCCAACCTGATACTTTAATCACGTCGTTCAAGCACTGGGGAGTCTTTCTGCGTTTGTCCTCTAGCGCTCTGGCCGGCCGGTCAGCTCGCCACGGACACCTTCCGGGACTCTCCTCGCTGCCCGCTATGGTACTCCGCTACGGAGGAAGAGTACGGCCGCAGCATCCGGGCCGTGTGCCTTTCGCCGGCGGCGTCCACCCGCATCTGCTTGTGGCGGCAATCGTCGCTGCAGAAGGGGGTGTCTCCTCTGTACATGAACACGTCGTTCTCCCGGGCCAGCGGCTTGCCGCAGAGCGCGCACGCGTCCTGCGCGGGCATGCCGCGCTCGCCCACCACCTCGTCGTCGAAGAAGAAAGAGCTCGCTACGGATGCCGTCATGGTAAAGCTTCGCAGTGCGTTTGCTTGCTGCTGGAGGAAGAGGGGATCTGGAGACTTGAGCGATGTGAGTTCAGGGATACGTAGGCACGGGGTATATATCGTGCTTGCCAGCGGACGGCAAAAGATCTGGGCACGGTTCGGCCTGCCACGCCCTATGGCCCACACGCCCGGCTCCACCGCGGGGACAATGGAAAAGAATTGCACAATGTACACGCAACGTCGACCGGGGTCTGAGAGAGGTCGACATAGCTCTTCAACATGCTTTAATGGTGTTTGCTACTAAATATCTTGTCATTCCACGCAAAAGAATATCTTCTTATATATTTTGCTATAAGTGCACACATCTTAATTATTAATTTGTATGTTACAAAACCGTTTTAAAAAAAATGTAAATTATCAAAGGTCCTCAACCATCTACAAGTAAGTGAAAAGAAACAATACTTTTTACAGATTTATTTTCCAAAAGTCAAATATGTCAATGTTCGAGTCTTCAAGTGTTCCTATTTTTTTTTGGCAACTTTTATAGTATCTTCTACTAAATGATAAACATCGGAGGAGAAAGATCTTCAAACTAGAGCAAAATTAATGAAGGATAATAGGAGAGGATATCTTAGAGTGTATATCATAGAATACCATAAGAAATTATTTGGAGCATAGACAATTTTACTCTCAGCATAGAGTCGGAAATACATGATATTCCTCAATTCTCCTTGCACGTCAGTACATTTTGGTGACGACGCCCCTATAAATGAATGCTTTACTGCTTCTCCCCTGGAGAAAATGTCGATCTCTCTGATGACGAGGTTCTTCGTGGACTCTGATGATTGCGACAAACGCCTCACTATATGCAAGCCACCAAAACGGATCGCGCCTACTGGAAGATCTTTTCCGACGTGTTAGAAACTGCAATGGTGTATGATCGACCTGGCCATGTGCTTGATTGCGAGGCCTAGGAAATATCTGCTTGCGAGCGAGTCGACCACCTGTCTGCCTCCAAGCGCCATGGTATGGTTGGTACCTGCTCGCAAGGACAAAAGGTGGTTGCTGCTTGGCGTACATGCATGCACCTCAGTTTCCGAAGAAGGGGATTTCTCCTCTCCTCTCTTCGTTTTCTACATTCTCGTTCAAAACATAACAGCTCACTGTGATACTACAGTAAAAACCACGAAACATAACAACCGTTGACAATTTTTATGCACGATGGTCTTTCACTTTTAATGCTATTGTCGAAAGTTTAGTCTTGGGAGAAATACTACTATCAGGAAGGCAATTCACCTAGCCAATTCTTTTGAGTTAGAGTTAAATACAGTAACCGTTTCTATACTTGTTGGACTAGATTGATTTAGTCATCGTACTCGAAATTTGCTGAATTTTGCCCATGTGTTTGTAAATTAGTCTAATTCGATGTTTGCCGTCGAATTTGAACCGATACGGATGACACATGTACTAGAATCTTGTAATAATACCCTCCTGAATCTGAGAAAATTACAAAAAACTATCACAAGTGAGACTAAATATAATAGCAGCCCCTATACTCGTATGTTTGACTCGATTTAGCCCCAATACTTGTAATTTGCATAATTTAATCTATGTATTTATCAATTGAGCTCGATTTAGTCTAAAAGCAGGTTTGTCGTTGAATTTGAGCTTACATGAACGTCATGTGGACATGGGTCCCACTTACAGGAGAGCGGCTGACATGGAACCTTGCAGTACCCCCTCTCATATCTAGAACGTACATTTTTACGGTTGCCCGTGTCGTTTCGACGTCATCTCCCCTCTATGAAAAAAAGTTACACGCTCAGGTCTACTGATCGTCACCACCGTCGCCTCCCTCACCATTGATTTTCTCATTTTTCCTCCCTCTTAAATAGAACAGTCTTGAATTGAAGGATACTGACGTACTGTAACAGCTTGAAGTGTTGGCTTATTGATTAGATGGAGAGTCGGTACATGCAAATATCAGTTAGTGAAAATATACGTTCTAGATGCGTGAGGGAGTATCTATAAATTTTTAGGCTAGCTAGTTTCCTATAAGTGTGACCCGCGTTCATGTGTCCTCCGCATCAGTTCAAATTTGACAACAACATGCATTTGGGTAAATCGAGTCCAATTGACAAGTAACATGACTAAATCGAGCCATCCGGACAAGTACATGGACTAATCCTGTATTTTGCAATATTTATGGTCGTTTTTTTGCAATTTTCTCGGATGCGTGAGTGTGTTCTTGCAAGATTTCAGTCCACGTGTCATCCAGGTCAACTCAAATTCAAAGGCAAGTATCAAATTGGACTACATCGAACCCTATATACAAGTACAAGGGCAAAATTCAGCAAATTCCGAGTACAAGGACTAAATCGAGTCAACCCGACAAGTATAGGGATTGGTATTGTACTTAACTCTTTGAATTACCATGGCTGCAACAAGAAGGTTTTGTCGTTATGATAGGGAAAGAGTGGTCTTCCATGTCAAGTGGCAATACCCCCATGGAGGTATGACGGAATGAGATCCGCCACCAAGAAATTCTCATATGGGATGGGCAAGAAACAAAAGCTGCATTTAAAAAAAAGAGGAGAGCGTTTATTGCATATCATTGACACAGTAGGTTGCAAACCAAAACTCTACCCTTAGTAACTCAGAGAGAGAGACTATGAAGAAGGAAAATGAGAAATTTTTCAACATTCGACGCGGTGAAGAGTCCAAGTGGGCTCAGCGTGCGATCGTAAATCACATTCAAAAAGGGGCAATAATACAAAATACATTGACCTTATTGATAATGGTAAACATCATAGAAAATATCTTCCAACTAGAGCAATATGAAGCTACGATAACACTAGAGGATAATCTTAGTGTATATAACAAAATACTACAAGATTATTTGGTATTTTTCTCCCATAGAGGCTGAGATACATTATATATATTCGGCAACTCTCCCTAGAAAAAATATAATTATGATGTCCCAATTCACATAGAAGAAGGTGTATGATGATATAATATAGATGGAGAAAAATAAATCTCCTGGTCTAGATGGATTCCCGGTGGAGTTTTATCATGTTTGTTGGGATTTTTTCAAAGAGGATTTTATGAATCTGTTTGTCATGTTCCGGAACCTGCCTCTTTTCCACCTAAACTTTGGTGCTATTATTCTCCTGCAAATAAAATTGTAATTCAAATTCGACAATATAGTCCTATTTATCTACCTAATGTGATTTTAAAGATTTTCAAAAAATTAGGCACTAATCGGGTAATCAATATTACTCATAAGTTAATTCAGCCAACCCAAACAACTTTTATGCCTAGCTAACACATTTTGGAAGGAGTTTTCATTCTCCACGAAACAATCCATGTACTCCATCGGGAAAAGTTAGATGGAATTCTTCTCAAAATAGATTTTGAATTTTGAGAAGGCTTATTATAACTTCGAAATGCATCATGGCTCCCCCTCCCAACCCACCCCACCCGTGACCTCACGCCGGCGATCTCACATCTCCGGCCATATATTTCAATTTCCACTCCGATCATCCTACTCCTCATACCCCTAAACCTACACATCTCCTTTCATGGATCTACCGCCCATATTTATCAGCATGGATCGATCTCATGGGTAGGCTTTTGCGACTAAGGTTAGTAACATGTTCTCTACCTCTGTTCATCCGATCCCGCCCACATCTGGCTTCTCGATGGTCATCTCTTTTGGGCGTGCCAAATTTGCTATCAATACGTCCAATGTGTGCCATGCCATAGAGGCATGCTTGGGAGCCGATGGTGACAAAATCCGTGTATCGCCCCTTCGAGATCACACTTTCATTTTCGATGTTTGCTCCAAAGCTGTGGGGCTCCTAATTGTCAAAATGAGATCATTCAAATCCGATGATTTCGTTTGTTATTTCGATCTATGGAGCAATGGTGGGCCCAACTGGCAACGAGAGGAAAAACTTTGGTACGCCGAACAAGATCACAACTGGACCATAGTTAAACCAAGGAGAAATAATAGTTCTCTTGATCAAGGTACATTTGCTCATCAATCTTTTGCATCCAGAAATTATCAGACAGTCTCTGGTTGATGCACGACTCATTATAGACAGAATACATCTATCGTCAAATCTGTTGATCATGTATCATCGAGTCCTCTGCATGTTGATCGGCATTATCGGCCCAAACTGGTTGCACAACGTTCAGTGAGAAACAGTCAAAAACACAATCATGATTCAAAATTCTACACGCCTTGTATCACGCCTACCGTTTCGACTTCAGGCGGCGCGGACGACGCGGATGGGACAGGATCTCAGCTGATTCAATGCGCTAGATGCCTTGCTGACAACGTGCACCTGACCCCTGCATGCACAAACCCAATACGTTGCAGAGTTTGCTACAACTACGGCCACATTGCCCGATTTTGTCTCTCTTTTAAAACCATATCGCGGATTTATCGGCGCAAATCTATCCCTACCAAACCTACCACCCAGACATCACAACCCCCTTCGTCATTGCCCTCTACGCCTCCCCTGTTTCCCCTGCCTCCTGCCGAAGAAACCCTACCACCTCCACCCCCCTACCCACCACCGATCACCACAATGGCCAACTATCCTGTTGATCCTCTGCCCCATGTTCCTGCTGGCATGCATTCTCTACCTCCTGGACCTTTTCGCACTCAGGGCGGCTATGTTTTACTTGGAGGCGACGCCCCTCTGTACGCAGATGAGTGGGCGATTGCTACCCTCACGCCTGAACCAGTTGCTGCTGATTTCATCGGCACTGTTGCCATTATTGGTGAGTTCCTCCATGGGCTTGGTCTGCAAGTTAGAAGCACTTCTAGATGCGCCATGGGATCTGCACTTTTCCGCTTTGCTACTGTGACTGATAGAGATGCTGCTGTTAGTGGTAGCCCATATCATATTGGTGAAAGTGTGCTTAGGATTGTTAATGAGGACAGTGGCATCAATAGACGCTCTACCATCTTTACACATGATGTCTGGTGCATGCTTCTTAATTACCCCCAGCAACTCTGGGATCCTGATTCTGTTATGCGCACATTTACTCCATATGGACGTTTCCTTGTGTGGAACAAAGACCTGTCTAACAGAGCCAGAATCTGGGTCAAATTTCGTGCACACAACGTGGACACCTTGCCTCTCAGTCTTGTGGTTGGTAGGAATGTTGCTGATGATGGAAGTGGGGACACCTGGACCTGTCCGATGGTGATTTTATCCACTACTATGTTGGGAGGCAATGCTGGTGATGAAGATCCTCTGTCACCAAATGGTGGAAACCCACATACTCCACCATTGGTTCATCATGGCTTCTGGCATGACAATCAATTCAACCAAGATTTTTGTGGCATCCCGCAAAACCACTACTAGAAAATCGCGTTGAATTTGTGCATTGCATCGTCATCATCATGCATTGTTTGCCAAAACTATTTTCGCAAACCCCGATTTGTTTTCCAAACGCCCCATCTTGTTCAAACTCCAAAACCCGTCGAATATTTTGTCTTAGCTATCGGTTTGCACGCGGCCCGATTAAATCAAACAAAAGTTTAATTGTTTTTAGTAGGGGCAGTCGAACGGGCCGATCGACCCGAACGACCGCCCCAGAATTGTTAAAACGGTCCACCCAATCCGCCCCATCTAATCCTATTTTTCCTACCGCTAGTCTACCCACACCCGCAGCCACATCATCCCCAATCGCAATGCCACATCACTCTTCCCTTCCCTCGCCAATCAGGCTTTGCCACATCACCCAAGCCCCCCTCTCTCCTCTCACCACACACGCCACAACCACCCAGACTCCATTAACGACGCCGACGCCGCCACCTGGCTCCTCCCGACCACATCCCTGTCTCATGGGACCCACACGCCCCTCGCGCCTCCCTCCCACTGCTTTCTCTTCAACCACCAACCCCGCGCACTCCTCCCCACGCCTCCCCGACCTCCTCCTTCTCCCCCGGCGGCGCCCCTCCAGCGCCTCTCCTCCTCCCGGCGCCCGGGCCCGCTCCTCCGCCTCGGCCCGTCGCACCTCTCTAGCCCACACCATCCTGCCGCGTCGGGCCTGCCCGGACCTCCGCTGAGCTCGCCGCCCGGCTGCCGCCTCGCTCGCCCGCCTCCGTCGCCTCGGCCGCGTCGGCCTCGCCCGCTTCCTCTCCGCCTCTGCGTCCTCGCGTCGGCCCGCCTCGCCTCGGCCAACCGCCTCTCCCGCTCTGCGGCGCCGCCATGCCGCCGCCGACCGTGGACCTCCGCGCCCAGCCCGTCGCCGTGCGCCTCGCTTCGCGGGCCCCTCCTCTTCTGGTCGGCCCGCGCTGCTTCCGACCGGCGCTCCTCGTCCGGCCTCCGCCCGCCCGCCTCGCCTTGCTCCGCCGTCGCCGTCGCGACTCCCCCCGGCCGCCGGCCTCCGCAGCCCGCGCGTCAGCCCCTCCAGCAGCTTCGCCAACCCCACCGCGGCGCCTCCTACACGCGGAAGCCGCCGCCCGCCCGTCCGCCTACCGGCCTCTTCTCGCTCCGCCGCCAGGGACGACCCCTCCTCTGACCGCCTCGCTGGTCCGCATCCGGTCGATCTCGCCCGGCCCAGGTGCCACCGTCCTCGGCCGCCTCGCCTCTCCGCTGCGTCCCGGTCGCCGTATGTTTACCTGGATGCACCCATGGACGTGGTCTGGCCACTCCATCGCGTCTCAGGCACATGTTTGGCCGTTAACGTTTGTTCGTTGCTGTCACCTGGAGCGCCCGAGTACCACTCCAAGATCGGCATCGGCTAAACCAAGAGGGGACCCCGAGATCTTCGGGAAAAACTCGACTTAGACCAAGTGCGCCAACCACACCGAGAAACCACGGAACCGGAGATCGACACAGGACTGAAGCACCAAGGCCTTCATGGAATCGACAAGATCCACCGGCGCCAAACCCAAGACCGATCCCGGCGCCCGAAGCCGAGAACCCTGACAAGAACCACGCCACGGATACGCCGAGTTCGCCATCGAGGAAACCAAGGTCGTCGACATGGAACCGATGGACGCCAAGTACTCCTTCTCGGAAGCAACGCTCGAGAACCCGGACGATAGGAACATCGACGCAGAACGGCAAGTACTCCCCCGAACGCCAAGACCGACCCGAACCGCGGACCCGACAAGATCCCCGTGACGACAAGAACGGCACCGACCAAAACGAATCCGATGCGTCCCGGCACGAACCAAGTCCCGCACCCGGATGCGCCAAGACCTACCCCCGTTTACCGAGAACGTTCCCGCGAGACCGACCTCGTCGAACCCTGGACCCCGAGACCGACCCCAAACCCCGGAACCCCCAAGATCGTCGAGAACCCTAAAGTGCGACCCTTATCCGAGAACCCTGTTTTAAAGCATAATAACAACTTGTTGCATATTGAATTGCCATCCTTGCATGCATATTTGTGGTTTGGGGGCCTTATGCCGATTCACCTAATAATTAAATATGGGGCCCATATGCGGGCAAATCTAGTCTCATATTGGCCTCATTTAAACTTGTGTAGCGAACCGGTACTATATTTTGTCTTGTTAATACAACATTTAATTTGCGGGGTATCTAAATAACATGAACCACCTAAATAATTGTCGGGACCCCTGATTCCGCTTAATCTTGACCTAATAGCATTGCACCTTTGCCATGACATACATCATACATGCATCATGCCGATCTTCTGCCGTTGTAATAAATATTGCATCCGGTGTTTCTTCTAGTGTTTTGGTTCTTCGCGGATAAGGCCGTTGAGTTGATGTGAGCTTCGCCCCGATCTCCGGTTGAACCCTTCGACATGTTTTCAGGCGAGCATCTCCCCCTTTCTACCTATCTTACTTTTATAGTCTTTATTCCCCCTGTTGATCTATTGCTATCTGTGTTGCGATGCTCTAGATTCCGTACCCTTGATATCCCTTGCAGCCATATATTGCCTTGGACACACCCTATTGCCTGTTGTTTGGTAGCTAGTTGGTCTTGCGTCGCCGCTTGCTATATTTGTTGTGTGTCGTCATATGCCACGATTCTTTGATGTATTGCCGCATGTTGATGTTGGAGATGATTCTAGTTTTACTTATCGTCACTTTAATTTATGTTTAACAACTAAAATTGAATAAGCGAGAGGCATCGGTGGGTGATAGATAATATTTGGTTTCGAGCCCACTTGTGTCCCGTAAGACCCAGTACTTGATACTGTTCCTTGATTTATCGCGCTATCCACATCCGGGAGGTATATGGGACCCCCGAGCGAGCTTGATTCGACTTATTTCTTGGGGCCACAAACTAGTTTGAGGTTTTATTTACGATCTGTACTTATGCCATGCTTTCTTTGCTTTATTTACGATTGTGCGAGGTACTGCTTTATCTTTAGGATCGGGACACGATTCCGCTGTGTCGACAAGCCCGTTTGGGGTTCCCGATCGTTCACCGTCCACCCAGACCTTGAGGCCTCGGAGCTTGCTTACTCCGTTGCGGATTCTACTTAAGGGTGGCCCCGAAATATTTCTGAATCTGTGATTGCTTTGTCGTGAAGGCCTCGTTGGGTTTTGATTTGGTTTTCGAGGCTGATCGAGTGTGTGTTGCTATTGGTGCACCCGGCGGGTAAAACTTTTCAAAGCCGTGTCGCGGATATGGACGACTTGGAGCCGATATCTCGATCATAGACAAGCATAACTAAAGTTTATCGCTATAAATTTGACTTATAATGACTAGTAATCAGCTTCACTACAACGGAATGGCTAATTAATCGCCCACAATTGCTTGTTTGGTTGTCGCTTGCGACAATTGTATCGACTAGTAAGTATTGCAACTACAGAATGGCTGAATAAAAGTACCAACAATTTGGGTTTTATGGGATATCTCATGCTATTCATATCGATTAGTAATTGTTGCAACTCCAACGGAATGATTAAATAAAAGTGCCCACTTACTTTATCGGGCGATTATCTAAACCTGTCTAGTAAAGTGCCGCAACGATAATCGAATAAGTAAACCGCCAACCGTGTGAGTTCTCGGTTGACTTCCTCGTTTGGTCTCGAGGGAAATACCAGGATGGGTTTGTTTGGTGCTAGCTTCGGTTGGATCCGATTAGGTCATTCTCACCCTCTCGATCACCGCCAGGTTGTATCGAGTCTCTATAGGTTGTTTAGTGCAGTCGCCGCTGCCGATCCACCATACCTATGTAGGCGAGGACCGCCGAATTCTAGCCTCGCTGTCTTGGCCTCGATCGACGCTCCTTCTTTTTCCTTTGCCCTTTGTCGGCACCTTTTGTTTAAGCAGGTTTTGAGATCGGCCGTTAGCGGGGTTACCCTTCCTTTTGGCCCGGGTGGTTATGGACGCCATTGGTTATTCTTCGAGGCTCTTAGCCCCATTTGCATCTTGTCCGTAGCTGGACGCTCTATCGCTTTCAAGGTGAATTGGTTCTTGTATATATTCTATCGTCAGATTCTTGACTCCTTGAGTCATTGTTATATATCTGCTCATGGGTCCCATCGAGGACTGTTGTGTAATGTTATTACTTTTTCCACCGCGAAAGTGCTGGTGGCACCTTTGAATCGTTTCTGCGGGTTTGGTGAATTTTGCCCAAACTTGCATAGGTCCGATTCTGAGGGTGTTCTGAGTGGTATCGAGCTCAAAGGTTGCGATACCCCAAGTCCAAATCAGGATAACCTAGCTAACGGCCGCTGTAGAGTGTCAAAACTATTTTGCAACATCGGTTGGATAGTTCTGGTTAGGTCTGATTTTACTCCTTACCCCTCTGCTATTCTCCTCTTACCCCTGCGTGTTTTGAATCTACCTCTTATCATTTCTTCGAGTCCAGGATTTCTCGTGGTTGGGTTTCCGTCGTACCTTCAGGGTTTCGCTTTCTCCCTTTTTGTAACGGAGGTGCTACGATCATCAATCTGCAACTTGTCTGTTGAACCTTCCTCCAATCTTTTAATCTTGAGCTCTTTATCCATATGTGTTCCTTGCCGGATATCAGTGTCGTTGAAAAACATCTGAGAAGGACGAGCTTTGGTGAAGTTGGAGTCGACCCTGAGCATGTGTTGTTCATGCCAATGGAACCATCGCGGAACCTAATCAGTGTGTCTTTCATACGATTTCTGCTGGCATCATATCTTTGTTCCGGATACCGCCTATGAAGATCTTCAGTCTAATTCCGAGAGTTGGTTGCTTAATCCGCCTATTCGTGTGCAGAGTAATGGTTTGAGTGCGGGATGGATTAGCTACCCTACCACTGCTCTTATCATTCGCTCTTGTACGTCGAGGCAGTGGATCCAGCAATTGACTCCGTCCACGGAAGTTAGGGGTGGCTTTATTGCGATGCCTCTACCTTCGACCTTTTTGTTCCCGGAGTGTTCTCTCGAGGATCAGGAGCAACGACCCTTTGTTGGTGGTGTCGCCGATTTCAAGATGGAGGATGAACCCTTGTTAGTGGTGTCGCGAGGATCTACACGAAGCGCGAAGGATCAGAACGCCGACCTTCCTTCCGGTACCACGAGGCGGATCTCGAGGGCGAGATCCATTGTTAGTGGTGTCGAATTGTGGCATCCCGCAAAACCACTACTAGAAAATCGCGTTGAATTTGTGCATTGCATCGTCATCATCATGCATTGTTTGCCAAAACTATTTTCGCAAACCCCGATTTGTTTTCCAAACGCCCCATCTTGTTCAAACTCCAAAACCCGGTCCCCGGAATATTTTGTCTTGGCCGCTATCGGTTTGCACGCGGCCCGATTAAATCAAACAAAAGTTTAATTGTTTTTAGTAGGGGCAGTCGAACGGGCCGATCGACCCGAACGACCGCCCCAGAATTGTTAAAACGGTCCACCCAATCCGCCCCATCTAATCCTATTTTTCCTACCAGCTAGTCTACCCACACCCAGCAGCCACATCATCCCGCCCAATCGCAGCATGCCACATCACTCTTCCCTTCCCCCTGGCCAATCAGGCTTTGCCACATCACCCAAGCCCCCAACCTCCCTCTCTCCTCTCACCACACACGCCACAACCACCCCAGACCCACGTGCACGCGACGACGCCACCCCACAGCTCCTCCCGACTGTCTCGTCCCATGGGACCCACACCCACCGCGCCTCCACCTCCCCCTGCTTTCTTCCTTCAACCACCAACCTCATGCACCCTCCTCCCACGCTCCCCGACCTCCTCCTTCTCCGTGCGCCCCTCAGCGCCTCCTCTCCTCCTTCTCCGTGGCGCCGCCCTTCCGCTCCTTCCTCGCCCGCCCGTCACCCTTCTAGCCACACCACCGCTGCCGCTGGGCTCCTGCTCATGGACCCCTCCGCTGAAGCTCGCCCGCCGCCGCTCCGCCTCGCTCATGCTCGCCGCCGCCGCCGTCGCCTCGGCCCGCTGCCTCGCGCTTCCTCTCGCCCCTCCTGCTCCTCGCGCTCAGCCCGGCCTCGCCTCTAACCGCCTCTCCCGCCGTCTGGGGCCGCCAGCGTCGCCGACCAGACCTCCGCGCCGCCGGTACCCGCGCCGTCGCCGTGCGCCTCGCTTCGCCCGGCCCCTCTCTGCCAGCGCCGCCGCGTCCGCGGCAGCTCCTCCGTCCGGCCTCGCCGCCCCTGTCAGGTGCTCCTGCGTTCCAGCCGAGCCCCAGCCGGCCTCGCCGGCTGCGTGCAGCCTCCAACCGCCAGTAGCCCGCCTCCTACACGCGCCCGGCGGCCGCCGCCCGCCGCGTCGCCTACCGGCCTCTTCCTCGCCGTTCACGACCCTCCTCTCCCGCCTCACTTCGCTCCGTCCAGATCCGTCGCCGGCCCGTGCCACCGCCTCGACGCCCGGCCTCGCCTCTCCCGCTGCGTCCCGCCAGATATGTTTACTGGATGCACCCATGGACGTGGTCGCCACTCCATCGCCTCGTGCACATGTTTGGCCGTTAACGTTTGTTCGTTGCTGTCACCTGGAGCGCCCGAGTACCACTCCAAGATCGGCATCGGCTAAACCAAGAGGGGACCCCGAGATCTTCGGGAAAAACTCGACTTAGACCAAGTGCGCCAACCACACCGAGAAACCACGGAACCCGGAGATCGACACAGGACTGAAGCACCAAGGCCTTCATGGAATCGACAAGATCCACCGGCGCCAAACCCAAGACCGATCCCGGCGCCCGAAGCCGAGAACCCTGACAAGAACCACGCCACGGATACGCCGAGTTCGCCATCGAGGAAACCAAGGTCGTCGACATGGAACCGATGGACGCCAAGTACTCCTTCTCGGAACGCCGAGAACCGGACGATAGGAACATCGACGCAGAACGGCAAGTACTCCCGAACGCCAAGACCGACCGAATCGCGGACCGACAAGATCCCGTGACGACAAGAACGGCACCGACCAAAACGAATCCGATGCGTCCCGGCACGAACCAAGTCCCGCACCCGGATGCGCCAAGACCTACCCCCGTTTACCGAGAACGTTCCCGCGAGACCGACCTCGTCGAACCCTGGACCCCGAGACCGACCCCAAACCCCGGAACCCCCAAGATCGTCGAGAACCCTAAAGTGCGACCCTTATCCGAGAACCCTGTTTTAAAGCATAATAACAACTTGTTGCATATTGAATTGCCATCCTTGCATGCATATCTGTGGTTTGGGGGCCTTATGCCGATTCACCTAATAATTAAATATGGGGCCCATATGCGGGCAAATCTAGTCTCATATTGGCCTCATTTAAACTTGTGTAGCGAACCGGTACTATATTTTGTCTTGTTAATACAACATTTAATTTGCGGGGTATCTAAATAACATGAACCACCTAAATAATTGTCGGGACCCCTGATTCCGCTTAATCTTGACCTAATAGCATTGCACCTTTGCCATGACATACATCATACATGCATCATGCCGATCTTCTGCCGTTGTAATAAATATTGCATCCGGTGTTTCTTCTAGTGTTTTGGTTCTTCGCGGATAAGGCCGTTGAGTTGATGTGAGCTTCGCCCCGATCTCCGGTTGAACCCTTCGACATGTTTTCAGGCGAGCATCTCCCCCTTTCTACCTATCTTACTTTTATAGTCTTTATTCCCCCTGTTGATCTATTGCTATCTGTGTTGCGATGCTCTAGATTCCGTACCTTGATATCCCTTGCAGCCATATATTGCCTTGGACACACCCTATTGCCCGTTGTTTGGTAGCTAGTTGGTCTTGCGTCGTCGCTTGCTATATTGTCTTGTGTGTCGTCATATGCCCAGATTCTTGATGTATTGCCGCATGTTGATGTTGGAGATGATTCTAGTTTTACTTATCGTCACTTTAATTTATGTTTAACAACTAAAATTGAATAAGCGAGAGGCATCGGTGGGTGATAGATAATATTTGGTTTCGAACGCCCACTTGTGTCCGTAAGACCCGAGTACTTGATACTGTTCCTTGATTTATCGCGCTATCCACATCCGGAGGTATATGGGACCCCCGAGCCGAGCTTGATTCAGACTTATTTCTTGGGGCCACAAACTAGTTTGAGGTTTTATTTACGATCTGTACTTATGCCATGCTTTCTTGCTTTATTTACGATTGTGCAGGTAACGACACTGCATCTTTTAGGATCGGGACACGATTCCGCGGTGTCGACAAGCCCGTTTGGGGTTCCCGAATGCTCACTGACCGTCCACCAAGACCTTGAGGCCGCCTCGGAGCTTGCTTACTCCGCTATGGATTCTACTTAAGGGTGGCCCCTGAAATATTTCAATCCTGTGATTGCTTTGTCGTGAAGGCCTCGTTGGGTTTTGATTTGGTTTTTCGAGGCTGATCGAGTGTGTGTTGCTATTGGTGCACCGGCGGGTAAAACTTTCAAAGCCGTGTCGCGGATATGGACGACTTGGACAAGATATCTCGATCATAGACAAGCATAACTAAAGTTTATCGCTATAAATTTGACTTATAATGACTAGTAATCAGCTTCACTACAACGGAATGGCTAATTAATACCGCCCACAATTGCTTGTTTGGTTGTCGCTCGACAATTGTATCGACTAGTAAGTATTGCAACTACAACGAAATGGCTGAATAAAAGTACCAACAACTGCTGGGTTTTATGGGATATCTCATGCTATTCATATCTGATTAGTAATTGTTGCAACTCCAACGGAATGATTAAATAAAAGTGCCCACTGCTTACTTTATCAGGACGATTATCTAAACCTGTCTAGTAAAGTGCCGCAACGATAACTGAATAAGTAAAACTGCCAACTGTGTGAGTTCCTCGGTTGACTTCCTCGTTTGGTCTCGAGGGGGAAATACCAGGATGGGTTTGTTTGGTGCTAGCTTCAGGTTGGATCCGATTAGGTCATTCTCACCCCTCTCTGATCACCGCCAGTTGTATCGAGTCTCTATAGGTTGTTTAGTGCATGCTGCCGCTCGATCCACCATACCTATGTGGCGAGGACCGCGGTCTAGCCTCGCCGTGTCTTGGCCTCGATCGACGCTCCTTCTTTTCCTTTGCCCTTTGTCGGCACCTTTTGTTTAAGCAGGTTTTGAGATCGACGTCGTTAGCGGGGTTACCCTTCCTTGGCACAGGCGGGGGTTATGGACGCCATTGGTTATTCTTCGAGGCTCTTAGCCCCATTTGCATCTTGTCCGTAGCGGACGCTCGCTTTCAAGGTGAATTGGTTCTTGTATATATTCTATCTATTCTTGACTCCTTGAGTCAGTTATATATATATACGCTGGGTCCCATCGAGGACTGTTGTGTAATGTTATTACTTCGTTTTCCACCCGCACGAAAGTGCCTGGTGGGCACCTTTGAATCGTTTCTATGCGGGTTTGGTGAATTTTGCCCAAACTTGCATAGGTCCGATTCTGAGGGTGTTACAATTTTGGAGGGAATGTTGCACACCCACATATCAATGTTGCAAGTATGGATGTTGCTATGGGCAATGCTGCACATGCAGCACCTGCTGCACCTGCACATGAAGCTCCTGTTGCAGTTATACTTAGAACCACAAAAACCACCTATGCAACCTGAGATACTAGTTGTGCCCAACTCTGTACCTGATCCTGTCAGCAATCTTGCCCAGCTACTCAATAGCCTTATGGGTGAAGACCAAGTACAATTCCCCAGCCTGATTGGTAGCAGCATTACTGGAGCCACTGTGAAGATCACTGAAGATGATGACATGAACAATGCTGTCAAATACTCACTGGAGATATCTACTATCAACCCCAGCTACCAGTCTGTCACACCCCTGAGCATCACATCCAGCAAAAGCTTCATCCCAGTTCCTACACAGTCTGAAAGTTCTGACAGTGATATTGCTGTAATCCCCAAGCCTGATAACTTCCCCAGCTCGAAACGCAAGAAGCCTGAACCCAACACTGTAAAATATGTGAGAAGAAGCCACATGATTGCCAGCCTGAATGCTGGTTTTAAAAGTCAGAAGGCTGCTGATGATCATGCTGAAAGCTCCAAGATGGCTGAACAAAACTTGTCTGGTCACTTTGAGGCCATTGTGGTTGAGAATGACCCACCTCCTGAGCTTCCTGTGAGCACCATTCAAGCCATTGGGACTGGATTCTGTCAGATACCTCCTAGTGAAGTAACTGAGGACAAGCTAAACAAGATATGTGCCAAGAATGATGTGTAATCACCCTTCTGGTTGGCCCAAGTGCAGGGGCAGATGCTGCACTACTATCTATCTTAGTTTTTATTATCAGTCAAACTATCTCAAGTTTTATTATTGTATCAGAACTATCTGTTTCCTGGATGTTATCTATATTTGGCAATGCAGACTTATTTATGTCATGGGTTGTAATATGCTGGTGTGGATCCACTTGAATACTACTACCTGTAATCATCATGGTCACGTGTTATTAACCTCCCTCAACACCACATATGAGCCACCTCAGATGGTCTCATGGTCCACTGCTCACAAACCATATCCCACCTTGGATGCCAGTACCGGGCACCATAGCATTCACCATTATTCAGTTAATAGATGAATAGAACAATATTTATTATGGATTGAAACGTTAAAGGTATCAATTCACACGACAGATGTGATTATCTCGTTTTGGCGGGCACTCTGGCCGGCTGGTCAGCTCGCGACGGACACGTTCCCGGACTCTCCTCGCTGCCCGCTATGGTACTCCGCTACGGAGGAAGAGTACGGCCGCAGCATCCGGGCCGCGTGCCTTTCGCCGGCGGCGTCGACCCGCATCTGCTTGTGGCGGCACTCGTCGCTGCAGAAGGGGGTGTCACCTCTGTACATGAAGACGTCGTTCTCCCGCGCCAGCGGCTTGCCGCAGAGCGCGCACGCGTCCAGCTCGTGCTTCCCGGGCTCGCCGACCACCTCGTCGTCGAAAAAGAAAGAGCTGGCTACGGATGCTGCCATGCTATGAGTAGGTGCGTTTGGTGCTGGAGGAAGAGGGGATCTGGAGCGAGCATTGCGAGTTCAGGGAAGCGTAGGCGCGGGGTATATATCGTGCTTGCAAGCGGACGGCAAAAGATCTCGGCACGGTTCGACTTGCCACGCCCTATGGCCCACACGCCCGGCTCCACCGCGACGACAATGAACCCGAATGGTACAATGTACACGCAACGTCGACCGGGGTCTGAGAGTGGTCGACATAGCTCTTGAACATGCTTTAATGGTGTTTGCTAAATATCTTCTTAATCCCCGCAAAAGAATATCTTCTTATTTTGCTATAAGTGCACGTATCTTAATTATTAATTTGTACTCCTTTCGTTTCAAAATATAAGATGTTTTAGCTTTAAAAGAAATGTATCTATACTATTTTTAGTATGTAGGTTCGTAGAGATTCACTCCAAACCTACACACTAAAATGAGTTTAGATACATTTTCTTCACAAAGCTAAAACATCTTATTTTATGAAACGGAGGGAGAGTATGTTACAAAACCGTTTTAAAAAAATGTAAATTATCAAAGGTCCTCAACCATCTACAAGTGAAAACAAACAATACTTTTTACAGATTTATTTTCCAATAATCAAATATGTCAATATTCGAGTCTTCAAGTGTTCCTATTTTTTAATGCAAAAAGGCAAATTTTTTGCCCCCATGCAAAATTGGCAAGTCTAGTAACAAAAGGTGCCATTAAAAGCATTGAAAATATTTACTCTTCGTGATGACATAAAAATGCTTATTTTACATAAAATTCTAGAGGCAACATAAAAGTCTCTTGTGTATATCAAGGGAAATATAAACTTTTAACACATGCAAGTTTTTTTATTACGTACTAATCATCTGCGTGCTAACTACTAATGACCGAACCAGTTCGTCGGGAGTCAAAACGCTTCTCTTGAAAAAAATTTGAACGGTAAATGGGTCTAGAAGCTGCTATAGAACCACGTTGCAGGTACATTTTACAAGGAGGCCCCTAACAACAGGTACCTGGAAACCCTAGAAATAAAAGATAAGGGCCTCCTAATTACAAAAAGCACCCATGACTAAAAGATAAAACGCAATCAAGCCCTCGGGCGCCGCTACCACCATTCTTCGACCTCCGGCCCGTCGAGGTCGTGGAGGTTTCTTGCTCGTGACACCTAAGCCGGAGAAGAAGCAAAGCAGCCGGCCATCTCACTCTCTTCGGGGACGGACCACTTGTCGAGGGCGAGACGTCGAGCTCCGGCGCAGCGCTTCAGAGAAGGGCCTCCAGATGAGGTTCGAACCCTAGGTCGCCTTTCGACCAGAACAGGCAGCGGCCCGGCAGCAGCGCCGCCAATGGACCACTATGAAGAGGATCTTACGGGTGCAGCTTCATCGTACCTCAACATCGTCTTCAGCATCAAGCTTTTCCCCCTTCCGTCCCACGCCACCACGACATGCCGAGAGAAGGGCGAAGAGCGTGTCGCCGTCGACGCAGAAAAGAGGCCCCCAAGCTTTATGCCCGAGCCGCCCAAGGCACCTCTCCCCCACAGGCTTCAACCACTAGAGCATGGAGAAGAAAGAGGTCAGGCGACCTCCCGACGCCGCTCAACAGTGTCCAGGAGTAACCAGTTAACAAGGTCATTGCTCACGAAAGTCCTTGCTCACGAAACAATGCCTTCAACAAGGTCATTGCCAGGCACAACCAGTTAAGGCCAGACCTTGGATTTTCACCCTGCAAGAAAAGACTGGGAACTTCCCCTATGTTATATTCCCGCACCAACCGTCGCTGCAACGAGTCCTAGATCATGCAGCCAGTTCTCCGTCGCCACAAGAACAAAAATCACCATCGCTACCCTCATATTTACGCTTTTCTGACATTCTCCGCATCTGACTTCACCATGTCTCTAAGAATGGCACTTGGTGGGAACAAACAACAGAGCTTCACAACGCTCCCACTGAAACCAAATGGCCAGAAAAACAAGGTGCGCACGACCAAATATCTTCCGATCCAGCAATCTCCAGGCATGATACGCCCATGGGAGTTCACCGACGAAGCCTTTCGGAACCCGCCTCTCTAGAAAGGATCAACGAGGGAAAGAAACCACACCGTGCGTGCGAAAGAAACCAAAGGACTACCTTCTTTATTAGATCCGACACAGCGATCCCCACATCGCCGGCCGGTTTCCAGAGATCGGATCGAGCAGGTTAGGGATAGAGAGCCGATCTACGACTGCCAACGGGATCCCATCGTCGGCACCTCCTCCACCAGATCGCCACCTACCCCACTCTAGTAGAGGCCGCCGCCTCCAGATTCAAGCTCCCACAAAGCCACCACCGGCCAGAGCCGCAAAGACATCGATGGGGAGGGGGGTCATCTAGCACCGGCGTTCTCCTCCCTACTGGGGCGGGAGGCGATCCTCGCCCCTATCACCGGCGCCGCGCACTTAGGCCGGCTGCCCTCCGGGGGCGACGAGGAGGGAGAAGGATGGAGGGGAGGAGGTGGCGGCGGGGTAGGGTTTGGCCGCCTCGGTCGCCAGGAGGGGGCGACGCGAGGGGGATCGCCACAACCTATTTACATATGTTTTATCTCGTTCTTTCAAGCTGCAATTAAATATTGATCTCCGTCCAAAGTCTCGTTCTTGTCCTCCAGTATTTGAACGTTGGGGGAGGGGGTAAATAACTCAAAAAATTCCCATCTAAGCCCCTACTATATATATTTCTTTACTGATTTTTTGATGTCTGCGGGGAAGGGGACGCGTTTGACTTTTACATAGCTCCGCCACTGGCCTCCAGCATGCCGAGCAACCTTCTTCCTACCTCATCCTCTCCATTCTTTTTTATACGAGGACAAAAGCTTTGCCCTGATCAATTAATTAAGAAAGAAGAGTACAAGAAAATAAGGTCCAAGTGTATGAATATACAAAAGCCTACTCTCGCAACATCAAATTATTTATGCGCTTTGCGTCCACTAACACTCACACATTAGCCTTATCTTAATCCTTTCTAAAACCACCGAGGGGGAGCGCTAACACCCACACATTAGCCTCACCTTAATCCTTTCTAAAACCACCGAGAGGGGAGCATGTTTGTTTTTGAAAACTAGGACGTTGCTTCGTTCCAAACCTCCCAAGCAACAAGTAGTGTCTACCCCCATTCCACGTCTACCTTTCTCCTTCTCCCCCCACATCCATGAGCTCCTCCTTCATAGCTGATGGGGTAGCATGTTTCATTTATTTATCTCTAAATCCAAGAGGGTCTCGCATTGCACAACATTAATTTTCTAGTTGATATCTTGGGGATCAAATAATTTTGAACATGTATCGCCATATGATTAGACAGCTTGGCTTAAACTAGTGTGAACTCTTATTTCTGTTTTTTTTGCGACAAGCTTTTACTTCTGATACTCGCCAGTTTTCAAATAATAAATAGTACTACGGCCTATTGTTTCGTGGTCTGTAGTATAGTCGCACACGGTACAAATTTCAAAAACTTTGTGGTGTGTTTTGAATTGCAAAGTGTAAAGCCAAGTTATACTTGGCGTCTCCTTTTGCTCGGACGTATGCGAAACACTTTTTGCTAAGGCAAAGCTCTTTGCCAAGTACCGGAAAAAGCACAAAATGCACACGAACAAATCTTTACCAGACTTTTTTGACGTGTACTTTTTGCCATGTGTAATACACGGCAAAGAGCTTTGCAATGTGTATTTTTCTCTTTGCCGTGTTTTTTGTCCAGACGGCAAAATTGCCGTCTCCCGTAATGCAGGGTTCGGCCATGAAAGGCACTTCCTCGAGATCCGCTCTCAGTTTGTGTAATGGGACTTAGCCTTCAAACACGTTGCCATTGGCACTGGAGCAGTGGAGCATGCAAATAATATTGTCAGAGAGATCACCATTTTCGACGTGAGAATCAGTAAACATCAATAGGGATTTATACAGAATGCGTGATGGGTCATTATGAATCTACATTGACTAGATGCATAGTGACTTTGCTTGGAAATGTATAATATCCGTGCACGATATGTGCGGATGGATACTGCATAGGGTGGCAAGTGGGGCGAGTTGCGGGTTGAATATTTATATAAATCATGTTTTAAATCTACTAGTTTCTGTTGCTCTATTTTGTCTAAATTTAATTGTGGGTGGAAAAGTGGACGCCGCCTGCCACCCTACCGCTGCATCTGCACTGATTCACGGCCTATATGGCAGTGCCGAAGAGACACTCGGTTGGTGTACCACCAGTCCGTAAGATTGATGCTAACCTCTGTATCGAGTGGTGCATATAGACTTTATCGACTTACTGAAATTATTAGAGTATTCTTATTACAAAGAGCCCGGCTCATGGAGTCATGGGTCACAAAGAGTACCTTTTTTTTTGCAATTGGTCACAAAGAGTACACGTACGTGATATCACTACAGGAATGGGAAGCTACGCCGACGGCAGGTCGCTACGCCGACGGCCAACGTCAGCGTCGGGGCCAGCCAGCCATCGCCAAGCAGCCGTCGGCGTAAAATTGCCCACGATATTCTATGCTACGCCGACTGCCCTCGTAGCTATTTTTATTTTATCTCATTAAACTTTGAAAAATCATAACTAAATCATTCTAATTCGAAAAATACAAATAATATATCAAAATTTGCAGAAAAATAAGACCTATCTATCTACACTCAAATATTACACATTTATAAATAAAAATTAAGTAAAACATAAAACATTATATATAGTTTAAAACGGGCATAAAAAATTCAAAAACGATCGAAACAATGCGAAACCTTCGCGTGGTGTTATATTATGTGACATAGTTAGAAGGTAAAATATCAAACTTGGTATATTGATTATGTCTCAAAGAAACCTTCACAAAATGACCTATCTCATTCGAGGTTTCTTGGCTTTCGGGTCAAATGACCAATGTTATGGCTAGAATCAAGGCATAGTTTGTGATAATGTGTCCATATTATGCATACACATGCATTATGGGATGGCGAACAATGTTGCAGGAGGAAGTTTTCCTTTTCGTCGCACCAAAAAGCCATTTCCCATTTTCCGAGCATAAAAAATGGACGGTTTTGTGAAGCAACCACCAAATGGCTAATTCAAAATACTACCACCACATTTTACAAAAAATACTATACCACCTTATACGTACAATGTACCAACAGGGGGATCCGAAACCTTTTCGTCCACCTTTGGTGAAAAAGACAAATTCCTGCCGAATCGGTAGGAAGTGGGTCAGATATGAACTACAAGTACATGATCCGATGCTCATTTTTTTTACAAAAATTATTTTTAGGTTCACATTATGCTATTTTACCAAAGATCCAATGCAAGTTTAGTGAGGTTCGGCCCCGAGCTAAGAATCTTTATGTCCGTCGTTCGACAAAGTGTGACGATAGTTTAAAACGGGCATAAAAAATTCAAAAACGATCGAAACAATACGAAACCTTCGCGTGGTGTCATATTATGTGACATAGTTATATGGAAAAATAGCAAACTTGATATATTGATTATGTCTCAAAAAAACCTTCACAAAATGACCTATCTCATTCGAGCTTTTTTGGCTTCCGGGTCAAATGACCAATGTTATGGCTAGAATCAAGGCATAGTTTGTGATAATATGCCCATATTATGTATACACATGCATCATGGGATGACGAACAATGTTGCAGGAGGAAGTTTTCCTTTTCGTCGCACCAAAAAGCCATTTTCTATTTTTCGAGCATAAAAAACGAACAGTTTTGTGAAGCAACCACCAAATGGCTAATCAAAAACGAAGGGTTTGTGATTAGTTGATATGGATATCATATTTGCATTCCTCTCATTTTTCTGATCAATTTAAACATATTATTTGTTGAATTTCGATTTACAGATTTAAAGATATTAATTATTCTATATTAAATAGAAAAATACAAAAAAATAAAATTATTATATTTTTATTTGAATTCAATAATATTTTTACTTATTCATTAATATTTACTTAAATAATTGTTTGTAATTTCAAAAAATACAAACATGTGACATGATGATATAAGAGTTAATAGAATTGATATCATAGTATTGACACCAATGTATGAATTACTTTGCGGAAACGGGTTCTAAAGGAACGAGGAAGTTAAGCATGCTGAAGCTGGAGTAGTATTAGGATGGGTGACCTGCTGGAAAGTTTGACTAAGACTGAAATTTAATCAAATAGTAAGTATTATTAGTGTTAAAAATGTTCAAAGTAGGAGATTAACAAGTGAAATAATTTAAAGAATAAAAAATTGAGAAAAAAAATATTTTTTTACAACCGGTCGACAGGCTATGCCGACGGCCGCTACGCCGACGACAAAACCCTCGGCGTAGCATACGCCGACAGCATTTTGATACGCCGACGGTTTGAGTGTGCTCCGTCGAGGGAGATTTTTGCCGAGGAGGCTACGCCGAGGTTAGCCCTCGGCGTACCATACGCCGAGGGCATTTTGGCCTACGCCGACGGCCTCGGCGTAGCGCGCGCGTCCCATAGTGTATGTCCGCGTCATGCACCCTGGCTCTGACTCAGCAATGCGTTGGACTACGTACAGAAAAATACAACAGGGGAGATGTTCGACGAGTCTGACGTGAGCGTGATACTTTAATCTCCCCCGGTGTGGCGTTTAATTTTGGCCACTCACTTCACGCACTGGGAGTCTTACTGTGTTTGTCTTCCTAGCGATTACTACTAGCAACTAGCAAAGGTTGAGCAGGATCCGGTTGGTAATTCATGACCAGAAACATTTGTAATAAACTTTTGTAAGACTCTTAATAAGATAATAAAAGCTATATGCAGAGGCCGGGATTTCCCCATTTCCAAAAAAAAAATGAACATAAACATTGAGGCCCCGTTCGTTTTGGTGGGATTTGATCCATGCATGGAACCAATCCAGGCTTGGATTGGGTGAATCCCATACCATCACCCAATCCATGTCAGACTCTAATCTCTGCAATCCAAGCCTGAGCAATGTAAAACACACCCGTTCGTTTAAACCACATGGATAGACTGAATTTTAAACTCAACAGAGGAGAACATCTAAATCGTACATGATACAACATAAAAATTCAATCTTTTTTCTAGTCCTAAATACTGCCACATATATCCCAAAACTTGACAGTTCTTACAACTTTTCCAGACCATTATGCAATGATAAACATGAATAATTACATCACATATAGTCGCTCTTTTTGATAGCCTTGCACATTGCAACATTATACTTCACAATCTAATAGTTCTTAACATGCGAATCTAAACCGTTATGCAATGGAATGTATATGGTATCGAAGCAAGGCATAAACATAATTTCCAGTGACCCAAGTTTCTTCAAGAACAAAAATATTTCAGCAGCTGCGCTTCCTCCATTATGTGATGGTTATCAGTATAATGATCTTCATATCTACAGATTTCAAAGTAAAGAACATAAAGACAGTCAGCACAACTTTGTTAAGCTAGTCCTTTTTGGTTCTAGTATACCAAAGATAACATGATATGTAACCAAAAAAGTATGTATTTACATATTATATCCAAGAAAATGAAACTCTTGTGCAGAATACCAATACATCCATTCATATACCAGTACATCCATTCATATACTTGTGCAGAAAATCCAGACAAGGACATAACAATTACTTGTTAATGTTAGTTCAGGTAAAGGTTATGCATACCTTCAAAGCTTATCCACCTTTCCTCTCAGCCAAAGAAGAGCAATTTCGGGGTCGTTCTCATTGAAACTGAGGAAAGTCTCTCGGTTAGCTAGAATCTGGAATACCTCGGATGCCTTTACCTTTTCATCCGGTGACAATGTCATTGTTGTAAGGACAAAGATGCACCTCCTGATTGAATAATCATTTGCCTGCACCGACTCCTTTTCCCTCGCCAAAACAGCAGCTTCTTCTTCGACTTGTTTGATTTTGACATCAATGTACCTCTCTAGCGCTCCTTCCAGGCAAAGACCTTTCTTCGCCTCTTTGGCTCATTCTCTTGATTGGATATTGTTGGTGCACGTCTTTCTAGGGGCCTCAGACATTCCTTTCAACAGCTTGCATCTTCGATTGTTCGCGGTATTGCATCTGCAGCTTGTTTGCGCCTTGCATCTAGACCTTCATCGTGTGCTTGGTGTGCTTGATATGCATAGCTTTCTTCCGTGTCCGGAAATTCAACTCCATTGCTCGAAATGGTCTCCCTCATTTACTCGAGTAACAACATGATACTTGTGGGGTTGAGTAGAGGTAAAGTTCCAAGTCCTTCAACAGATCGCCATCATACAACTCTCCCAAAGCCTCAAAGAGAGGAAAAGGCTTCTTGCGGAACTTCTGAGCTTTAGGAAATGACTGCATGATGTATAATGGAGGCATATAATGTATAATGAGAGTAAAACATAGAAAATAAGTTCATCGAACGGATACATGATGTAGGAATAAACATAGGAAATAGCTTCTTACTGCGATGATATTGTCCCATAGATGTGGTTCAGCCTCGATCATGCACCTCTTCTCATTCCAAGAAGCACCACTTTGCATCCGCGCTTCTTTTAGCAACTTGTAATCTCTTTTCAATTCCCTTTCCTTCATTTGAATCTGATTCTTATCCATGGTTACATATGTGTATTTGGTGCGAAACTCATGGACTATCTTGTTCCAAGCCTCCGAAGACCACCCATTGTTTCCTTTGTATTGAGGAACATTGTGTTCATGAAGTAGATCAACTAGGGTCTTCTCGAGTTCTGGATTCCAAGATGCTCTTTCTATATTCCAGAAATAAAAATAGTTCAACTATGGCACATTTAATTCAATCATTACAATGTATAAGCAATCATTTAACTAAGAAAGAACATTACCATTAGAAGAACCATCATGCTTCTTTGTTGAACGAGCTTTAGGAGATTTTTTCTTCTGGCTAGATTTAGACAACGCAAGCATCTTGGGAGAGTTTCGAAACATCTTACCTGTACACACAAAGCAATATTGAAATGCCATAACACATTATTAAACTATGTTTTTCATCACACGATATTTATTACCACAACCAAATTACTTGTCCATCATACAATATTCATAACACAAGAAATATTTGAACACAACACTTATTACACCCCACTAATTTCTACGTTGTTGGTAATCAGCCCACATTGCATGAGCTATCGAGTCTCTTAAGTTGTTGCCTTCAATATTTCCTTCATCGTTTCCTTGATCACCATCTGGGAGATTGACAAACTGTAGTGGATCAATATTATCTGGTTGGTTCTCTAACCAATTTTCATCCCCATTCATTGATCGAATGATGTTGTGTAAGCGGCGCATGAGGAATCTTTACTTGGTTCTCCATTTGGTGAAAGGTAGCAACTTTGAGGATTGAAATCGCTTCTTTAAGACACCCAAACCCCTTTCGCATGATTCCTTAAGATGGCATGGCGATTGTTGAAAAGCTCTTTGTAGTTTTGGGGCACGGTGTCCATGCCCAAACTCCTTCAAATGGTACCTCACCTTACGGTAGGGTGCAAGGAAGGACGGTGTGTTGGCATAACCACCATCTACTAGATAAAACTTTCCTGGAGGTACTTGAAACTTCCCTATAGGTGTGTTCATTGCCGATCTAAGAACCCTAGCATCAGTTGCTGACCCTTCCCATCCAGCGGACACATAAGTTATGTTCAGATCAAAATCGCAAACTACCATCACATTCTGGCTTAGAGTCCCTTTCCTATTTCTAAAAGGTGCGGCTTCTTCAGGTGATACTGATACAGGGATATGAGTTCCATCTATCGCACCTAGGCAATTCTGCAAAAAAGAAACTACATATGATTTTCTCGAACTTTAAAATACGAACATCAATTTTCATGGAATAGTTAATAGAAATCACCTTGAAGTAAGGATAAAATCTGTTATTTCCATGTATTTTTGGATGTACTTGATTTGAAGGAGGCCTTAGAAATCGCAAGTTGAGGGCAGGGATAACTATATCAAAGAACCGCCATTTGATGATGGAACATATCGCTATGCCCAAAGAAGACTTGCAGATCCCCATATGATGCATTGTGGCTAAGCATATATAGAAAGAATGCAAGCTTCTCCTCCACCTTGATCCTAGTATCACGCACCAACTTTTCCCTTCTAAGATAATTGGCCAAGGCTTTGAAGATATAAGGTTCCATTCTGAATGCAATCCTACAATTCTTGATGTGGCCTTCAAGCAGCTCCTAACCTTTTCAAATGTTAACAATGATGTATGTGCGGCTGCCTTTCCTTCCTCCAAGATAACCCAAATGATGTAGAGCAGGAGAATTAATAGCATCGGATCATCGTCATCCTCGTCCCTCCTCTTCCTAATCGATCTCTAATGCTCGTATCCATTGCAAAGCTAAAATATATGTTTCAATTATACTTGTAACATATAAAATATATGTAACATAGAAAAATTCACATGACATGGAAGATAAGGACGTAGTTAAAAGAATTACCTTCCAATACGGATTAGAATTTGGATCCTGTGATGGCGGCCTGCCTTCTCCGACTCTCACAGGGTGTATGATCTGAAAAATTTCAGAAAGTGGCATCTTAGTTTAGCGAAGATAAATAAAGTAGGAAACCACGTAGATACTGCAGCACAACACTGGTAATTTCCAGAATTACAATATTAGCAGAAAGATTCTTTTAAAAAGTAAGCACTATCTACTATGCTTTTATTTTCATGATATATACATGAAGCTCGCTATGTACACTTTACTAAAATTTGAGTAAAAGATACATTACTGTCATTTAGGACAATGTCCTAGACATTGCATATTTAATCACCAAACTTAGCAGCTGCTACTGCCTACTAGCAGTCTGTTTTTCTTTTTGAGCAGTGAGAAATGCAATGGCGAGTCAAACTAGTAGCAGTGAAACTAAAACCTGAAGCATAGTTCTAACTGCGCTCAAATTGCATCTAAGTAGATATTTACAACCCCTATCATTGAGCTATCAGTACAGCCATGAACTTGATAGTAAAATGGATCTATAATAGCAACTGGCTTTTACTTGGTGCGGTCTCTGCCTGCATAATTAGCCAGTTAGAACAAACAAATAGTGCAGTGCTAGGAAGAATTTGGGTAATATTAAAGCTGTATTTTGTTTTCCTAAATTCAAGTTATATATTAACAAAACGATAGAGACTTCTGACTGAGAATTGGAAAAACAATCTTTAAACTGTATTCATGATCACAAAAGAAACAAGAACTAGTTGTCATGCAGCAATTTCTACGTCAATGGCTTGATCTAGTTGGCTTCAATCCAGTAATTTCTAGTTGTTAAGTACAAGCTAAGCACAAATCTTGCCAATCGATTTGAGATTCAGGGAATGCACAAATCGCTAGAGCAATGTTCAGTCCCAACATTGGCAAAACTTGAGAGATTTGTCCGTCTGCAGTTTACTCAGAAACTTGCAGAAAACAACTGACTCAGGAGAGAGGTCGAGGAGCAACACGGAACTCTAGCAGTAGCCTTGAGCAACAACCAAATGGGCAAGGCGAAGGACATCCCAGGTAGGCAGAAAGTGGAGCTCATGCCTGTCTCCAGATCAAACCTTAGTCAGAGGCCAGCAAAGCAAAAGTAGAGACATGTGTGTACATGAACAGATGAAGGAAACAAATGAAGGAAACATGGGCAAGTACATCTCAGATCCTCTCAATTTGTCGCTACCAAAAAAGAAGAAAAGTCACCTAGAAATTTGATTGAGCACACAAAGGACAAGAACATTATGCATCTTCCCAACATAACATCCTAGGTACTAATCTGAAGTATCTCAGGACACTCTAACCACAACCCAGATCTTCTTGGCCGGCTATGCCTCTTGTCGTCGTTGCCTCCTCCACGCTTGAGCGTTGTAGAACCGCCTGATGTCGAAGCAGCCAGTGCGGGTGATGGCCGGGAAGCTCCAGCGTCGCCAGCCCTAAAGTACCAATCCCAAATCCCAAGAATTCATCTTCGACCAAGAACCCTAGAGAACCCTAGGTATGAGGTGGGAAGGATGGGGAGTAGGAGGTGGACATACCGGTGAGAACGCTGCCGACGAAGGAGAGAGTCGGCGGTGGAAGGAAAGGCGTCGTCGCCGCCATCGCCGTGGTCGACGAGATCGCCGCCTGCCGCCGCCAATCTTCGCTGTCGCCGCTTCGCCGCTTCTCCTCTGCCGTGGATTGTTTCCACGGGTCGGTTGGCAAGATTTTTTTTCCAGCCCATCTGAGTAGAGAATGGATGGTTGGGTTGGGCTAATTTTCCATGCGAGGTGTAACCGAAGACCCAATTTCTGTGAGCTGGAAAAAAAAACTGGTCGAGCTGGATCGGGCTGGATTGGGCCACAATCCAGGCCAATCCATGCCTCAGTTGGATTAAACGAAGGAGGCCTGAGGAGTGACAAATGACGATCGAGAGTTTCCATTTCATTTAGAGCATCAGAACAGCCAAATTCATGATATACAACCATAAAATCACAAAGTAGAGCTGATCGGATTAGGCAAAATAGTAGCTAATTAACCATCATCCCAAAATCGATGGTTCTTCGGGTCTCGTTTTGGCAGGCGCTCTGGCCGGTCAGCTCGCGACGGACACCTTCCCGGACTCTCCCCGCTGCCCGCGATGGGACTCCGTCACGGAGGACGAGTACGGCCGCAGCCTCCGGGCCGCGTGCCTTTCGCCGGCGGCGTCGACCCGCATCTGCTTGTGGCGGCACTCGTCGCTGCAGAAGGGTGTGTCACCTCTGTACATGAAGACGTCGCTCTCCCGCGCCAGCGGCTTGCCGCAGAGCGCGCACGCGTCCTGCGCGGGCATGCCGCGCTCGCCCACCACCTCGTCGTCGAAGAAGAAAGAGCTGGCTACGGATGCCGCCATGGTTTGCCTAGGTGGTTTGCGAGGAGTAGAGCAAAGCTTGACAGTGGGTTTTGTTGTTGCTGCTGGAGGAAGAGGGGTTCTGGAGTGGGTATATATCGTGTTCTCTTTTTTTTCTGAGAGGAATATACCGTGTTCTCAGGGGGACGGCAAAAGATCTGGGCACGGTTCGACTGAAATGCCATGCCATTAGGGCCCACACACCGGCTCCACCGCGACGTCGGCCCGGGTCCACTGGTCGACAGAGCAAGCTTTTTTTATTGACAATGAGCAAGCTTTAATGGTGTATGCTAAATATCTTCTTATTCATGCCAATTACTGTTTTACTTTCTATATGTTGCAAAACCTTTCTATAAACTACCCACTCTGTTCTTAAACACAAAACGTGTTTGAGAGTTTATACAGACTCCCAAAATATCTTATATTTAGAAGAAGAGGTAGGAGTACATTCGAACGTCCTCAACCATCTCCTACTAAGTAAAAAAAAATCCATAGATTTCTTTTCCAAAAATCATATATGTCAATATTTGAGTCAAGGCGGTGGCAACAAAAATACACGTATAGGGTTTCGTTCCCCTCACCGTTGGTCCGCTCCACCTCCGGTGGTCTAGGGTCCTTGGAGGTGTGATGGACCACGGTTCCTCTTCGGGAGGAGGGTTTTTTCGTTACTTTTATAGACTGTTTTCTCGTGTCTCTTTCGGGATGATGAGACAGCGGCTATATCCTGAAGTAAGAATAATATCTTCTCTGTCCTATCCTCGCTTCCGTGGTGCGTCTACCGTTAAAGGAGGGCACATGAAGTCGTGTGCCCGGTGGATCTCCTCGGATCTGGTCCGTTTTGATGTTCGTTTATGTGGTTTTAGGTCAGTCTCTTCTGATCTACGGTTTACATCATTGACGATGGTTATGGCTCTGATGCGCTGGTTTTTTGTGGTCTTAGCACAACAACTTCCAGCATGTATATAAAAAGCTCTACTATGATAAGTTTTGCTCAGCTTTGGTGATAGAGAAAATTCTAATTATCCTTATCATAAGTCTTCTCAAAAGTCAAAATCTATTTTGAGAATAACTCCATCTAAATTTTTTCAATGTAGTACATGGATTGTTCCGTGGAGTAAGAAAACTCCTTCCAAAATGTGTCAGCCAGGCATAAAAGTTGTTTGGGTTGGCCAAATTACCTTATGAGCAATACTGCTTACCCGATGAGTGTCTACTTTTGTAAAAACCATAAAATTTATATTAAGTAGATGAATAGGTCTATATTGTTAAATTTAAATTGCATTTTTCTTCGGAAGACAATAATAGTACCAAAGTTTAGGTGGAAAAGAGGTAGGTTACGTTGACGGAACATGGCAAACATATTCATCAAATCTTCTTTGATAAAGCCCAACAAACATGATAAAACTCTGTTGAAAATCCACCTAGATAAAGAGCTCTATCTGCATTATATCCTCATACACGTCCTATGTGAATTCGGAAGTCAGAATCACATTTTGTTTTGGGGAGAGTTGAGGAATATATATATCATTTATCTCCGACTTTATGGGAGCAAAATTATTTTTTTATGATACTCCAAATAATTTCTTATATATAGTATTATGTTATATACACTCTAAGACTATCCTTCCATTACATGCTGACGACACAAGGGGCGGGGTCCTGCTCTTCTGGAGGGACGACCTTTTCAGCGTCTCCAACATCGTCACTCGGAATTTCTCCATCACGGCAACCTTCGCGGATCTTTCCGCAAACTTGTCTTGGACTCTTACCACAGTCTATGGGTCGGCTGATGATGATCGCAAGATGGGCTTTCTGGATGAGTTAGTCAACATCCATGCCCAAGTGACAAGGCCGTGGCTTGTGGTTGGAGACTACAACCTTATCTTGCATGACGAAGATAAAAATAATCAACGAGTGAATCGGCGCTGGATGCGGCGCTTCAAGTCTGCTCTTGACACTAGCTTCCTAAAGGAAATTAGATTGGTGGGAAGAAGATTCACTTGGAGCAATGAACAAGATGTTCTCACACTTGTCCGCCTTGAAAGGGCCTTCTGCAACTCACTCTGGGACGAACTGTTCCAGGCAGCCAAACTACTACCTCAGGCCTCCTCTATGTCTGACCACTGTCCCTTGCTCTTGGTTCAGGATTTGATCGTTCGAACGCCACGACGATTCAGATTTGAGAGTTTCTGGCCTCTTCTCCTTGGGTACTCCGAGGTTGTCCAATAGTCCTGGAATGAACCTTGCGTTTTAACAAACCCTTTCGCAATCCTTGACTGCAAGCTTAAGAGGCTGGCAAAATACCTTTCTAGTTGGGCTAAAAACTACGTCGGCGACATTAGGAGGCAGATGCTGCTCGGCCAAGATATTATCCTTCGGCTTGACACGTCGCAAGATTCTCGCTTGCTCACTCTGGACGAGAGCGATCTCCGACGAAGCCTAAAATCAAGGGCTGTTGGCCTAGCCGTGATCAATAAAATCAAGGCAAGACAAAGGGCCAAAGTCAAATGGCTGCAACTTGGAGATGCAAGCACCAAGTTTTTTCATTCTAAGGCTGCCCACCGCAAGATTAAAAATAGAATCCAAAGCCTTCAATCAAGCTCAGGGCTGGCAACTACACCAGCCGAAATTGAAGAGGTTATCCACAACCATCTGAGCTCGATTGTCGGCTCGGAAGTCAATTGCACAAGGCGGTTTGACTGGTCCCAACTAAATCTTCCACGACCAGACCTTTCTGAGCTGGATGCACCTTTTACCAGTGACGAGATCAAAAAGGCTATTTTCGAGATGCCTACTGACAAAGCACCGGGCCTAGACGGTTTCTCCATCAGTTTCTTCAGATCGTCTTGGGATGTGATTAAGCATGACCTCCTTAGCGTTGCGCATAAATTTTACTTCCTCAATGACCAGTCCTTCGATAGTCTCAACACAGCCTTCTACGCGCTACTGCCAAAGAAGGAACAACCCACATAAATAACGCATTTTAGGCCCATAAGCCTAATACACGCTTTTGCCAAACTCATGTCCAAGGTGCTGGCAATTAGGTTACAACCTAGGCTTGATGAACTTGTCTCGCCTTGTCAGAGTGCGTTCATCTCTGGTCGGAACATACAGGAAAATTTCCTGTATGTCCAAAACCTAGCTAAGCACTACCACAAAACCAAAACTCCCAAGACTTCATTGAAGCTTGACATTGCTAAAGCATTCGATACTGTCTCCTGGACCTATATCTTGGACATGATGGAGGCCAGAGGTCTGCCACCAAGATGGAGAAATTGGGTGGCACTGCTTTTCCGAACAGCGAGTTCGCAGCCTCTTATCAATGGAGTGCCTGGCAGGGTAATCTTCCACCGTCGAGGCTTGCAGCAGGGAGACTCTATCTCTCCATTTCTGTTTGACCTGGCCATGGAACCTTTGCACCGGCTCTTGGAACTAGGCACAGAGGCTGGGCTACTATCCAAGCTCAAAGGGAAAGCTTGCAAGTTCAGGGCGGCTCTTTATGCGAACGACGTCGCACTGTTTCTACACCCATCCGCCAACGACATCACTGGTCTTCACGACATCCTTCAAGCCTTAGGTCAAGCAACCGGGTTAATCACAAACCACACCAAAAGCTCGATCACGCCAATCAGCTGCCAAAATATTGATTTCGCGACCCTAATCCAACCGGTCGGCATTTCTAGGGTTGACTTCCCTCTCACCTACCTTGGGATGCCACTTTCAGTTTGGAAATTGCGGAAAGCCGACTGGCAAATGCTGCTGGATAAGGTCGATAGATACCTGGCCACTTGGAAAGCAAGATTAATGAGCAAGGCAGGCAGATTGGAAATTCTTAACTCTGTCCTCACCTCGCTTGCAGTCTATATGATGACTATCAACGACATGCCTGCCTGGGTGCGTAAGGAATTCGACAGGAGAAGGAGAGCTTGGCTTTGGGCGGGGGAGACCTCCTGCAGTGGGGGGAAATGCCGCGTTAGCTGGCAACTGGTCTGTCGCCCCAAGCTGCTCGGCGGTCTGGGGGTTCACAATATCGACTACTTCGGTCGAGCCCTGAGACTCCGTTGGTTATGGAAAAAATGGAAAACCCCAAACAGACCCTGGACTCAAATGCAAGCCCCCTGCAGCAAAAAAGATTATGCTCTTTTCTCCACTGCCACCCATGTCATGGTTGGAAATGGCCAAACGGCTAATTTCTGGAATGACCGTTGGCTTGATGATAAGACTCCAAGAGATATTGCACCTGATATTTTCAAAATCTCAGTCCGTAAAAACAGAACGGTGCGGGAAGCATTAACCGACTTAAAATGGATGCAGGACATTAGGCATCAGCTTTCTATTGAGCATATACCTCAACTACTACATTTGGCTGAAAAACTCGACGCGGTACAACTCAATGACCACAATGATGACATTGTCCGATTTGCGACGCAAAACGATTTCTACACGTCAAGCTCCGCATACCGGCTGCAGTTCTTAGGGGCTCAGAATACTGAACACATGAAGTTGATTTGGCAAGGGTGGGCACCAGCTCGGTGCAAATTCTTCCTGTGGACGCTACTGATTGACAAGGTGCTCACTGCTGACAAACTACTCCTCAGACAATGGGAAAACAACTACTTCTGCCCTCTGTGCGAGCGAAATTTGGAGACCACCAGTCACCTATTCTCGGAATGTACATTCACGTGCAAAGTCTGGCGGGACCTTGCCAATGTCTTAGGGATTAGCTCTTTCCATCCCCAAAAATGGCAAGGCATGAAGTACTCTACCTATGACTGGTACAAAGCATTGGTGTCCGTTCAAACTAGTGCACAAAGGAAATCAGCGCACACGGCTGCCAAACTAATCTGCTGGGAAATCTGGAAGGAACGAAATCGCAGAATTTTTAAAGGCACGGAATTATCCGGAACATTGTTGGTTGCCAGGATCAAGGAAGAAGCAAATACTTGGCGATACGCTGGGGCACCAATTTCCCTAGGTCCCCAGGATGGTGGAATCCCGTTTGACCCGGGTTGAACCTTTTCTTACTTGTATTGTGGCTATGGGGGCCTTTCGGCACTCATCTCCCTTTTCTTTTATATACTTGTAAAACCCGGTTTTCCACTATCGCAATGAATATAGCAGTTCTCCTGCTGTTATTCAAAAAAAAGACTATCCTTCCCTATAGTTTCATCTTGCTCTTAATATGCTTACCACTAGCAATAAGATAAAAGTATTTTATATTATTGACCATTCTTACACCACATGCACCAGCGGCAGCTGCAACCTGTGAGCAGCCGTGCAGCCACCTGCAGTGGTACACCTTTGTAGAGAAGGATGCTCAGGAACTAGTATGGCCGTTTGACCGAGAGATTGCCACCAGGAGTTATCTTATCTCGAAAGATGTGCACGATTCCTTTCCAAGGGGGATGCACCTTGTTGCAGTTGCACGACTCAAGATTCCAGTGGGAGCACGTGTCTCGTTTCCTGTCATGCTTACGTGACCAGAGTTCTTCCTCGCTTGGGCAGCTTCCTCGAGATCTGCTCTCGGTTTAGAGCAAGTTCAATAATAAAGCCTGCTGTTGGCTATAAGCCCCCGCCACGGCATCTATAGCCAACCTAATAGTCAACATGTACAATAGTTAGCTATAACTATATACTACTTTATTTGACTAAGGCCCACCTTACATTCACACAAAGTGCTTTCAGCATGCTGCTATAATGGGCTCTTGCATGAGAGCCCACTAATCTTCTCTCTCCACTTCTCTCTCATCCACATCATCTCAAATATATTATTTAAAGGCTTATAGCCTGCTTACATAAGCTTATTGTACTTGCTCTTATGTGAAGTCGTTTAACTAAAGGATTGCATGACGTCATGGTTGAAGCCTTCAAATAGTATTGTCGTCAGAGGATCACTGTTTGATGTATATAGCGGTTGGCTCAACCGTCTGTGCGTGGTACATCACGAAGACGCACGTTGATTTCGTTTTGGAAACGATGTGTTGGGTTTTGCATATGCAGTGTGTCACGGCCTACGTTGTTGTGCCAATAAGGGCATCTACACCTGGGCGATCCAAACGGTGTGCGTGTTCAAAACTGTTCGCGCGGACGCTCGAGACGTGCTGAAAGAATAGAGATGTCGCCTAGAGGTGTGTGAATAGGCAATTATAAAACTATTACGGTTTTGGCTTGATAGAATGCGGAATTAAACTAATGTTTATTTTACAAGCACAAAACCTAAATACACTAGGCTCAACTAAGTGCACCAACAACAAGTTAAGCTAATCAAGATAGCACAAGATAGATATACCACAAGTGATAAGCAAGATATAAGTACTTCAAGCTCGATGGCTATCACAAGGAAAGTAAGCTCGGATATAGAGATAACCGAGGTACTCGGAGACGAATATGTATACCCGTGTTCCCTTACAAGTAAGGTACGTCACATTGGAGAGGTGTGGGATTCCACAAAGAATTTCCCAACGCCACGAAGGCTCACCTTCTTCTCCGAGTATATCCCACGAAGGAATAGGTCCTTTCCTTATGGCTAGATTTTCCTCCACTCCGGAGATGGCAAGCTCCACCCACTTCACAAGCTCCACGAAGGAGAAGCCCGGGTCTCTTGACAATCTTCCACGAAGAGGACACCGCGGTACCTACCGTCAAGCCAACTAGGAGGTCACACTCCAAGAGTAACAAGCTCATGGTCTCTCACTCGAACAAATCATAATGGAGAGCTCAACACTTATGCAAGAATGCAAAGCAAGAACACCAAGGGTGCTCAAATCCTTCACTCTCAAATCCCACCAAAGCAACAAGTGCTAGGGAGGAATTAGAGAGGAAGAACAATGGTGGAAACCAGCAAATGACTCCAAGATCTAGATCCAATGGGTTCCCCTCACTTAGAGGAGGAATTGATTGGTGGGGATTATATATCTAGATCTCCTCTTCCAAAGCCCTAAAAAAAATGCAAGAATCATAGGAGGGAAGAGAGAGGAAGAAAGCTCAAAGGGGTCAACAATGGAGGTCAAAAACATGCTCAAGAGCCTTAGAATTTTGGGGAAGAAGCCCCCCTTTTATACCCCTTCAAGGGGGATGATAGTTGGAGGCAAAACACGCTGGACGGACACGTTCTGGCGGTGAAACCGGCGCTGCCGGATCAGCCGCCGGAATTTCCGGTCAAAACCGAAAGTTCCGGTACAAACCGAAATAGCATACAGAACAGTTTTTCGGTGGTTTGCCGGAAATTTCCGGCGGTCGTCAGAAATTCCGGCCACATACTCGGTCCGCTAGAATTCCCGTCGGAATTCCGCTGGAACCAAACAGGGCACACGAAAACGACGATAACTTTTGCTTCCGGACTCCGATTTCGATGATCTTGGGCTTGTTTTGACGAGGACAACAAGCTCTACAAGATGGTGTAGAGAAACATCATAGTCCATCAAATAAGGATAGAAACAAATAAAGAAAGGTAAGAAGCCTCCCTACACGAAGAACTAATAAAACCTTCAAACTCAAAAACGCCATAGAAGATGCATACGAATTCTGTTTTTGATGAACTTGGGATTGTTGAAGAGCTAGCAACAAGATCAAGAACCTCACATGGAGAATCACCAAGAAGCAACAAAATAGGAGATGCAAATATGCAAAGGATTGAGCTCCCTATGACGATGTGATCAAGTTACCCAACCGAAAGCCCCTCTTAATAGTGCGGCTATGTATCCTATAACCCGGTCTCCCAACAACCACCTTGAGACCGGTAAAACGAAAACCTAGCAATGCCATACCTTTGCCTTGCGCATCCCGCTTGATCTTGATGACAACACTTGAATCTCCATCCAAGCCGGAATGCATCACTTGATCATTGATGCTTCGTGAAGACTCCTAATTTTCTCCCTCATACACCACTATTGGATAGCTTCATTAATACATGTATTCACATGTCCATTATCACCAATATGGACGGAAAGCTTCAAGCAAATGATCTTCTCAAGATGCTTATCTTGAACTTTCTCTTCTCAACCTTGATGACGATCACCACTTGATGTCATCCTCTCATGGGCTATATAAGATCTTCAATTTTGAAGCATGCCCATGGAAAGATACCTATCCCATATAGAAAACGCAAAGGCACATATATAATGGGTTAGTTCATGATGCATAATTGACAAGGCTTACCATACCACAAGATCCATGTGGTACATTATTTATGCTTCATGTGTTAACCAACTTGAAATCACTCTTCACTCTTTGTATATGTCAACCATGTATCTTATCCTGATCCATCTCAATATCTTGAGGTACATAAAGAGCTCTTAATTTGATTACATGCTCTAAATCTTAGTCAATCATAGCTCAACTAATGAGGCTATCATGACACCGTCTTAGAGCCATATCTTGAATTCTTCTATTGAGATCACACTCTCAAGATCTTGATCATATCATATTCTTCTCTTCAACTCGATGATCCTAATGCCAATACTCAAGGTATATCTTTACCTTTATGGCATCCATACTTGAATCCAACACATATACTACAAGCAGACCTATGGAATATTCCTTCATATAAAACTCAGTGAAAACATTAGTCCATAGGGATTGTCATTAATCACCAAAACCACACATAGGGGCAATTATTCTTTCAATCTCCCCCATTTTGGTAATTGATGACAATCACAACAAGAGGGTTTATATAATGAATATTAGAAACAAGTACGCAGCTTATACGAGAATAAGTTGTGTATAAGAGGTTGCATTTGATATGGTTAAGTAACACAAATCTACTAGCACATATCAAAACCGATTCCACTTACACAAACTACAACTAATGTAAGAGATGTGAGTAGAACTAACATATATAGAGCAAACTCCCCCACAATATATGCATGTGTGATGAACTTGAATTTCATTGCATACATTGTCAAGAATAAACTTTGAGAGAGTTTACACTATATATACAACCATGCAAAACATAATAAATATGAAACGCATGAAAGGAAAACACTTAAGAACAAGCCAATCTTAAGTATAAAACCATTTCCCTTAAACCCTCCAAACTTCTCCCCCATTGACAACAAGTGCCAAAATGGATGACAAAGTTAGAAGGCCAATATAGTATGAGTTCCTCCCCAAGGTGTGCATTTCTAATATTTTGAGTGAAATCAAATGCACGTATCCAATGACAAATATTTGGAGGAAATCAAGCTACATTGAGGATCAAAGATTGCTACAATGATAAAACGGTGAAGAAACTTCAACGGATGAAGCAAGCAATCCAATGATCCAAAAAATCAAATGGACAAATAGTGCTCTAAATGAAATAAGGAAGTTCCCCAAGGTTCGTGCATAAATTTTAATTATTGAATTTTGAATACAATATGCACAAACATGAAATCCTCACTCCCTCTATATCATTTAGAACACAACCAAGATACAAGGAGTAGATATAAATAAATACACTTGTCAAGACAAGCTTAAGTATAAAATAGACCAAATATGAGATATGAGTGCGTGAAGATGCAATAAAAGTAAACCAAGCACTCATAAATCAAGACCTTACCAATACCATTAAAAACCAAGAGGATAAGAGGTATGGTCGGCAAAGAGCGATGATATCAAGGCAAGAGATTAACACTCTCGTGTATGTAAGTTTATAAGTGGACAAAACATGAGAATAATCCACAAATAAACAACCACACATAAGAGGTTAATAAAATAAGAAAACATGATATCCAAGAGGAAGTCATAAGATATACCAAACATGATAATTTTTTTTCTTAAGTGCATATATATTCCATGGCTCTATTTTCTCTTATGGTATATTAATGAACTTCACCAAAGAAAAAAACTCAAAAACATCACAACTAACACTAAGGGAACAAATGCTAGTTGGGATACTTTGAGAAAGACAACAAGTAGCAAAAGGAAGGATTCAAAGCAATTTCAACAATATTGCACATGAGAGTACCTTGAGGAATTGATATGCAATAAATTGCTAGAAGGCATATTTGGAATTGGTGAATCATGAATATGATTTTATATACTCCCCATTATATGCATCATCTCAAATTACTCACATAAGAAATAAGGATAAAGAAGTCTTTCAAAGATCCTTCCAAGAACCGCAACATTTACAAACAGATAAATTCATGCCAAGATGCAACCTACAAGAGATTGGATGAAAAAATAGTATGCATGAATAAGATACTTGTTACCGAGATAGCAATGGTATGATGTATTAGATAAGAACTTTTCGATCATCCTAGCTTGGATCCAATTATCATGTGGTGACAACACTTTCCTTATAGACAAGACAAGCATCCATTGCATCTACAATGTACCTAAAACAACATTCAAGTACATCTTGGTCCCCAAACTTATTGGGTCCAAAGTGGTTAGACTAACCACAAGACATAGGATACACTCCATAAAAATATGTGCATATTTAGAGATGAAATTTGAAATTCATGCACATCTTAGCTATTTAAGGATTTGATGGAGTATACCCTATATATTGGATCAAAGAAAGCAAAAATATATGAGATATACATTTAGTAAGCATGCATGCGCGAGACTTTCAAGATCCAAAGAAGATATAATTTGGAAAAACACCAAAATATTTAAGAAGACATACAAGGTGTGACCAAACAAATTTGTTGCGCAAACTATATCAAAGAATCAAATCAACACAAGATTTGTTCAACGAAGTTTAACAAATGAACTAAGCAAAAACTATTGAGAAAAAAGATGAAATAAAAACAAAAATACTCAAAGATTTATCTCATTCAAGCAAATAAAATAGAGAAGAAAGAATGAGATAACAAACTCCCAAGAGAGCAAGATTTCAACAAATAAACCAAACCCTCAACACTTTTCACAATGGCACAAGGTTCCGAGAAGAAAAGGTTTTTTTCCACTAAAACACATTTTATAATAATCAAGAACATCATCAAAGAGATGTTCAAAATCCAAGGAAGACAATGAGAGCCACAGCATTTTTTTTGAAAAGAAAATAAGGCAATAAGAGGTGAAATCCAAGGTGAAGATGATCCACAAGTGCTACCACACATAAGTATATCAATTGTCGAAGACAATGAGTGTATTGGAATTGATTTCCGATGGTATATTGCACGGATATTAAAGATAAATTTTCACAATAAAAAGCATAGGATAGGAATAAAAAGATTAGGCACTATGCAAAGATATAGATTCTTGATAGCTTCAATCTAGTCACACAATCAAGCAAAGCAATGATTAGAATAACTTGAAGCAAATGGTCTACCAAAAATATATAGAGATATGTATTTGAGGAAGACCGCATTAATAATTTCTTACTCAAACAAAGACCAAAAAGACGAGCAATAAAAGCTTCTAACAAAAATAGGACCTTGTTTGAGCCAACATGCCACCTAGAAACAATATAATAAACTCTAAGTGGCACTACCTCATATGTTCACATTTCCTAGGATTGTGATATGCAAAACAAGCATATTACTCCCCCATAATGTGATATTCAATTTTTCTTAATAAGAGAAAAAGCTACCTCAACTAGAGAGAATTAATGGACATTTAGAATTTGAATTTCTCATGAGTATGACACACCACATAGTGACTAGATAAACTTTCAATATCAATACTAAGTGGTAGTACTCACATACACATTTTAAGGTTTGAGATATGAGCGAGGCATATCACTCCCCCAAAATGGGATGTTCCATTAACCACTCAAAAAGAGCCAAATAAGATATCATCGAGATGCATTAGAGGCTCAAAACGAAACGCATGGGTAAATGATGTTCCAAACACTTAGACATACTTGAATACACAAAATAAGCAAGCATTATGAACATCAAATACAAACAGATACTTGGTACAAAACCAAAACATGTAAAGGGGCAAGTAACTTACAATATAAATGAGTTTAGTACAAGTTACCGCAAAGAGGCGCATTAGATATAAGATAGGGATATGATAATCCTAATGACTTGGCTTGATTAAATATAATATATGAAGATCCCTTAATTCTTCATGAGTTAGCCAAGTCTCCAATGCCCTCCATAAACACATATTGATAAAGTTTGAGCTTGTTGGTACCCAACCAAGTTGGGTCCTAAGAGGTTAGTCAAAATAGGCTTGACAACCCAAATGGTTCTTTTCTTGACACCACTTTGAGTTCCAACAAACTTGACAAACACATTTCCATCATTATCCTTCCTTAGAGAATAATCATCATCAACAATGATAGGGTTAGATAAGGTACCATTTGAACATGAAGAGGCAAAGTGGCCCTTCACTAAACATATGTAGCAACAAGTGCACCCCTTTCTCTTCTTCATTGATTTCTTGGCTTGGGGAGCATTATCTTGATTATTCTCCGGAAGTGGACTAACTTCAACTTGGGCTTGAACATGAACTTGTGGCTGCTTCCCTTGTTGCTTCTCACTCAAGTGCTTTTGCTTCAATGGACAAGATCTTACATGATGTCCTTCAACCTTGCACTTGAAGCAAATAATCTTGGCCAAATTCTTGACTTGGTTTTGGCCCTTCTTCTTGTTTATATTGGACTTGCTCTTGTTATTGGAGTTGAATCCAAGTCCACTTTTATCATTAGGGGATTTTTGCACTTTCAAAATATTATCGAGTGTGGATTTCCCTTCATGACTCTTTTCCAAGTCATTCCTCAACGAGGTGACTTGGGCCTTGAGCTCTTTGATTTCCTCTACATGGTTAATATAAATACAAGTACTATAGGAAGTAGAAGCTTCATTGTTAGAGCAACAAGACAAAGCAATTAATCCAACACAAGGTTTATCAATAGTATGGCTAGATGGATGACTAGGACTAGCACAAGGCAAAGTAGCATTTTGAGTAGAAGTTGTGCTAATGTACAAAAGAGGCTCACAAGATGTTACCTTGGTAATACTTGCCTCACGAGCTAACATTAGCCCATCATGGGAGATTAGAAGATCATTATGGGAGACCGAGAGCTTTTTATGACTTTCTTCCAATTTCCTATACTTGCTAGTTAGCAACTCAAGTTGAGTCCTTAGCTCAACGTTCTCCTTTAGGGTAGATGCTTCACAAGAAGTAGAGTTAGTAGCACAAGCATCATTAATGGAATTTCCTTTTTAACCTCATAAGATTCAATTTTTTGTGTGAGGAGACAATTAGTGTGCTTCTCCTCGGCAAGCTCTTGCTTACGGAGATTGAATCTCCGACTCCCATCATCAAGTTGGAAATCCAACTCCTCTATGGTTACCGTTTGTTTAGTTATGGTGTCCATAACGTGTTTGAGACAAGTAACGGCCTTATTATTACCACGAAGAGAGGTACACAAGAAGGTCAACTCAAGCAAGAGAGCACTAGTATCCTCATCAATGTCATCATCACTATCATTGTTATTATCTTTAGAAGATATATTGGGATCCAAAGTAGGAGATACCTTTGATCCTCTTGCCATAAGGAAAATGTGAGCACGGGAGGATGAAGATGAGGATATTCTTGAATCTTCATTCATTATCATTTCTTGCTCCATAGAATGTTTGATTTCCTTTACATTGTTAGATAAACAACTAGAGGAAATAGAAGCATTTTGTTCATGGGAACAAGGCAAATCAAGCATATCATCTAAACTAGTACTCAAATAATTTCTAGATAATATACAAGGACTAGCAACACAAGGGGATATAGCATTATTGTTGTAAGAAGTGCTTAAGTCTAAAGAAGAAACATTGCAATGGGATAGAGATGAAGGATCATCATTAGTGAGAACAATATCAACATTGCAATTCCCAACACCACTCACCATATCTTTACCTTGTGTCTTGCCACACGTTGGTGAAGTGGGTGAAGATGAGAACTCATCGCGACCGGAGGTGGAAGCAACTTGGAGCTCTTCATGATGTGAATGAAAAGAGATATCCTCAGAGAAACCACCAAAAATATTAGAGATGGAACCACCAAATATTTCTTTAAGCTTGGTCCACATCTCATGAGACGACTTGCGCTTTACAATCGTCAAGAAAAAATTAACTGTGGGGCTCAAGGAGAAAATAATATCATTAGATACTTGAGATTCGAGATGTAAATTTTTCTCATCCTCTAAATATAGATTTTTAGGATCCATCGGAGGAGAAAAACCTACATCTAGAAATTGCTGAATATTTGGACACAAGGTCTGAAGATTACAAAGCAAGCAATTTTTCCACAAAGCATAATTTGTGCCATCAAATATAATTGTGTCATTGTGCACTATACTACTAGCCAACATCTTTACACTCTAGGCGGTTAAGCCTAAACAAGGAGATACCTTGCTCTGATACCAATTGAAAGGATAGAGATGTCGCCTAGAGGGGGGTGAATAGGCAATTTCAAAACTATTATGGTTTTGGCTTGATAGAATGCGGAATTAAACTAACGTTTATTTTACAAGCACAAAACCTAAATACTCTAGGCTCAACTAAGTGCACCAACAACAAGTTAAGCTAATCAAGATAGCACAAGATAGATATACCACAAGTGATAAGCACGATATAAGTACTTCAACCTCGATGGCTATCACAAGGAAAGTAAGCTCGGATATAGAGATAACCGAGGCACTCGGAGAAGAAGATGTATTCCCGTGTTCCCTTACAAGTAAGGTACGTCACGTTAGTGAGGTGTGGGATTCCACAAATGATTTCCCAACGCCACTAAGGCTCACCTTCTTCTCCGAGTATATCCCACGAAGGAATAGGCCCTTTCCTTATGGCTAGCTTTTCCTCCTCTCAGGAGATGGCAAGCTCCACAACCACTTCACAAGATCCACGAAGGATAAGCCCGGGTCTCTTCACAATCTTCCACGAAGAAGACACCGTGGTACCAACCGTCAAGACAACTAGGAGGTCACCCTCCAAGAGTAACAAGCTCACGGTCTCTCACTCGAACAAATCGTAACGGAGAGCTCAACACTTATGCAAGAATGCAAAGCAAGAACACCAAGGGTGCTCAAATCCTTCACTCTCAAATCCCACCAAAGCAACAAGTGCTAAGGAGGAATTAGAGAGGAAGAACAATGGTGGAAACCAACAAATGACTCCAAGTTCTAGATCCAATGGGTTCCCCTCACTTAGAGGAGGAATTGATTGGTGGGGATTGTAGATCTAGATCTCCTCTTCCAAAGCCCTCAAAAAGATGCAAGAATCATAGGACGAAAGGGAGAGGAAGAAAGCTCAAAGGGGCCAACAATGGAGGTTAAAAACATAATCAAGAGCCTTAAAACTTTGGGAAAGAAGCCCCCTTTTATACCCCTTCAAGGGGGATGACCGTTGGAGGCAAAACACGCTGGACGGACACGTTCCGGCGGCGAAACCGGTGCCGCCGGAATTTCCGGTCAAAACCGAAAGTTCCGGTACAAACCGAAATAGCATACAGAACAGTTTTTCAGCGGTTTATTGGAAATTTCCGGTGATGCTGAAATTCGACCACATCTTTCGGTCCGGAATTCCTTGAATTTGGAACCAAATAGGACACACGAAAACGACGATAACTTTTGCTTCCGGACTCCGATTTCGATGATCTTGGGCTTGTTTTGACGAGGACAACAAGCTCTACAAGATGGTGCATAGAAACATCAGAGTACATCAAAGAAGGATAGAACGAAATAAATAAAGGTAAGAAGCCTACCTATACGAAGAACCGATAAAACCTTCAAACTCGAAAACGCCATAGAAGATGCATACGAATTCCGTTTTTGATGAACTTGGGATTGTTGAAGAGCTAGCAACAAGATCAAGAACCTCACATGGATAATCACCAAGAAACAATAAAATAGGAGATGCAAAGGATGCAAAGGATTGAGCTCCCTATGACGATGTGATCAAGTTGCCCAACCGAAAGCCCCTCTTAATAGTGTGGCTATGTATCATATAACCCGGTCTCCCAACAACCACCTTGAGACCGGTAAAAGGAAAACCTAGCAAGGCCATACCTTTGCCTTGCGCATCCCGCTTGATCTTGATGACAACACTTCAATCTCCATCCAAGCCGGAATGCTTCACTTGATCATTGATGCTTCGTGAAGTCTCCTAATTTTCTCCCTCATACACCACTATTGGATAGCTTCATTAATACATGTATTCACATATCCATTATCACCAATATGGACAGAAAGATTCAAGCAAATGATCTTCTCAAGATTCTTATCTTGAACTTGCTCTTCTCAACCTTGATGACGATCACCACTTGATGTCATCCTCTCATGGGCTATATAAGATCTTCACTTTGAAGCATGCCCATGGAAAGATACCTACCCCATATAGAAAACGCAAAGGCACATATATAATGGGTTAGTTCATGATGCATAATTGATAAGGCTTACCATACCACAAGATCCATGTGGTACATTATTTATGCTTCACGTGTTGACCAACTTGAAATCACTCTTCACTCTTTGTATAGGTCAACCATGTATCTTCTCATGATCCATATCAATATCTTGAGGTACATAGAGAACTCTTAATTTGATTACATGCTCTAAATCTTAATCAATAATAGCTAAACTAATGAGGCTATCATGACACCGTCTTAGAGCAATATCTCGAATTCTTTGATTGATATCACACTATCAAGATCTTGATCATATCATATTCTTCTCTTCAACTCGATGATCTTGATGCCAATACTCAAGGTATATCTTTATCTTCATGGCATCCATACTTGAATCCAACACATAGACTACAAGCAGACCTATGGAATATTCCTTCATATAAAACTCAGTGAAAAAATTAGTCCATAGGGATTGTCATTAATCACCAAAACCACACATAGGGGCAATTACTCTTTCACGTGCGTGGCGCCCCAGCGAGGCGACCCATCCGGCGAAACCCATTCATGCATCTAATCTGGGCTCGGTTGGGTCGGCCCGGACACACGCAGACAACACGGACGTCGTGCTAGTTGGCGACACGGGCCCATATTTAAGAGAGACATTAGTACTTAGCGATAGATTTTCATGAAATTAAGCCTCCAGTTACAAAAAGCTCATTCAAACTAATTAGGAGGGGGTGCTACTGCTATTGTTGCGGCTGCGGCTACGGCTACTGCTGAAGGCGGATGGCTCTTGTAGCTACTTGCCGCCGTTGCCACGACCACCGTTGCCGTGGCCGCCGGTCCTATCGATCGCCGCCCTAGCTTTCCAGATGGCCCGCTGCTGGACGCGTTAGCGGATACCGGAGCCGGAGCCTTGCCTCATGTTGGACGAGCCTCCGCCGGAGAAGAAGCCAGAGCCGGAGCACCATTAGGGCCAAAGCCCAGGGCCCGTGCTATTTGCACGAGGACGGCGAGCGACGCCTCCAGCTGGTCCACCTCCTCCCCCTCCTCGTCATCGTCCACCGCCTCCTCCGTGTCATCGGCGTCGATAAGACCCCACGCGGCCGCCGCCTTAGCGGCCAGAGCCACGCGCTCCTCCTCCGCCGCCGAGTCGGCGACGTGCCTCATTGGTCCCGTCGAAAGCCGCCCTAGCTTTCCAGGGTGGAGAGCTGTGCAAGGCCGCCAAGTCCACGCTGGACTAGGTGGCCAACGAGGCACCCACCATTGCCACCGCCTCCACCACCTGCTGCAGCGCACCCTCAGCGACCTCGTCTTCCTTATCGAAGGCCAGCATCTGTGCATCGCAGATGCGCCGGGCCAACACTGTGGCCTCGAGGTGCACCTCGTCGACCTCCATGTCCGGGTAGCGGACGTGGCACATCTCCTGAATCTTGGACCATGTGGCGAACTTGCGGCGAGGCATTGCTGTTGAAGCTTTTTCGGCGGTTGGTTTTCTTTTGGTTTGGATCTTGTTGTCTCCCCCGCGCCGGCGACCGTCTTTTATAGACCGCGGCGGAGGCGGGAAAAGGACTGGGATGCGTGGGAAGTTTTCTCGTCGCAGGAAGTTTTCTCGCCGCGGGAAGCGAGGTACGCGCGAGAAACGATGACGGGAAACACCGGCCGCGCGGGAAGCCGACGTCGCGTCGCCATTAACATCCCATCGGAAGGGCATCAACCGGTGACAGCGGGAGGAAGACGGACAAATGTGTGAGGCCGCTGTGCTGTGCGTCCACCCGCATCTGCTTGTGGCGGCACTTTCCGTTGCGAAGGGGTGTCCCTACGTACATGAACATGTCGTTTCCCAAGGCCAGCTTGCTCGAGCCAAGACGCGTCCTGCGCGGGCATGCCGCGCTCGCCAACCAGCTCGTCGTCGAAGAAGAAAGAGCCCGCTACGGATGTCGCCATGCTATGCGAATGTGGTTTGCGAGGAGCAGAGGAAATCTTCGTAGTGGGGTTTGCTGTTGCTGCTGGAGGAAGATGGGTTCTGGAGCGAGCGATGTGATTTCAGGGAAGCGTCGGCACGGGGTATATATCGTGCTTGCGAGGCGACGGCAAAAGATCTGGGCACGGTTCGACTGGACTGCCACTCTATTAGGGCCCGCACGCCCGGCTCCTCCGCGACTACAATGGACAGAAATCCTACCATGTAGGCGCAACGTCGGCCCACCGCATTCGCTGTGGCACTTCGTCACTCGCGGAAGGGTGTCCTCTTACACATGAAGACGTCGTTCTCCCGCGCCAGCGGTTTGCCGCAGAGCGCGCACGCGTCCTGCGCGGGCATGCCGTGCTTGCCAACCAGCTCGTCGTCGAAGAATAAAGAGCTCGCTACAGATGCCTTCATGGTAAAGCTTGGCAGTGCGTTTGCTTGCTGCTGGAGGAAGAGGGGAACTGGAAACTTGAGCGATGTGAGTTCAGGGATGCGTAGGCACGGGGCCGGGTATATATATATATCGTGCTTGCAAGCGGACAACAAAAGATCTCGACAGGGTTCGTCTTGCCATGCCCTAGGGCCCACACATGACACACCCGGCTCCATCATGGGGGACAATGCAAAGGAAACCGCTAGGCGTACCCCGGACGATGGGAGAGCTCCCATCGTCCTGCTTCCTGTGCTGACACGTGTCCATTTGCTGCAAAACATCCCGCGTTTGCTACATATGTTCCCGCTTTTGCTTCCGAAACAAAAAAAAACGGTTCGTTTTAGAAATAGAACATCTCGCCGGAGACCTCACCGGAGACCATGCAGCAAAAAAATTGTGCTAATGCAGCAAAACCGTCTTCGCCGGAGACATCGTCGGAAACAACTCGTTGATGACCCTCGCCGGAGACCATGCAGCAAAAATAGTTTCCGGTGAAGTCGGTTTTGCTGCATTAGCACAATTTTTTTCCTGCATGATCTCCGGCGAGACGTTCTATTTCTAAAACGAACCATTTTTTTTTGCTTCGGAAGCAAAAACGGGGACATATGTAGCAAAAGCGGGCCGTTTTGCAGCAAAAATGAAATTTGGGGCGATTTTGGGGGATCCATTGACCGGGATCCATCGTTCGTTTTGATCAAGTGATCAAGAGTTTTGGATTTGTTCCAAATTGCTACGAAGCTTGTATCTACAAGAAAGTGAGTGGGAGCTCGGTGACGTTTCTGGTACTGTATGTGGATGACATATTGATTATCGGAAATGACATCAACATGCTTAACGATGTGAAGAGTTATTTGAACAAGTGTTTTTCAATGAAAGACCTAGGTGAAGCTGCTTATATATTGGGCATCAAAATCTATAGAGATAGATAAAGACGCCTGATAGCTTTAAGCCAGTACATACCTAGAAAAAGTTCAAAAGGTTCAGAATGGATAAGGCAAAGAAAGGTTCGGTGCCTATGTTGTCGTAAGATATTGAGCAAGGCTCGGGTGTCCATTCTGTAAATGATAGGGAAGCTATGAGCAAAGTGCCTTATGCCTCGCCATAGGTTCCATCATGTATGCCATTCTTTGTGTACTAGACGGATGTGTCCAATGCTCTTAGTTTGACGAGATATCAAAGTGATCCAGAGTGGAACCTTTGGACAGCCGTGAAGAACATCCTAAAGTACCTAAATAGAACTAAAGAAATGTTCTTAGTCTATGGGGTGATGAGCGACTTGTCGTAAAGGTTACGTCGATGCTAGTTTGACACCGACAAGGATGATTCCAATCTCGAGACGGATACGTTTATATTTTGAATGGAGGAGTCAGAGTGGAGAAGGCGCAAGCAAAGCGTGATCGCGGGATCTACGATGGAAGCGGAATACATGGCTGCTGCAGAGCGTCAAGTGAAGGAGTTTGGATCGAAACTTCATCATCGAGCTTGGCGTGGTTCCAAGTGCATTGGACCTTGGAGATATTGTGTGACAACCTTTGGCGCCATAGCACTTCGCTAAGGAACCAAGATATCATCCAAAGACCAAGCATATCAATCGCCAAGTTTCATATAATCCGAGATTATATAGCGATGGAGATCTGAAGATTAGCAAAGTACATACAGATCCGAATGTCGCAGATCCATTGACTAAACCTCTTCCACGTGTAAAACATGATCAACACCTCGTGCCATGGGTGTGAGATTGTTGCTGATGTAAACTAGATTATTGACTCTAGTGCAAGTGGGAGATTGGAATTATGCCCTAGAGGCAATAATAAAGATGTTATTATTATAACTCTTGTTCATGATAAAGTTTATATTCCATGCTAGAATTGTATTAAGCGGAAACTTTAATACTTGTGTGGTTTGTAAACAACACCGTGTCCCTAGTACGCCTCTATGGACTAGCTCATTGATCAATGATGGTTAAGGTTTCCTAACCATAGACATGAGTTGTCAATTGATAATGAGATCATTTCATTGGAGAATGATATGATGGACAGACCCAAACTAAGCGAAGCAATTAGATCGTTTCATCGTGTTCATCTTTGCGAAGCTTTTCCTATGTCAAATATTGTATTCCTTAGACCATGAGATAATGCAACTCCCTGGTACCGAAAGAAAGATTTGAGGTCATTAAACGTCATCCTATGAGAGGGTGATCATAAAGGTGTCTTTCAGGTGATCGGAAAGTATCTGTTGGGTTGTATGTATCGAGATGGAATTTGTCCCTCCCAAGTCGGAGAGATATACTTCGGGCCCACTCGGTGTCGATATCAACACGCTTGCAAGCATGTGGTTAAGGAGTTAATCACAAAGTGATATCGGATTACGGAGCAGTAAAGTACTTGCTGTGAACGAGATTGAACTAGGTATGAGTGCACCGACGATCGAATCTCGCAAGTAAAATATCGCGAGACGAAGGGAATATATATATGGGATTGATTGAATCTGGCATCGTGGTTCATCCGATATGATCATCGATGAATGTGGGAGTCAATATGGGTGCCTAGACCCCACTGTTGATTATTGATAGAAGATCATGTCTTCATATTCTCGAACCCGCAGGGTCACACACTTAACGTATCTCGACGCTAGGATAGATTGGATAATTGGTTTATGAATTTTTGTTCGAGTCTCGGATGGGATCCGGATATCACGAGAGGTTCGGAATGGTCCAAGAATAAGATTCATATAAGGCGGTAGTTTTGGAGTTCGGAATTGTTAGGGTTAATCGGTATTATACCGAAGCTTCTAGAACCTTCCGGAAGGGGACCAACGTGGCCCCACCTTCCGGAGGGGCATGGGCCTATGAGGGAGTGTCCTGGCGCATTGGGCCAGGGGCACAAGGCCCCATAGGGCCCAGCCGATCCTAGATAAGTTTAAACTTCGTTTAAACTAGATAGGATTTCTAGATAAGGAGAGTTTAAATCGTTTAAACTAGAGATAGGATTTCTAGATAAGGGAGAGTTTAAATTGTTTAAACTAGAGATAGGCTTGGAGGAGGGCAAGGGCTGGCCGCCCCCTCTATATATAGAGGGTGGTGCGCCTCCCCCACACACACACCTTCCTCCAAGCCCTAGCCTTGCTATCTTCCTCTCCTCCCGATTGTTTGTGGCGAAGCCTGCAGGTAAATTCTCCACCATATACACCACGCCGTGTTGTAGATCCAATCTATCTCTCCACCATACTGCTGGTCCGGAAGGAGGAGACGTCGAGGTTTGCGTGTGCATCTCACGGAGGCACCGCCACTTGTGGTGCTAGATCGGATCGGATCGCGAGGAGGAGAAGCGAGTACGACTACATCACCCACATTCCGATTTAACGTTCATGCGAATCTTCAAAGGTATGAATATCTAATCCAATCTCTCTCGTTGTTTGAATCTCCTAGATTAGATCTTGGCTTTCCTCATTACGCTCGTAGAAAATTTTGATTTACTATGCCGTGAAACCCTTGGGTATCGAGCTAGATCTATGCGTAGATGTGTTTCATGAGTAGAACGCAACATGGTTGTTCGCGGCGTTGATGTTTTCTGTTGCAAGCCTCTTGTTTGTGTTCTTCTTATGACGCGGTATAGTGAGATTGAAGCGGTCCGGCCAACCTTACGTGACGTCGTTGGCGAGACCGGCTCACTTGACGTGTGGCTTGTACCACACATGCGGCTGGTGGATGTCGGTTCTCTCACTATAGTTGTCATGGGATTAACACCGGAGTTTGGCAACCATAATATCACCGTTGTGGCTTTCCGTAGTAAGATTCGTTCTTAGCATCTACTCCCATAAGCCACGTAAAACATGCAACAACAAAGTTGAGGCGTCTAACTTGTTTTTGCAGGGAGTGTTTTCTGTGATATGGTATGGCCCAAGATGTGATGTGTATAATGTGTCGCGATCATGTTTTGTAATGTTTCACGACATGCATGTCGATGAGTACACAACCGCGTGAGCCATATGGTTGTCTTTATAATTGTGTATGACCTGCGAGTCAACTTCTTATACGCCATGTAATAGCTTTACTTTATCGCTAAGTAGTTAGCAATAGTTGTAGTTGCTATTCGTGGTGGAGGCAATCATGGTGGAGTGATGGAGATCATGCGGAATGCACAAGATGGAGATCATTGCGAAGATTGGCTATACCATGTCACATAAAGTTATATGCATATGATGTTTATCCTTTATGTATCTTATTATGCTTAGATCATGACGGTAGCATTATAAGATGATTCCTCACTTAAAGATCAAGATAAAACTGTGTTCTCCCCAAGTATGCACCGTTGCTAAAGTTAAATCGTGTCCAAGCATCACGTGATGATCGGGTGCTATAGTCTCGCTCACATACAACGGTGCAAGCCAGTTTTGCACACGGAAATACTTGGGTCTAGCTTGACGAGCCTAGCATGTACAGACATGGCCTCGGAACACAAGAACCGAAAGGTTAAGCATGAGTCATATGAATGATACGATCGACACTTTGTTGTCCACCATTGAAACCACATCTCTTCTCGTGATGATCGGATTAGGTGTGGTGAATTTGGATCATGTTCACTAAACAACTTGAGGGATGTTGAATTTAGTGGGAGTTCATCTAGTAATTTGATTAAGTTGAACTATTTATCATGAACATAGTCTAAATTGTACTTACAAATACTGTAGATCACATGGCTAAATCCAACTTCAACTTCAACGTTTTTGCTGAGAAGAAAAAGCTTAGAAACAATGGGTCTAACTTCACCAATTGGTTCCGCAATCTAAGAATCATTCTGTCTGGCGGACAAAAGGACTATGTCCTTGGTAAAGCGTTAGGTGACCCCTGCAATAGCGCTACCGATGAGAAAGCTGTCATCGTCGCAAGAAAGATGATTATGGTGTGATTAAGAGCACCATGTTGTTTGCTATGGAACCGAGCTTCAAAATTGTTTTGAAACCTATCCGGCCCTTTGAGATTCTCGAGGCTGAAAACCATGTTTCGACTCAAGCCCGTCGAGAGATATGAGATCTCCGAGAAGTTCTTTAAGCTGCAAGATGGAGGAAGGGAGTTCCGTTAGTGAGCACGCCATAAAGATGTCGGGCTATACTCAACGCTTGAGCAAGCTGGAATGCACGATTCAGAGGAGCTCAAGATTGACAGTGGTTCGCAATCACTCCTCCCAGCCTACAAAAGTTTTGTAGTGACACATAATCGATTGGTTCCACCGATACGATCACCGAGCTCTTCGCAAAGTGAAGGCTGCGGAAGTGGACATCAAGAAGGATAATCATGTGTTGATGGTCAACAAGCCCTCCTTTAAGAAAGGTAAGGAGCAAAGAAGCCCTTCAAGAAGGGCGGCAAGCTTAATGCCCTGGCGAGAAGAAGCTCAGTCTGTCCTAAGCTGGACCTTTGAGTGCTTCTATTGCAAGGAAAGGGTCCTCGAGGCATAATCGTCCAAGTACTTAGCGGACAAGAAGGTGGCACCATCAAAGTTATATTTGATATACATGTTATTGATGTTTTCCTTACTAGCCCTCGTTGTAGTGCACGGGTATTTGATACCGTTCGATTGCTAATATTTGTAACTCAAACAGAGCTACGGAATAGACGGCGACTTAGGGATGAGGTGACGATGCGTTGGCAGCGGATCAAGAGTTGATGTGATGGCCAAGACGCTCTCCTTAGTTTTACCTTGAGTTAGTTTTAAACCTTAATAAATGTTATTATGTGCTGCGTTGAGCATGAACATTATTTCGGATCATGTTTATTGCAAGACGGTTATTCATTTAAATCGGAGAATAATGGTTGTTCTATTTATATGAGTAACATCTTTTATGGTCATGCACCTCTTGTGAATGGTTTATTTCTTCTAAATCTCGAAAGGGATGAAACACACATCCATAACATTGAGGCTAAGAGATGCAAAGTAGATAGTGATAATACTACTTATTTGTGGCAATCGCTGCTCAGGTCATATTGGTGTAAAGCGCATGAAGAAACTCCATTCGATGGACTTTTGGAGTCTCTTGATTTTGAATCATTTGACACATGCGAACCATGCCTCATGGGCAAGATGATCAAAACCCGTTCTCGGTATGATGGAGCGAGCAGCGGACTTGTTGGAAATCATACATACCGATGTATGCGGACCGATGAGTGTTTCGACGCGTGGATATCGCTATTTTCTCACTTTTACCGATGACTTAAGTAGATATGGGTATATCTATTTAATGAAACATAAATCTGAAACGTTTGAAAAGTTCAAAGAATTTGAGAATGAAGTGGAGAACCATCGTAATGTAAAGATTAAGTTTCTACGATCCGATCGTGGAGGTGAATATTTGAGTTATGATTTTCTCACGCATCTTAAAGCAAGTGGAATCGTTTCACAACTCACGCCACCGGAACACCACAAGCAATGGTGTGTCTGAGCGGAATCGAACCCTATTAGATATGGTCCGATCAATGATGTCTCTTCTTGATTTGCCGTTATCATTTTGGGGTTATGCATTAGAAACCGCTGCATTCACTTTAAATAGGGCTCCATATAAATCCGTTGAGACGACACCGTATGAACTGTGGTTTGGTGCTAAACCTAAGTTGTCGTTTCTTAAAGTTTGGGGATGCGAAGCTTCGTCAAGAAGTTGATGCGGACAAGATCGAACCCAAAGCGAGAAATGCGTCTTCATAGGATACCCTAAGGAAACTATTGGGTATACCTTCTATCACGTAAACCAAGGCAAAGTGTTTGTCATGAAGAACGGTTCCTTTCTTGAGAAGGAGTTTCTCTCGAAAGAAGTGAGTGGGAGGAAAGTAGAGCTAGACGAGGTTATTGAACCTTCTCTTGAATTGGAGAGTAGCAGACCTGAAATTGTTCCAAAGGTCACCGCACAACAATAGAGGAAGCTAATGACAAGGATCATGAAGCTTGGACGATGCTACTCGAGCGTCGCAGTCGACAAGGTCGCGTGCCCTCACCGAATGGTACGGCAACCTGTCTTGGTGTCTTGTTGGTAGAAGGCGGTGAACCTATGGACTATGAGGAAGATGATGAGCCCAGACTACGAGAAATGGCTGGAAGCCATGAAATCCGAATTGGGATCCATGAGCGAAAACCAAGTATGGACTTTGGTGGATCCTCCTAGCGACCGAAAGGCCGTTGAGTGCAAATGGATATTCAAGAAGAAAACGGACGCGGATGGTAATGTTACCGTCTATAAAGCACGACTTGTCGCAAAAGGTTTTCGACAAGTTCAAGGTGTTGACTACGATGAGACTTTCTCTCCCGTAGTGATGTTTAAGTCCATTCGGATTTTATTAGCAATTGCTGCGTTTCATGATTATGAAATATGGCAGATGGATGTCAAGACTGCTTTCCTCAATGGGAACATTGATGAAGAGTTGTATATGATGCAACCCGACGGTTTTGTCGATCCTAAGGATGCTAGTAAAGTATGCAAACTTCAGCGTTCCATTTATGGACTGAAGCAAGCATCTCGGAGTTGGAACCTTCGTTTTGATCAAGTGATCAAGAGTTTTGGATTTGTTCCAAATTGCTACGAATCTTGTATCTACAAGAAAGTGAGTGGGAGCTCGGTGACGTTTCTGGTACTGTATGTGGATGACATATTGATTATCGGAAATGACATCAACATGCTTAACGATGTGAAGAGTTATTTGAACAAGTGTTTTTCAATGAAAGACCTAGGTGAAGCTGCTTATATATTGGGCATCAAAATCTTTAGAGATAGACAAAGACGCCTGATAGCTTTAAGCCAGAGTACATACCTAGACAAATTTCTGAAAAGGTTCAGAATGGATAAGGCAAAGAAAGGTTCAGTGCCTATGTTGTCAGGTAAGATATTGAGCAAGGCTCAGTGTCCAGCTACGGTAAATGATAGGGAAGCTATGAGCAAAGTGCCTTATGCCTCGGCCATAGGTTCCATCATGTATGCCATTGCTGTGTACTAGACCGGATGTGTCCAATGCTCTTAGTTTGACGAGATATCAAAGTGATCCAGAGTGGAACCTCGACAGCCGTGAAGAACATCCTAAAGTACCTAAATAGAACTAAAGAAATGTTCTTAGTCTATGGGGTGATGAACAGCTTGTCGTAAAGGTTACGTCGATGCTAGTTTCGACACCGAAGGATGATTCCAAATCTCGACAGGATACGTTTATATTTTGAATGGAGGAGCTGTGGTTGGAGAAGGCGCAAGCAAAGCGTGATCGCGGATCTACTGGAAGCGGAATACATGGCTGCTGCGAAGCATCAAGTGAAGGAGTTTGGATCGAAACTTCATCATCGAGCTTGGCGTGGTTCCAAGTGCATTGACCCATTGGAGATATTGTGTGACAACACCGCGCCATAGCACTCGCTAAGGAACCAAGATATCATCCAAAGACCAAGCATATCAACATAAGTTTCATATAATCCGAGATTATATAGCAGATGGAGATCTGAAGATTAGCAAAGTACATACGGATCTGAATGTCGCAGATCCACTGACTAAACCTCTTCCACGTGTAAAACATGATCAACACCTCAGTGCCATGGGTGTGAGATTGTTGCCATATGTAAACTAGATTATTGACTCTAGTGCAAGTGGGAGACTGTTGGAATTATGCCCTAGAGGCAATAATAAAGATGTTATTATTATAATTCTTGTTCATGATAAAGTTTATATTCCATGCTAGAATTGTATTAAGCGGAAACTTTAATACTTGTGTGGTTTGTAAACAACACCGTGTCCCTAGTACGCCTCTATGGACTAGCTCATTGATCAATGATGGTTAAGGTTTCCTAACCATAGACATGAGTTGTCAATTGATAATGAGATCATTTCATTGGAGAATGATATGATGGACAGACCCAAACTAAGCGAAGCAATTAGATCGTTTCATCGTGTTCATCTTTGCGAAGCTTTTCCTATGTCAAATATTGTATTCCTTAGACCATGAGATAATGCAACTCCCTGGTACCGGAAGAAAGCTTTGAGGTCATCAAACGTCATCCTATGAGAGGGTGATCATAAAGGTGTCTCTCAGGTGATCGGAAAGTATCTGTTGGGTTGTATGTATCGAGATGGGATTTGTCCCTCCCAAGTCGTAGAGATATACTTCGGGCCCACTCGGTAATCGATATCAACACCGCTTGCAAGCATGTGGTTAAGGAGTTAATCACAAAGTGATATCGGATTACGGAACGAGTAAAGTACTTGCTGTGAACGAGATTGAACTAGGTATGGCGGTACCGACGATCAAATCTCGGGCAAGTAAAATATCGCGAGACGAAGGGAATATATATATGGGATTGATTGAATCCTGGCATCGTGGTTCATCCGATATGATCATCGATGAATGTGTGGGAGTCAATATGGGTGCCAGACCCGCTGTTGATTATTGATAGAAGATCATATGCGCATATTCTCGAACCCGGTCACACATAACGTATCTCGACGCTAGGATAGATTGGATAATTGGTTTATGAATTTTGTTGAGTCTCGGATGGGATCCGGGATATCACGAGAGGTTCGGAATGGTCCGGAGAATAAGATTCATATAAGGCAGTTTTGGAGTTCGAATTGTTGGGTTAATCGGTATTGTGCCGAAGCTTCTAGAACCTTCTGGAAGGGACCAACGTGGCCCCACCTTCCGGGAGGGGCATGGGCCTATGAGGGAGTGTCCTGGCGCATTGGGCCAGGGCACAAGGCCCCATAGGGCCCAGCCGATCCTAGATAAGTTTAAACTCGTTTAAACTAGAGATAGGATTTCTAGATAAGGAGAGTTTAAATCGTTTAAACTAGAGATAGGATTTCTAGATAAGGAGAGTTTAAATTGTTTAAACTAGAGATAGGCTTGGAGGAGGGGCAGGGCTGGCCCCCTCTATATATAGAGGGTGGTCGCCCCTCCCCTACACACACCTTCCTCCAAGCCCTAGCAGCCTTGCTATCTTCCTCTCTCCCTCCCACTGTTTGTGGCGAAGCCTGCAGCAGAAATTCTCCACCATATACACCACGCCGTCGTGTTGTAGATCCAATCTATCTCTCCACCATACTCGCTGGTCCGAGGAAGGAGACGTCGAGGTGCTGCACGTGTGCATCTCACGGAGGCACCGCCACTTGTGGTGCTAGATCGGATCGGATCGGATCGCGAGGAGGAGAAGCGAGTACGACTACATCACCCACGTTCCGACGAACGTTCCGCTGTGCGAATTTTCAAGGGTATGAAGATCTAATCCAATCTCTCTCGTTGATTGCATCTCCTAGATTAGATCTTGGCTTTCCCTCTGTTCGCTCCGTAGAAAATTTTGATTTACTATGCCGCGAAACCCTTCACTTATTTTCCTATAAGTGCAAACATCTTAATTATTAATTTGTATGTTACAAAACCGTTTTAAAAAGATGTAAATTATCAAAGGTCCTCACCCATCTACAACTAAGTGAAAACAAACAATACTTTTTACAGATTTATTTTCCAAATATCAAATATGTCAATGTTCGAGTCGTCAAGTGTTCCTAATTTTTTATGCAAAAAGGCAAATTTTGTGCCCCCATGCAAAATTGGCAAGTCTAGTAACAAAAATTGCTATTAGAAGCATTGAAAATATTTACTCTTCGTGGCGACATAAAAATAATTATTTTTACATAAAATTCTAGAGGCAACATAAAAGTCTCTTGTGTATATCAAGGAAAATATAAACTTTAAACACATGCAAGTCTTTTTTTTATTACTACTCATCTGCGTGCTAACTACTAATATAAGCGAAACAGTTCGCCGGGAGTCAAAACGCCTCTCTTGTGAAATGGATCATCCATTAGTAAAACTATAAGCAACGCTACCAAAGGACTTTGCTACCGGGCATGGGTTTCGCCCTATAACAACATGTACAAACATGACACAGCTTCACGTGATCACGTCGCCACAACCTATTTACATATTTTTTATATCGTTCTTTCAAGCTGCAATCAAACATATATTGATGTGTGCATCACTCATAATTTTCTCGGTCGTTGTCTCCCTCCAAAGTCTCGTTCTTCCCCTACACTAGGGGGCAAATGGTAATATTTCAATGTTGGGACTTAGCCTTCAAGCACGTCACCATTGGCACTGGAGCAGTGGAGCATGCAAATAATATTGTAGAGAGATCACCATTTTCGATCGTGAGTTTCAGTAAACATCAATAGGGATTATACAGAATGTGTGATGGGTCATTTTTTTGAATGTAATCACAGTATATTAAATATAGACAAACAGGCCGCCTCATTAAAAACCTTTCAGTCTCCTTATGTACCCTGGAAGGAAAAGGGTATGTCTAAAACCTGTTGTCCCCATCATTGTTTGGTTACATCTTTTGCAACAATAGCTGCCACGCAGGACGGTGTTGCATTACAAAGATAATCAGAAATACCCAACTTGCCCCATGATATTGTTGCGATGTGCCAGACGCGCCATAGGAGGAGAAGTGTCCATGATCGCATGTCCCCAGAAATTCCGTTGAGTAGCGAAAGGAGCCATTCATGTCCCTCTGCTAGAAAAAACCCTTCATCCGGAAGCACCCAAACTTTCCTTGTCTCCTTCTGTAAGGCTTTAGCTATTGAACAACGAACAAGGGCGTGATGATCATCCTCTCTTTCACACCCACAAATAGTACAAGCTGGATCCACTGAGGCAATGCAACTGTGAAGGCTTGATTTGACTGCAATAGTGGAAGTAGCAGCCCTCCACGCAAAAACCCTAACCTTATCCGGCACTTTTGCTTTCCAAACGAGATCCCAGATGCTCCTGTCGCTGGTAGGAGTCAAGCTTGTTTGTCTTAGACTTAAGAAAGAGAGCAATGGAGATATACCTAGACAATATGCGGAGCAAACAGTGAACAAGCCATTCTCTTCCGGAAACCAAGAAACAAAATCATCACACTGCCGTGTAGGGAGATTAATAGAAAGTATTGCATCTGCATCCCATGTTGGGCAACAAGATCTGACTAGCTCAACATTCCATGTTCTGGTAGATTGGTCTATGAGCTCGGAGACCCATCTACGCCTGACGTTACCCTTATGTGTGGAAACTTTTAGGCCTCCAGCACACAGGATCCAATTGTCGCGGAATATTCTTACCTGAGAACGAGAGCCAATGCGCCAGATAACCACTTTCTTAAGTAGATCAAGCCCATGCAATATACCTTGCCATGAAGCAGACGTGATTTGTATGAATGCAATATCAAGGAGATTCGCCGATGGGTAGTATCTTGATTCTAGAAGCCGAGAACACAACGTCTCAGGGTGACAGACAAGGCGCCACGCCTGGCGGGCAAGGAGGGCTTGGTTAAAAACACGGAGATTGCGAAAGCCAATTCCACCATGCAACTTTGAACAGATCATCTTCTCCCAGGACATCCAATGCATACGTCGACGGTCATGCTCATCACCCCACCAGAAGTTTCTAACAATCTGAGAAAGATCCTCCAGCAAGCCTACTCGAAATTTAACAATGCCCATAGCATAAGTTGGAAGAGCTTGTAGAACAGATTTGATGAGGGTTTCTTTTACCGCCCCTGACATGTACTTCTCACACTAGTAATTAGCCCTTTTGAGGAATCTGTCTTTGATACATTTCAATTTCCCTTTCTTCATTTGTCCCTCTGGAACAGGAAGCCCCAAATACTTGTTTTTAAAGCATTAAGTATCATAATTCAGTATGTTTTTTATCTCAGCCTGTGAATCCACAGAACATCTGTCGCCATACAAAATTGAGCATTTATCCAAACTCATCAACTGGCCAGTACCTTTTTCATATTTAGTCAGAACTGATTTCACCACCAAAGCTTGTTCCACCGTCCCTTTAAAGAACATTAAACAGTCATGAGCAAAAACAAGGTAGGAGACACCTGAGGCCTGCTAACAAATATGAAACTCATAGAGAGCACCGCTCTCAATTTACTTCCTGGTCAAGCACGAGAGACCGTCAGCAACAAAAAGGAATAGATATGGGGAAAGTGGATCACCTTGGAATAATCCCCGAGTTGGAGGGAAGGGGTCCAACATATGTCCATTAAAGCAAATAGAGTATCGAATGGTGGTCACACAAGACATCACCCACCGATTACATTTGCTATGAAAGCCTAGTTCGCTAAAACCCCTTCCTAAAACCTCCAATCCACCCGATCATAAGCATTTGCCAAATCCAGCTTATACGCTCAAAATTCCTTCCGAGCAGCCGCCCCATTCTGAATCGCATGAATACACTCAAAAGCCAAGAACGCATTGTCCGTGATAAGATGCCCCGGGATAAAATCACCCTAAGTCGGTGAGATAATATCCTATAACAGTGGGCAGAGCCTGTTGACAAGACATTTAGAGACCACTTTAAATAAAACATTGCATAGGCTGATTGGTCGAAAGTATTTCAATTCCTCAGGGTTGTCCTTCTTCGAAATCAGAACAATAGCAGTATCATTAACCTCCTCAGGCACGACACCATCTGTGAAGAACCGCTAAACTGCACTCACCACATCCTCCTTGAGTAGGTCCCAATTCCATTGTAGTAATCGCGCTGGAAATCCATCAGGGCCGAAGCTTTTAAAGGGCCAATCTAGAAAAGCGCATCACTAATCTCCTTCTGAGAGAACGGTGCACATAAACTTTCATTAGAATCAGCATCCACACATGGTTGAAGTAGGTCCGAGATTATAGTGTGATCCACCTCTTCATCTCTAGTATAAAGCGATCTAAAAAAATTGTGGTCATATCCTCCATCCCCCGATCACCCAGAGTCCAAGTACCATCCGGACTTTTTAATTTGCATACACGATTCTTCTTCCTCCTCTAAGAAGCTCACCGGTGAAAGTATTTAGTATTCGTGTCTCCTTCCGGAAGCCATGCAACCCGTGATCTTTGCATCCACATAATTTCCTCCCTATAGAGTAATTCATCCATCTCCCTTGTTAACACCTCTCTTTAGCCTATACTTTCCGCATCCAAACAGAGGAGTATATCATCCAGTTCCTTTTGCTTCTTCTCCATCTCCTTCGGAATGGATTTAAAATGCTTAGTCTTACACATATATAAACTGGACATCATGAATTGCATTGACATACTGACATCGCCTAAGTCGTGCATAGGTACGCAGCGAGCCCATGTTTCCTCGACATCAGATGGAAGCGTTGGCTCCCTTTCCCACATAACTTCGTACCGTCAGATATGTCTAGCAGGCCTTCGCCCCTCCTCCTCTTCTAGTTCCAGCAAGATAGGGCAGTGGTCAGATCGTGAAGAAGTGAGGTGCCTTAGGTGAATAGTGGGGAAAAGGGATGACCGGGAAGGGCTAGCAACTGCCATATCCAGGCAAACCTTCACATTTCGATCTCCCTTCTTCTTATTATCATATGTCAAAGGAGTGCATGTGAAACCAATGTCGTGCAAATCGCAATGCGAGAGAACTTCCCTAAAATCTACCATCAACCTCTCTGAACGCTTAGTCCTTGAGAAATTCTCTTCCTGCCACATCGCCTCATTAAAATCATCATGAGCCACGGTTCCGGGGAGCGAAGCTTGAGCTGCCTGAGAGTAGTCCACATGTGACGATGATCACTAACACAAGGATCGCCATAAACAAACGTCCCCCTCCACCGTTTCTCTATTGGGCCTCCACTGACAAGGACATCTATATTTCCGTTTACTAAATGAGAGCAAATCAACTGTAATATCTTCCTGGTAATACAGGGTAAGCCCTCCACCTAAGTCATCTCCCTTTACATGGAAACAATGCTTCATTCCGATACGAAACGTAGATTTTCACTCTATCCTATGATTGCCTAGTTTCAAAAATAAAAACCAAGTAGAGATGATATGTCTGTACCAGACAGATAAGTTCTTGAACGGTTGTCAGCTGCCCCAATCCGTGATCGTTCCAACCTAGTGTCGTCACTGGGCTCAGCGGTCCACCTCCTGGTGACGAGGTTTAATCTCATCAATGCCCATTGTTATGGGCTTGGGTTTTGGAGAAGATGGGGATGCTGGAGATCGTGGAACGGTTAACAGACAAGCAACCAGGGGACAGATTTACGAGTTCGGGCCCGGAGAAACCCTACTCCTGTATGCATTCTTGATTCTGGTAGGAATCGAAGTTGCGGTCTTGTGATTCGATCGGCGTGAGGTGCGTATCACGAGTATGAGTCGAGAGCTCTAGGAAGTGCCCTCCTGGCCTTTATATAGACTTAGGCAGGTCCGGGCGTAGTCCTAGTCGATTCTGAGTTCTAGGGTTTTACCCTTTGAATTTCCTATCTATGCTAGTCTTGCTCTCCAAGGATCCGGGCGCCATGGGCCTTGGCCACTGAAAATCTTCATGGGCGGTATGTCTCGTGGGCCTTCCTTGGGCTGGACCAGGTATGCTGAAGTTACGTACCTGTAGGGTATAACCATGTCAGTAGCCCCCGAGTGATCAGTCGAATCGTAGATTCGGCTGAGGACTCTTCAATCCTTCGGGTGCAACTATGTATGAACATTATATGTGTGTAGGGATTGTTGATACGTGTGCCTGACTCACCCGACGGATCAGGGCCAGTTAACTGTCTTAGGACGAAACAACACGATCTTCATCAGGTTTGAGTCCCTTAACTTGAACCCGGAACATATGCTGGCGTAATTCGACTCAGGCCACGGGGGACTTACAGGAGTGGAATTCCAGTGGTTTTAATTGATGTACCAGCGTCGTCAGATTTTCATCACTTTGTTGGCATGGATTCATACTAGCGAGCCTTGATCGTGTCGTTGCCGCCATCGGATGAGATCTGCAGGTCTTATCTTTGCGTCATGAGCCAAGCATCCGAACATTTGTCACCACAGAGGTGTTTCGGGTGGCTAAGGAGATCGTTGCTCACTCAGCGTTTTGTTGGGCAGGGTTGCCAAAAGTTTTTTGCTTGCTGATCCGAAGGATCGCAGTCGAAGATTTCATAGGGTGCGCGACCAGTATCCTATGGGAGTAACCCCAAGTGTGCTCGCTCGTAGACTCGAGCGGAGACTTTAGTTCAAGCATTGTTTAGTTGTTAAGTCCGTAGGACACGAAATTTTTTGGATGCTTTTAAATCCATCCTCCCTATGGGAGTAGCCTCCGAGTCCGTAGTGGAGTCGTAGACTCGACGTAGGACTTGAAGAAATACTCTGTCTTTATTCATCTTGGTGGTGACCAGTATCACGATAGGAGTAGCCCCCGAGTATTTAGTCGAATCGAAGATTCGAGTGAGTACTCTTAGCTGTGGAGCCGGAGAATTGTAGTTGGTGCTAGTATAGCTTTTGATGACATCAATGCTGACGATCAATGACCTCAAGCGTCTGCTACGCCAGAGATGACATGACTGGACGAACGTGGGTCCCACTTGTTGACTTTGAATTGACCGGTCACGCGCGTCGTGGAGATAATTACGGCGTCTCCTCGATTTCCGTGCGTTGTGGACGGCGTGGTAACGACGGTTCGTTGTGATGCTGACACGTGTATGGTCAGATCTGCCGTTGGCATTAGGTCTTCTGGATGGACGGCTGTCGTGCGTCGTCTTCGTTGTTATAATCATTGGGGAAATCCGCGTTTTGTTTTCACCGCTTCAGTTGTTGTTTTCACTGCCTCCTTGTGCTCTAGCGATTCTTGATGCGCGCTGGGATTTCCTTCCACATTTCCATCTTCTCTTCTGCGTTTTCACCGCCGGCGCCGCCGTATCGCAATGGGGAAACCAAAGAAATCCTCGTCTGCCGTTGGTACCAGCGCCGTCGGAGGAAAGAAAAACGCCGCCGCTACCCGCGTCACCGACGGTGGCTGGCGACGATCAGAAACGCGGGAGAGCAATCTCATAAGCCCATGGCGGGTGATCCCACAAGATAGGGAGGCCGTCAGGCTCCCCGGCAACGAGGTAATACCCCCTCCCCCATCTGGGTATCGGGTTATGTTTCTTGCCTTCGTTATGCGTGGGTTTTCCTTCCTAGTCCACGACTTCCTTCGTGGGCTGCTCTTTTTCTATGACATCCAGCTGCATCATCTTTCGCCCAACTCCCTTCTTCACATTGCTTGTTTTGTCACTTTTTGCGAGTGCTGGCTTGGCATTGAGCCGCACTTTGGCCTTTTCCGGAAGCTTTATTCCGTGAAGAGGCAGTCTGGTTCGGATGGTGTGTATCCCATTGGGGGTTGCATCATCTCCCTTAGTCCCAATCTTCTCTTCTTTTCTTTTCTATGCGAATCATCCATCTTGGCGGAGGCGATGGTTTTATATCCGTGACTCCGTAGTGCCCGGGCAAGATTTTGGTCTTGTTCCCTTTGACCCCTCCCAAATGATTGAGCCGAAAAGGTCTTGGAAAAACCAAATCTTGGATGGTGAGGTGGTGGAGATAGAGGCCCTTTACCGTCGGGTGGAGGATCTCCGGTGATTCAGGAGAAGGAGGTGACAGGCGTGGACATCATCAGGACGTTTCTTGGCGTCGGTGCGGCCTCTCAGCGAGGCACACCCGATGTTTCTTTATTCTGGCTCCGTGATCCGACTAGGGTTTGGTGAGAAAATATCCGAGGGATCTTAGCAGGACCCTTCGCTCATCTGAAGTTCAAGGCGGAGAGGAAATCCTGGGAAGTCGCTAACTCCGCCGTTTTCTTCGGCGTTGTCTGTGCCACAGGTGTAGATTAGTGCACGTAGTGCTTTTTGTCGGCTGTGTATTTATTTCCTTTGTTTGCTAACAAAGTTCCTTCTGATTTTGCAGAGCTTCAAAGTGCCGGGCATGGTACCGCCATTGCCTGAAAAGTATACGAATGCCCCGGATAATGAGGTGGTTGAGTCCGTGTCCGAGCTGCCGTCAGCGCGATCTCCGGCGGAGGATGCCGATGAGTCGAGTGAGGACCATACGCGCAAACGATCACGGAGCTCCAGCAAGTCTTCGGATGCCTCGACTCCTCCGACTCCCAGAAACCCTCTATGCCTGGATCGTCATGATGACGGTCATGGAGGTTCTTCCTCTCCCATTCCTGCCGTACCTGTGCGGGATGTCGCACCGCACCCGCCAGCGAAGTGGAAGAAGGAAGAGAAAAAGGAGGAGAAGAAGGAAGAGAATAAAGAGGAGAAGAGAGCCTGAAGGACTACTCCTATCTTCGACCTGAGCTCGTTGGGCTCGTAAGATTCTTGTTATATTGTTGTTCCCCTTTTTTTCTTGATTTTTCACTTGTGCTGATTGCTTCGTATGCAGGCATTCCTCCCGCGACTCTTCTAGTGATGGTGCGCGGGAAATGATGGGGGAGTCGAAGATTGCGTCTCCTCCTCCTCAGACGGTGGCGACTTCGGGAGGCGCCGCTCGGATCCTCTGTGCAGAGGTGCGGTGGTTGCGCCTCGAATTCATGACGGTCCTTCGGAGTCGCCATCAGAGCATGTAAGTTCCTCTGCTTCATGCCACGGGGGGAGCCCCCAGGTGTATGAAAATTTCTTGTCTTCTTCTTCTTTCGGATCTTCAGGGGAGCCCCCGAGTTTCTTCGTGTGCGAGTTTTACCTTTATTCTTCTGTATTGGGCGCAGCCCCCAAGTCCTTTTTCCTTACTTGTGTTTCTTTTTTCTGTAGCCTTTTGTTCAGGAAGCCAAGCGACTGGTGCAGGAGCGCCTAGCGCTGGAGGCTAGCCTTCGGCAACTTCAATGTACCTACTTGCTGTTTGGTGCTTTTTTCGTTTATTCTGGTCGTGCTTGCTGACGTTTACTTGTTTTGAATGCAGAGGAGCACAATACTTCTCTTCGTGAGGTTGATGCTCTCAAGAAGAGCCTTCGTCAATCGAAGCAGAAAGTCGAGGCCGCCGTTGGCGCGAAAGAACGCCTCGAGCTAGAGCTGACTAAGCCAGCCGAAGCGAAGGAGCGTCTGCAGCAGGAGGCCGCGGATCGTGAGGCTTGTTGCCTTGCGGCTGCTCGAGAAAGAGAGGTGGCGGCGAAGCTCATGGCTGCTTCCAAGGCTATTTCGGGTAAGTTTCTGTATTTGTGCTTGTTTCTTCGTGCTTCCTATCTTCTTCTGTGCTGCTTTTCTTCATGTCTTCTCTTTTATTTTTGTCCCAGATGCCGCAGGCATCGAGTTTGACCGTGGTGCTCTAGAGCACGGGAGTGCTCTAGATGATGCTACTGTGGCGGTCGAAGATCGCTGCATCACCGTCGTCAGCTCCCTTGCCAAGGCGAAGGAGGTCCTTGGCCGCTTCTACAAGGAGCTTGTCCCTAAGGGTGTAGCCCTCGATGATGTGGATGCTCTGGCGGAGGCTTTGTCAGCCGAAGCGCCTGCGGCGTATAAACGCAAGCAGAAGGGCATCGGCGCGTCCGTCGGGCTGGCAATGGCCTTGGCGGCGGCGGGCTGGATCTGCCAGATCACCTCCGGATGCCGGCGACCGCAGATGGATCGAGGTAGCCTTTTGCTGCCTACTGCTGCTGCAAGCGATAGCTAAGCTCATTGATTTCTTGTCGAGTATGCGCTTGCGGCAAGGCGGCCAAAACTAAGGAGTCCGGCTCCGAGGCGACTCAGGGTGCCGCATCTTAGGCGTTGTAGACGTAGGGTAGTTTGTAGTCTACTTTTGTTGTAAATATCTTGAAGAACACCATCCTTGTGCCACGTAGTGGCCTTATATGTTTAATGAATTCTTCTGAGTTGTGCTCTATCATTGTCTGAATGTGTATGTCCCTTTCTTTTCCTGCTACTCTAGGTTCCTTCGGGTGCTGACCCTATTGACACCTCCTCCGCAATGCCGTTGCGACCATCTTTGGATGCTTCCTCTCAACTCGCTTTTCTTCGGGATCGCGTGCGTAGTCTGGAGAGGGAGTTGCTCGAGTTGCGAGGACATGCCGATGTTTGGAAGTCTAAGACGGATCGTGGTGCAGCCAGGGAGGAGTACTTGATGGCGGAACTTATTCGGTTGTCTGAGCAGCTTCAATGTAAGTTGTTCCTTGTTTCGAGTAGCTCGTTCTTGGTGAGCTTTCTGGCCTTTGCTCTTATTTTTTCCATTGTCGCAGGTGCGAACCTTGCTCCGAGGGAAGAGAAGGAGCGTGTCGCTGTTCGGGTCAATTGCTTGACTCAACAGGACATGGAGGCTGGTGGCTTCTTCTGGATGGATCGTGACCGTGCCATAGCTCTGGCGACGGTGCAGGATCGTGTGCACCAGGTTTCTCGAGTGCTTCGCCAAGTGCAGACATCGCTTGCCTCGGTGATGCACGTCATGTTCCCTTTGGATGCCGTACCGACCAAACCTTGCGGGTCTTTTGTCGAAGTTTCGGAACATGAGCAATGTCAAGGAGTTGGTGCGGCAACAGCTCGTCGCAGGAGTGAAGGCTGCTTTGTCTCTTGTGAGGCTGCACCGGCCTGATTTGGGCTGTGTGGCGGTGGGCCACCTCCTCGGCGGACGGTGGTGAGTGGGACATGCGCACATTACGCGGTTTGTAAGGCGATCGCGAACAGGTCGTATTTTGTTTGAGCAGCGTGCTCGGGTTATTCTTGAATAGGTAGTACACGAAAAAAGAGATAGATGTAAAATTTGTATATTTATTTGGGCGTGTTGTGCCCTTTGTTGTAAAGGTTTGTTTGTTGTGAGCACGATGCTTTGATTAATCACGTGTCCTTTTCGTTTGCACGGCGTTGTCGACTCAGTGTACACGTTTGATCCTCGATCGATGAAATCGTGAGGTGGGAGCCCGAGTGTGTTTGCGGCATGAAGTAAAGTTGCAAAATAGCGAAATGAAGTTTTGGCGAGACACTTAGCTTTATTTATATCGTAATGGAGGAAGTACATTGTTGGTGAGTAGCCTTGGTGAAAGCCTTATTGAAAGTAAAGGGGTAGGTAGCTAGGGGTAGAATCGTCATGTTGCGAGATGTTCCATGGGTTGGAGTATGCGACTCCGGACTCCACGTGCTTGAGGCGTAGGCGCCACAGGATGACCGGTGATGGCGTAGGGTCCTTCCCATGGTGACTCGAATTCGTCGGTCGCTCTTGCTTGAGTCAAGGCGAGGTCTCCTTCGACGAAGGACCTTGGCCTTGACCGGCTGTGATAGTTGGAGACTCTGTTGGTACACGGCATCGATCTTGCTATGTCTCTTGCTACGTCGAGTGTATCGGCGTCTTCTAGTGGAGCCGTGGATTGATTCATTTGTATCACGGCGACCGAGGGCACAGTGGCGTGCTTGGCGGCACGGCAACCGGCTCCGTACCATGAAGAACGGTGTGTAGCCTATGGAGCTGTTTGGCGTGGTCCGCAAGCTCCATAGGACGGATGGTAGCTCTTTTGTCCAGGCTCCTGCTTTCCGTTCGAGTGGACTCATGAGTGAAGGGTTTCGCGGCATAGTAAATCAAAAATTTCTACAGATGTGAAAAGAGGGAAAGCCAAGATCTAATCTAGGAGATGCAATCAACGAGAGAGATTGGATTAGATCTTCATACCCTTGAAGATTCGCGTGAGCGTTCATCGGGCGTGGGTGATGTAGTCGTACTCGCTTCTCCTCCTCGCGATCCGATCCGATCTAGCACCACAAGTGGCGGTGCCTCCGTGAGATGCGATGCAGCACCTCGGCGTCTCCTCCTTCCTCGGACCAGCAAGTATGGTGGAGAGATGGGTGTATCTACCCGGCGTGGTGGTATATATGGTGGAGAATTTGCGGCAGGCTTCAACTACAAGCAGTCGGGAGGGAGAGGAAAGCTAGCAAGCGGCTAGGGTTTGGAGGAGAGGTGTGGGGGTTGGGCGCCCCACCCACTTTATATAGGGGGGCCTAGCCCTCCCCAAGCCCAAAGGATAAGGGGTGGGGGGCATGGACTCTCCCCTCTTCTAGAAACCCTATCTCTGGTTTAAGCGATTTAAACTCTTTAGGATCGGCTGGGCCCTATGGGGCCTTGTGCCCTGGCCCAATCTTGGTCAGGACACTCCCTCATAGGCCCATGCCCCTCCCGGAAGGTGGGGCCACGTTGGTCCCCTTCCGGAAGGTTCTAGAAGCTTTCGTACAATACCGATTAACACGGAACAATTAGAACTCCAAAAACTGCCTTTGCCTTATATGAATCTTATTCTCGGACCATTCGTAACCTCTCGTGATGTCCGGATCCCATCCGAGACTCGAACAAAAATTCATAAACCAATTATCCAATCTATCCTAGCGTCGAGATCGTTAAGTGTGTGACCTGCGGGTTCGAGAATATGCAAACATGATCTTCTATCAATAATCAACAGTGAAGTGCAGGCACCCATATTGACTCCACACATTCGCCGATGATCATATCGGATGAACCACGATGCCAGTTCAAACAATTCCATATATGTATTCCCTTCGTCTCGCGATATTTTACTTGCGAGATTCGATCGTCGGTAGTCATACCTAGTTCAATCTCGTTCACATCAAGTACTTTACTCGTTCCGTAATCCGATATCACTTTGTGATTAACTCCTTAACCACATGCTTGCAAGCGGTGTTGATATCGATTAAAGTGGGCCAGTATATCTCTCCGACTTGGGAGGGACAAATTCCATCTCGATACATACAACCCAACAGATACTTTCCGATCACCTGAGAGACACCTTTATGATCACCCTCTCATAGGATGAAGTTTGATGACCTCAAAGCTTTCTTACGGTACAAGGGAGTTGCATTATCTCATGGTCTAAGGAATACAATATTTGACATAGGAAAAGCTTCGCAAAGATGAACATGATGATACGATCTAATTGCTTCGCTTAGTTTGGGTCTGTCCACCATATCATTCTCCAGTGATATGATCTCATTATCAATTGACAACTCATGTCTATGGTTAGGAAATCTTAACCATCATTGATCAATGAGCTAGTCCATAGAGGCGTACTAGGGACACGGTGTTGTTCACAAACCACACAAGTATTAAAGTTTCCGCTTAATACAATTCTAGCATGGAATATAAACTTTATCATGAACAAGAATTATAATAATAACATCTTTATTATTGCCTCTAGGGCATAATTCCAATAGTCTCCCACTTGCACTAGAGTCAATAATCTAGTTTACATTTGGCAACAATATCACATCCATGGCACTGAGGTGCTGATCATGTTTTGCACGCGGAAGAGGTTTAGTCAACGGATCTGCGACATTCAGATCTGTATGTACTTTGCTAATCTTCAGATCTCCATCTGCTATATAATCTCGGATTATATGAAACTTGCGGTTGATATGCTTGGTCTTTGGATGATATCTTGGTTCCTTAGCAAGTGCTATGGCGCGGTGTTGTCACACAATATCTCGATGGGTCCAATGCACTTGGAACCACGCCAAGCTTAGTGATGAAGTTTCGATCCAAACTCCTTCACTTGGCCTGCGGCAGCCATGTATTCCGCTTCCTTGTAGATCGCGATCACGCTTTGCTTGCACTTCTCTAGCTCACTCCTCCATTCAAAATATAAGCGTATCCTGCGAGATTTGGAATCATCCTTGTGATTAGCGAAACTAGCGTCGACGTAACCTTTTATGACAAGCTGTTCATCACCCCCATAGACTAAGAACATTTCTTTAGTCCTATTCAGGTACTTTAGGATGTTCTTCACGGTTTTCCAGTGTTCCACTCCTGGACCACTTTGATATCTGCTCGTCAAACTAAGAGCATTGGACACATCGGTCTAGTACACGGCATGGCATACATGATGGAACCTATGGCGAGGCATAAGGCACTTTGCTCGTAGCTTCCTATCACTACCGTAGTGGACCTTTGAGCCTTGCTCAATATCTTACGACAACATAGGCCTTTGAACCTTTCTTTGCCTTATCCATTACGAACCTTTTGAACTTTGTCTAGGTATGTACTCGGCTTAAAGCTATCAGGCGTCTTTGTCTATCTCTATAGATTTTGATGCCCAATATATAAGCGACTTCACCTAGGTCTTTCATTGAAAAACACTTGTTCAAATAACTCTTCACATCATTAAGCATGTTGATGTCATTTCCGATAATCAATATGTCATCCACATACGATACCGAGAAAGCGTCCGAGCTCCACTCACTTACTTGTAGATACAAGCTTGTAGCAATTTGGAACAAATCCAAAGCTTTTGATCACTTGATCAAAGCGAAGGTTCCAACTCGAGATGCTTGCTTGATCCATAAATGGAGCGCTGAAGTTTGCATACTTTACTAGCATCCTTAGGATCGACAAAACCTTGGGTTGCATCATATACAACTCTTCATCAATGTTGCCATTGAGGAATGCGGTCTTGACATCCATCGCCATATTTTATAATCATGAAGCGCAACAATTGCTAATAAAATCCGAATGGACTTGAACATCGCTACGGGAGAAAGTCTCATCGTAGTCAACACCTTGAACTTGTTGAAAACCTTTTGCGACAAGCGTGCTTTATAGGCGGTAACATTACCATCGTCCGTTTTCTTCTTGAAGATCCATTTGCACTCAATGGCCTTTCGGTCGCTAGGAGGGTCCACCAAAGTCCATACTTGGTTTTCTCTCATGGATCCCAATTGGTTCATGGCTTCGACCATTTCTCAGTCTGGGCTCATCATCGCTTCCTCATATTTACGTAGGTTCACCGTCTTCTACTAACAAGGCAGTCAGGCGAGTTGCGTACCACTCGGGAGAGGCACGCGACCTTGTCGACTACTGACGTTCGATGTGACATCGTCGAAGCTTCATGATCCTTGTCATTAGCTTCCTCTATTGGTGCGGTGACCTTTGGAACAATTTCAGGTCTTGCGCTACTCTCCAATTCAAGAGAAGGTTCAATAACCTCGTCAGCTCTACTTTCCTCCCACTCACTTCTTTCGAGAAACTCCTTCTCAAGAAAGGAACGTTCTTCGACAAACACTTTGCCTTGGGTTCTATGATAGAAGGTATAGCCAATAGTTTCCTTAGGGTATCCTATGAAGACCCATTTCTCCGCTTTGGGTTCGAGCTTGTCGCATAAACTTCTTGGCGTAAGCAGCATCCCCAAACTTTAAGCGACAACTTAGGTTTAGCACCAAACCACAGTTCATACGGTGTCGTCTCAGCGGATTTAGATGGAGCCCTATTTAAAAGTGAATGCGGTTTCTAATGCATAACCCCAAAATGATAACGGCAAATTAGTAAGAGACATCATTGATCGGACCATATCTAATAGGGTTCGATTAGGATTCACACACCATTCTACTGTGGTGTTAAGTGGAGTGAGTTGTGAAACGATTCCACTTGCTTTAAGATGCGTGAGAAAATCATAACTCAAATATTCACCTCCATGATCGGATCGTAGAAATTTAATCTTTACATTACGATGGTTCTCCACTTCACTGAAATTCCTTGAACTTTTCAAATGTTTGATTTATGTTTCATTAAATAGATATACCCATATCTACTTAAGTCATCGGTAAAAGTGAGGAAATAGCGATATCCATAGCGTCGAAACACTCATCGGTCGCACTTTACATCGGTATGTATGATTTCCAACAAGTCGTTGCTCGCTCCATCATCTGGGAGGGGTTTTGATCATCTTGCCCATGAGGCATGGTTCGCATGTGTCAAATGATTCAAAATCACGAGACTCAAAAGTCCATCGAATGGAGTTTCTTCATCGCTTTACACCAATATGACCTGGGCAGCGATTACCACAAATAAGTAGTATTATCACTATCTACTTTGCATCTCTTAGCCTCAATGTTATGGATGTGTGTTTCATCCTTTTCGAGATTTAGAAGAAATAAACCATTCACAAGAGGTGCATGACCATAAAAGATGTTACTCATATAAATAGAACAACCATTATTCTCGATTTAAATGAATAACCGTCTTGCAATAAACACGATCCGAAATGATGTTCATGCTCAGCGAGGCACATAATAACATTTATTAAGGTTTAAAACTAATCCCAAAGGTAAAACTAAGGAGGCGTGCGGCCATCACATCAACTCTTGATCTATTGTAGCGCATCGTCACCTCATCCCTGCATAGCCGTCTATTCCGTAGCTCTGTTTGAGTTACAAATATTAGCAAGCCGGTATCAAATACCGGGCACTAGCGAGGGTAGTAAGGAAAACATCAATAACATGTATATCAAATATACCTTTGATGGTGCCGGCCTTCTTGTCCTAAGTACTTGAAGAAGTTCGCTTCCGGTGACCCTTGTCCTTGCAATAGAAGCACTTTCGATGTCCGACTTAGGACCGGACTTGAGCTTCTTCTCGGCGGAGCATTAAGCTTGCCACCCCTTCTTGAAGGGCTTCTTTGCTCCTTACCTTTCTTAAAGGAGGGCTTGTTGACCATCAACACATTATTATCCTTCTTGATGTCCACCTCATGACCTTGACTGCGAAGAGCTCGTGATGTCGTGTCGTGGAGCCAATCTGATTATGAGTCACTACAAAACTTTTGTAGCCGGGAGGGAGTGATTGCGAACCTGTCAATCTTGAGCTCCTGCGGAATCGTGCATTCAGGTTGCTCAAGCGTTGAGTGTAGCCCGACATCTTTATGGCGTGCTCACTATGAACTCCCTTCCTCCATCTTGCGATTAAAGAACTTCTGGAGATCTCATATCTCGAGCGGGCTGAGTGCGAAACATGGTTTTCGGCTCCTCGAGGATCTCGAAGGGCCGAGATAGGTTTCAAAAGCGATTTTGAAGTTCGGTTCCATAGAAAACAACATGGTGCTCTTAATCACACCATAATCATCTTTCTTGGCGATGATAGCGGCTTTCTCATCGGCCTTGATTTAACGAGGGTCACCTAACGCTTTACCAAGGACATAGTCCTTTTGTCCGCCAAACAGAATGATTCTTAGATTGCGGAACCAATTGGTGAAGTTAGACCCATTGTTTCTAAGCTTATCCTTCTTAGCAAAAACGTTGAAGTTGAAGTTGGACTTGGCCATGTGATCTACAGTATTAGCAAGTACAATTTAGACTATGTTCATGATAAATAGTTCAACTTAATCAAATTACTAGATGAACTCCCACTAAATTCAACATCCCTCAAGTTGTTTAGTGAACACGATCCAAATTCACCACACCTAATCCGATCATCACGAGAAGAGATGTAGTTTCAATGGTGGACAACCAAGTGTCGATCATATCATTCATATGACTCATGCTTAACCTTTCGGTTCTTGTGTTCGAGGCCATGCATGTACATGCTAGGCTCGTCAAGCTAGACCCAAGTATTTCAGCGTGTGCAAAGCGGCTTGCACCGTTGTATGTGGCGTAGAGTCTATAGCACCCGATCATCACGTGATGCTTGGACACGACGAACTTTCTCAACGGTGCATACTTGGGAGAACAGTTTTATCTTGATCTTTAAGTGAGGAATCATCTTATAATGCTACGTCGATCTAAGCATAATAAGATATATAAAAGGATAAACATCACATGCATATAACTTTATGTGACATGGTATAGCCAATCTTCGCAATGATCTCCATCTTGTGCGTTCGGCATGATCTCCATCACTCCACCATGATTGCCTCCACCACGAATAGCAACTAGAACTATTGCTAACTACTTAGCGATAAAGTAAAGCTATTACATGGCGTATAAGAAGTTGACTCAGGTCATACACAATTATAAAGACAACCATATGGCTCCTGCGGTTGTGTACTCATCGACATGCAAGTCGTGAAACATTACAAAACATGATCATCGCATACAATATACACATCACATCTTGGGCCATACCATATCACAGAAAACACTCCACAAAAACAAGTTAGGCGCCTCTACTTTGTTGTTGCATGTTTCACGTGGCTTAGGAGTAGATGCTAAGAGCGATTCTTACCTACGGAAAGCCACAGCGGTGATATTATGGTTGCCAAACTCGGTGTTAATCCCATGACAACTATAGTGAGAAAGCGGCATCCACCGGCATGTGTGGTACAAGCCACACGTCAAGTCTGAGCGGTCATGACGGCGTCGCGTAAGGTTGGCTGGACGCTTCAATCTCACTATCCGCGTCATAAGAAGAACACAAACAAGAGGCTTGCAACAGAAAACATCAACGCCCGCAACAACCATGTTGCGTTCTACTCGTGAAACACATCTACGCATAGATCTAGCTCGATACCCTTTGAAGGGTTTAGCGGCATAGTAAATCAAAATTTTCTACGGATGCGAGCGGAGGGAAAGACAAGATCTAATCTAGGAGATGCAATCAACGAGAGATTGGATTAGATCTTCATACCCTTGAAGATTACGCAGTGAGCGTTCATCGGGCGTGGGTGATGTAGTCGTACTCGCTTCTCCTCCTCGCGATCCGATCCGATCTAGCACCACAAGTGGCGGTGCCTCCGTGAGATGCACACGTGCAGCACCTCGACGTCTCCTCCTTCCTCGGACCAGCAAGTATGGTGGATAGATAGATTGGATCTACAACACGACGGCGTGGTGTATATGGTGGAGAATTTCTGCAGCAGGGCTTCGCCTACAAACAGTCGGGAGGGAGAGAGGAAAGCTAGCAAGGCGGCTAGGGTTTGGAGGAGAGGTGTGGGGGGTTGGTGCGCCCCCACCCCTATTTATATAGAGGGGGGGCGCAGCCCTAGCCCCTCCCCCAAGCCCAAAGGATAAGGAGTGGGGGGCATGGACTCTCCCCTCTTCTAGAAACCCTATCTCTAGTTTAAACGATTTAAACTCTCTAGGATCGGCTGGGCCCTATGGGGCCTTGTGCCCCAATGCAGGACACTCCCTCATAGGACCATGACCCCTCCGGAAGGTGGGGCCACGTTGGTCCCCTTGGAAGGTTCTAGAAGCTTTGTACAATCTCTGGATTAACGGAACAATTCCGAACTCCAAAAACTGCATTGCCTTATATGAATCTTATTCTCAGGACCATTTGGAACCTCTCGTGATGTCCGGATCCCATCCGAGACTCGAACAAAATTCATAAACCAATTATCAATCTATCCTAAGCGTCGAGATCGTTAAGTGTGTGACCTGCGGCTCGAGAATGTCACGAGACATGATCTTCTATCAATAATCAACGGGGTGCAGGCACCCATATTGACTCACACATTCGCCGATGATCATATCGGATGAACCACGATGCGATTCAAACAATCCCATATATGTACTCCCCGTCTCGCGATATTTTACTTGCGAGATTCGATCGTCGATGCGTCATACCTAGTTCAATCTCGTTCACGGCAAGTACTTTACTCGTTCCGTAATCCGATATCACTTTGTGATTAACTCTTTAACCACATGCTTGCAGCGGTGTTGATATCGATTCGAAAGTGGGCCGAGTATATCTCTCCGACTTGGGAGGACAAATTCCATCTCGATACATACAACCTTGAGATACTTTCCGATCACAGAGACACCTTTATGATCACCCTCTCATGGGATGGCGTTTGATGACCTCAAAGCTTTCTTCCGGTAGGGAGTTGCATTATCTCATGGTCTAAGGAATACAATATTTGACATAGGAAAAGCTTCATAAAGATGAACACGATGATACGATCTAATTGCTTCGCTTAGTTTGAGTGCATCACCATATCATTCTCCAATGATATGATCTCATTATCAATTGACAACTCATGTCTATGGTTAGGAAACCTTAACCATCATTGATCAATGAGCTAGTCCATAGAGGCGTACTAGGGACACAGTGTTGTTCACAAACCACACAAGTATTAAAGTTTCCGCTTAATACAATTCTAGCATGGAATATAAACTTTATCATGAACAAGAATTATAATAATAACATCTTTATTATTGCCTCTAGGGCATAATTCCAACAATGAGGCGCTTCTTAATGCCCGCGTCGATTAGGCCGTTGGCCTTTTCAACTTGCCCGTTCGTTTGGGGGTGTGCTCTTTGGCGTCACGTGATGTTGATCCGAGGCCTTCGAGAAGTCACGAAATTCCTTGGAGATAAAGTTCGATCCATTGTCGGTGATGATGCTATGCGATGCGCGAACACATAGACAATGGACTCGAAGAACTTGACTGTTTTGCCTTTACGGTTGGTAACCGACATGGCCTCGATCCACTTGGTGAACTTGTCATTGCGACCGAGGAGGTAAGCGTGTCCCCTTCGAGGACTTTGGCGGTTTGCCGATCATGTCAAGGCCCATTGAGCAAAAGGCCAAGCTATGGGTATGGAGTGCTCGGACCACAGTGCGTCTTGATTTGTCGGTGAACCGTTGGCATCCATTGCATCTTCGGACGATGTCGCTGCGTCGCTCATGGCGTTGGCGATAGAATCCTTGCGTAGAGCTTTGGCGACAAAGGGGCTTGCTGCATGATGGCCGCAGATGCCCTCGTGGATGTCTAGGAGGATGGCTTTTCCGTCACCGATGGTGACGCACCTTTGTATTACACCCGTAATGCTGTGCTTGTACAACTCGCCATTGATGGTGGTGAAGGCTTTTAGCAGCGAGATATCGTAGGGCATCTGACTTCGGTAGTTCTTCGTTTATTAAGAAGAGGTATGGTCGCGTCAAGTTTCTTCGACGCCATGACCTGCATTAGGTTGACCATGGCTACCTCTGTGTCCATCTTTTGGTCGCCGTGTCCTTGAGCGGCGTAGCTCCAGTGTTACTGCTTCTTCGGGTGATCCCTTGGGAATTTCCGGCTTGATGGATGAATGCAGATCTATTCGAGAACATACACGGTGGCACCTTTGCGAAGTGGAGCCGATGTTGGAAATGCATCGGCTTCCTCGTTGCTTTCTCTTCGGCGTGTCGGCTCGCGACCGTCGAATTCTCCTTGAGTGCGTTGTAGGCGGCGATGCGATCATCTTTTCGCGTGTCGTCGCACTCATTCATCGTGCGCTGGGCAGCGAGGTTGGAGTCACCATAGATGACCAGGCGCGTTGCGCCGCATATCTTTGCCATCCTCATGCCATGGATGAGGGATTCGTATTCGGCCTCATTGTTAGAAGCTCGGAATTTCATCCGAAGGACGTATTTCATCGTGTCGCCTTGCGGGGAGGTCAGTATGACCCCCGCTCCTGCTCCGGCTTCGCGCTTGGAGCTGTCGAAGTGCATCGTCCATGACTGTGACATATCTGGGGTGTCGGCATTGCGGTTCCATCAATGTACCGGAAGTCCGGAAGGACTTGAGATTTGATGCGAGTCGTTTCTGAAGCGATGTCCAAGGGTGACATTTCGATACCCCACAGGCCGCAGCGTCTGTGGCCTCGGATATGGGGATCTTTGTTCGGGGTGCCTCGTTGTGACCATCACTGGTGCTCCGGAAATAGTGGCTCGGCCGTCGAGCCGTCATGAACACGCCGTGGTAACCTAGTGAGGGTAACTCTGCTTTGTTGGTGTTAGTACCTCGTGAGGTAGTAGATTAGGCGTTGGACCCGTGGTCTTGCCTTCTTGGTCGTTCGACCACGAACGCAGTCGACCACTTGGTGTGTGGCTGCTATGTACCTAAGAGGCTCACGCTCCTTTGGCGTGACCAAGGCAGGCGAGTGGAAGGAGCCGCTTAAGGTTTCGAATCGTCATTGGCTCGGTGTCCCTCAAACTTATGCGCCTTGCGCGGCAGTTGGTAGAATAAGAAACCTTCTCGCCCATCGGTGATGAATCACCTTGCGCTGCTATAAATCCTCGAGTGAGCTGCTGGGCGCCTTTGATGTTTTCGGTTTCTCCATTGCCATGATGGCTTTGATTTTCTTGAGTTCGCCTCGATCCCTCGTTGAGAGATGAAGTACCCAAGCGGTGACCGATGGGGCCTGAAGCTGCATTTTTGAGTTGAGCTTGATCTGGCGATCAAGGTTGTCGAGCGTCTCGCGGAGATCGTCGATAAGTGTCCTTGCTTCCTTGGTTTTATTACTATGTCGTCAACATAGACTTGGGCGTTCGACCGATCGGTCATGAGGCAAGCACGCATGCATCGGCTGATGCGCACTGCGTTCTTTAGCGAAGGGCATTGTGTTGTATCATCGAGAATGCTTGAGCGGTGTGATAAGCGTTGTTTTCTCACGATCTTCGACCTTGAGTGAATCGAATGCGGTTATCTTTGAAGTAGGCGTCGAGGAAGGAAGGAGAGTTTCTCACATCCTGATCGAATCGATGATCTGATCGATCGAGGAAGGAAGTGGTCCTTTGGGCAATGCTTGTTTAGTGGCGTGAAGTCACGCACATCCGCAGGATGTCCGTGTCCTTCTTTGGGACCATCTTGTATTTGCAAACCACTCGCGTTCCTTGATTCCCCTGATGAAGTCTGCAGCGAGTAGTCTATTGATTTACTTGCCGATAGCTTCGGCTCGTGGCTCCGACAGTCTCCGGATGGACTGTTTGACTGGCTTGGTGCCTAGAAAGACATTGAGTGCGTGCTCGGCGAATTCCTTGGGAACTCCTGGCATGTCCGCAAGACACCAGGCGAAGATTTCCTAAGCGCTCACGGAGGAATTCGGACACGCCTTCCTATCTTGGCGCTTAGGTCGTTGGCGATCGGTAGCCGTCTTGGAAACATCCGTCGGATGGACCTATACTTTCTTGGTGTTGTGGTGGAGTCGAAGGACATGTCGGTGCGTTACGCCTTATATAGGGGTGCCCCATTGTCCGTCACCTCACGGAGACCTTAAGCTCGTCTTGCATGCCCAAAAGGAGATTTTGTTGAAATCCATCGCATTGGTCGATCGGTGAAGCTCACGTGGTGTGATGGCGACCCTCGGTCTGGCATCATCTTGAGTAGTAGTATCGTGGTGTGGGACGGGGAACCTTGCGAATGCTACCGCCCTAGGATGGCGTGGTATTGCGAAAACCAGTCCACTACTTCAAATTGAGTAAGCTCTGCGGAAGTTGTCGGCTTCGAAGATAGCGTTGATCCCTATTTTGCCCAGGAGAATATGCCCTTCACAGGACAATGCCGTGGAACATTGTTATGATTGTTCCGGTGCTGCATTGCGAGATCGCATTCTGCTAAGTGCTTGAACATTAGGTTGATGCTGTTGCGCCGTCCATGAAGATGCGACTCATCTCAAAGCCTCCGTCTGCGCCTCGCACCGGGCAGCATGACACAGGCGAGGATCTGGCAAGGGTGATCCCGTAGCAGTGAATGTGATCACGGGACTCCGATCCATTTGAGCTACTCGAGGGATTGCGGCGGAGTTACCAGCCAAGTTGATTTGTCGGTGATTTTCTTACGCATCCTATTTGTGGGCGTCCTTGGATCATATTTAGTGCTCCTTTTGGTGGGGGTACCCGATCCAGCGTTGTTTTGTTGGTGCGGTTGGTTGGTTTGGGCCTCAATAGGCGGCGGTGGAGGAGCTCAGCGTGCTATTTCTGGCAGTGCGTTTCGAATGCAGGATTGGGGCTTGTTGCCTCATCGCACCATGTTTCGCGAGTTTACGGAACTTCATGGCGGTCCTTGAGCATGTGGCTAGCTTTCTTTTGCCATCTGTTTGTCGATGTAAGTGGATGGTGCATGGACCGAAAGTTTGTCGAATCTGAGGGTCCATTATCATGATCATGGCGTTGCCCAGCTGTCTGGTAAATCATTGTCGCGGAAGTTTCCTCCATGGTATCCTCATTGTATTTGTTATTGTCGTTAGGCGGTCGGCATAATGGCCCGCGACCATCGGGTCCATCGCGGTCCTCGTGAGCGCGATCTCCTCTTGATGCGGTGTTCCGTCTTGACCGTGATCGTCCTCTTCATCCGATTGTGCTTGGTGAATGCAATCTTCGCCGTCAGCCCACCTGTTGGCGATGTCCATGAGGTGGTCGAGTGTTTTGGCCTTGACGTGCCCGAGTTCCACCTTGAAATCTTGGCGTTTAACGCCATCCCTGAAGGCGTCGATGGCTCTCTTCGGAGATGTGTCTTTGCGGAGTTTTGGGTGGTAGACCAGCGTAGTATGTCTGGCGAATAGATTCACCCGTTCTCACGAGTGCGGGGCTCGCAACTCTTCTATTGAGGCCTCTTCTTATGAAATTTCGGATGAAGTGTAAGCTAGCTCCTCCCAACTTTGGATGGACCACGATGATATGCTTGAGCCAAACTGCAGCTGCGCTTTATTTCGGTGAAGGCGTGCATAGGCGGTTTTTTGTTACCACCGTGCGACAGCGGATGCGGATGGTGCTGAGCGAGGATTTTGGATATTGCGTGCCGTTGAACTTGAGTATCAGGAAGCTTGAAATGCGTGGCATCTGTTACATTTGAACAGATCGATGAAGCATCGAGCTCATGATTCTCCTTCATCTTCATCCATCTCGGACTCGGGCGAGCATGCGCGTTTAGCGTGCTTTGTCGATTTCACGTTGTGTAAGCGGCGTCTGCGTCGTAGTCGTGTTTATGGCGTCACGAGCTCTTCTTCCTTCGAGGAAGGTCGTGTTCCTTTCCTCTTCGGATGAAGGGGTGGGGCTCGATCGCGCTGGCGGAGGTTTCTTCTTCGACAGCGGGAGCATCTTCGTGGGCGCAGCTCAAACAAATCCGAAGTCCGGTGAGTGCGGACTTATGCATGGCTCTTTTGGTCCCCCTCCGGAGTGGGTGGCCCAGCCCGCGAGATCTGCGATGGCTGCCATGATTGCAGCTTGCGGTGTCTTCGGGATGATGTTGCCGTCGGCATCCATCTCCATGAGCGATGTGTGGAGAGTTGGTCACATCTGGCGTTCTCTGGGATCCATGTTCTCCACCCGAGAGCGGTGCTTGTTTCCCTGGTTTCCGTTTGTGCTAGAGCCGGGTGCCATGGCGGAGAGCGCAGCTCGTCGCGAGCTGGACTCAGAGGCTGCTTGCTGGCGTTTGTCGAGCATCTCCTGCATCTTGACTTTCTTCTTCTGCTCCTCGATGAGGAGGTAGTGGTATGCCATCAGTAGTTCACGTGGGGAGTCCACAGGTAGGACTATGTCGCCTGCTACGGTGCGGCGTGCCTAAACCCATCCTTCTTTGCTGAGTTGAATGAGGTGGCCGTTGTTTTCCCCGTTGGGTGGGGGGACTGGCTTCTTCTGTTCCCGTCGTTTTCGTCGTTTCTGTCCTGCGGGTTGGGGTTCGTGTTGGGCGGCGGATTAGGCGTTTGCTACTCCTGGATGACTGCGGCGCATTGGTAGCGCTCGTAGATTGGCCCGTTGCTGCCGCAGCTTTCGGATCCGGAACCGTAGGTCCCTGTAGGGGTTCGTAGCATGGAAAACAAAATTTTCTACCGCATGCAAACAAACAGGCCAAGATCTATCTAGTAGATTGTAGCAACTAGTCGATAGAGGAACTCACCCTCGAATATTCCAAAGCGGTTAACAAGAGCAGATTCTCGTGGGTGATGTAGTATTACCTTACCTATCTCAAGATCGCGTAGGCGATCCTTCCATTCTTAACGTTCGGCGCTTCCATGATCGGTCACATGTTGGTAATTTCGAAGACCTTCCTCTCCCTTGTTCAATGCGTGGGAGGTTTTAGCACTCTACTCGATTACAGCGGCTGGGCTGCAGGAAGTAGAGGGAGATCTCTGAGGGCCGCCTTAAGCCGGGCGATTATGGTGGACTATGAGAGAGCCCTCGATCTAGGGTTTAGACACACCGAGGAAGAGGTCTTTGGGGCGGCTAAGGCTTGGAGGTGACCAAGTCGTGGCTAGGGAGCCCTAGGCGGCGGCGGGAGGTGGCCCAGGGCTGGGGTTTTGGGGTGAGGGAACTTGTGTGCTGGGAGGAGGGCCACGCCTCATCTTATAGGAGGAGGTCGAGCCAAGGGAGGAATCCCTCCCAACTCAGATCCCAAGTGGGCAGGCGGTGGAGGAGGGACTCCTCACAACTCGATTTCCACTTCCCTCCACTTCCCAAAATAGCCGTTTGACTTTTCAAATTGGCGTTTGACTTTCAAACTAAGTTTGATTAAACCCTTTATTTTGTTCATGATGACACCTAGTACATGATGCAATCATTCCAACTTGATATGACACATTCATGTATTAGAAACATGTCTTAAGCGCTCCACTAATGTATTATAAACATGTCTTAAGCGCTCCCATTTAATTTCTTGCAAATGCAAGCATCTTCATCGTCTAAGCCAATTTAAACTCCTTTAACGGTTTCATCATAGTGAAGATTCCAACTCTTGCAATGCTTACTTCAACCATTGAAGTTTGCATATGCATTTAGCATCCTTTGAATTAACAAAACCCTTTGGACAGTGTCATGCACCGTCCTAGGTAACCCTTCTATTAGAAGAACTTGTTTTGTTTATCCAACTACCACATAACAAATTATATGTAGTGGTTGCTATATTAATCCGTCTAGACTAAATATAGCTATGAAAGATCAAATCTTTGTCATAGTCAACCTTTGAACATTGTTGTGAACTCTTTCCCAACATGTCGACTATTTCATAGATCTGAAACATCCATATGCATTTCTTTATAGATCCAAACACAAGCTGTAAGGTCTTACACCTTTCTAGGGTCCTTCAAGTTCAAAACTTGATTTCTGGTGTATGGAACTATCACGGATTTTATGGCTTCACGCCCTTTTACGTTGTCAGGGCCCATCATCGCTTCTTTGCATGCAGTCCGTTCATTATTTTCAAATAATGATTCAACCCTCAAATCTTGGCATTTGATTGTTTGCTCGACCTACTTGTTTTAATAGGAACTTAGACCTTTGTGTCCACAACCTTTGAGGCACGTGAGTCATGAGCATTATTCTTTGCCTCAGGAACACTTTTCGCGTGACTGCACTTTATATAGCTAAGGTTCTTTTAACCTTATCAAAGTTATATTGTCCTCCCACTTATCTTTTCACGAAAAATTCCTCTAAAGAAACTTGACGTTCTAAGTGACAAACACTTTTGTCTCCGGTGTTATGGAGGAATACTTAACAAAGGCAGTTCATCGATTTGGTTGCAAACATCTTTCTTATTCATAGCATACCAATGTTTAAGAAAGGACAACTTGAGTTTTATCCCAAACCATAACTTTATATGGTGTCGATTCAGCGGATTATGATGGAGCTCTTTTCGGTGGGAAAGCGGTAGTCTCTCAAGCTTTTAATCTTTAAAATATAATGGCGGTTTATGATTTACACCTTCAATCTTACCATGTCAAACAAGGTTTAATTACATATCTTGAGCGCTCCATACTCTTATGGTGTTTTGGGAAAATGCAAATCCACGGGCGATTCCTTAAATCTTAGGTATTATGCTAAACTTGTAACTCAAATATCTTCCTTTATGATCTTATCATAAACTAGTTATATTCTTGTTACAATGATTTTGCACTTCATCTTGAAAGTCTTTGAACTTTTCAAATGTTTCATACTTATCCCTATTAAGTAAATATTCATATATTCACTCAAATTTAGGAGAAAGCATATAAAGTTGAAATCCATCGCTCTTGACTACACATAATGGACTTCGTACAACAATATGTACAAGTTCAATAAGCTGATCATTACGTTCCTTTTGGCCTATGAGCGAAGTTTTAATTATCTCTATGAAAGTTTCTGGCGTCATTTGATCAAAAATCAAAAGACTCCAAAATTCCATCCACATAGTGTTTCTTTTCTTTCCAATATAATTTAAGCGGCGATGTCACTTCCCAAGTGATCTTTCAATCAATTTGTCTTTTCGACATTTTTAGCACTAGTTTTATGGATGTGATTTCTCCAGCGAGATTTGTGAATCATCCATCTTTTATGGATTCAGTAATTATTTGAACAACCCTTTTGTTCTCATAATACTGATAAAACAAATCTTGAAGGCAAGCTTTGATGTTTAACAAGCGACAATAACCCTTTATTTGTTCTCGATGAACATCATCACATATTCTTTTGCTAGTTTACTTAGGCCATTGTAGTTCATGAATTGTGTGTTGTTTATGGCGATTCACACCAACAAATTCAGTATCAAATACTTAAGAACCACATTGTTTAATAAGCAAAGAATATAGCCATAACATGTATATCATCTATATACTTAGGTTGAACAATTCTAGTCTTTTCTTTTACGCCATATATTTATGAGATTCTCTTTCATTATTTCCTTTTACATTTGAAAGAATCTATCAACATCAATAGTGGAGCCATACATATGACACATAGTCCAAAGCGTGTATAATTAAATACCTATGTCTTTGGACTTGCACTTTGAAGTAGATCGGCATCATCAAATGTTTGGTGTGCTTTCAAATTCCATTCTTTAGTAATCTCTTGGTGTGGTAAATATTTTACCTACATCAAATATTAACCCTTATCATGGATTTATTCATGATCAAGCTACTTTAGCTTATAAATATCGCTATGAAAGATCAAATCTTGTCATAGTCAACCTTTGAACATTGTTGTGAACTCTTTCCCAACATGTCGACTATTTCATAGATGTGAAACATCCATGTCTATTTCTTTATAGATCCAAACACAATGTAAGGTCTTACACCTTTCCTCGAGGGTCCTTCAAGTTCAAAACTTGATTTCGTGTATGGAACTATCACGGATTTTATGGCTTCAAGCCATTTAGTCGGGGCCCATCATCGCTTCTTTGCATGTAGTCGGTTCATTATTCTCAAATAATGATTCAACCCTCAAATCTTGGTATTTGATTGTTTACCGACCTACTTGTTTCAATAGGAACTTAGATCTCCCACAACCTTTGAGCACGTGAGCCATGAGCATTGTTCTTTGCCTCGGAACACTTTTGCGCAACTGCACATATAGCTAAGGTTCTTTTAACCTTATCAAAGTTCTATTGTCCTCCCACTTAACTTTTCACGAAAAATTCCTTCTCAAAGAAACTTGGCGTTCTAAGTGACAAACACTTTTGTCTCGGTGTTGTAGATATACTTAACAATTAGCATACAAAGATAGGTTCATCCGACTTTGGTTGCAAACCATCTTTCTTTAACCACGCCAGCATACCAATGTTGAAAAGGACTACTTGGGTTTTATCCCAAACCATAACTTTATATAGTGTCATTTCAGCGGATTATAGTGAAGCTCTTTTTCGATTAAAACCAGTAATCTCAAAAGCTTTTAATCTTTAAAATATAATGGCAGTTTTATAAGATTACATCGATTTTACCATGTCAAACAAGGTTTAATTACATGTCTCGAGCAACTCCATACTTTTTATGGTGTTTTAGGAAATGCAAATCCGCGGAGCGATTCCTTAAATCTCTTAGGTAATATGCTAAACTTGTAACTCAAATATCTTCCTTTATGATCTTATCATAAGCTTCTTTATATTCTGTTATAATGATCTTTGCACTTCATCTTCGAAATCTTTGAACTTTTCAAGCGTTTCCTTACTTCATCCTTGATAAGTAAATATTCATATATTCCTCAAATTTTGGAGAAAGCATATGAAGTTGAAATCCATCGCTTGACTACACATAATGGATTCCCGATACAACAATATGTACAAGTTCAATAAGCGATCATTCGTTCCTTACGCTATGAACAAGTTTCATTATCTCTAGGAAGTTTCAGCGTCATGCCGATCAACAATCAGAGACTCAAATTCCATCCACATGGGTTTCTTCATTTTCTTTTCCATTATAATTTAGCGGCGATGTCACTTCGCAGTGATCTTTGATCAATTGTCTTCATTTCGGCACTGGTTTGGATGTGATTTTCTCCATGATTTATGAATCATCCATCTTTGTGGATCTGACAATTATTTGAACAATCCTTTTGTTCACTGTAATGCAATCGGCTCAAATCTTTGAAATAGCTTTGATGTTAATAGAAACAATAACCCTTTATTTGTTCGATGAACATCATCATATTCTTTACTAGTTATAGGCCATTAGTTCATAGATTGATGTTTCGTTATGGCCGATTCCTGCTCGGTCAGTGTCAGTGCGCGAGAACCACATTGTTTAATAAGCAAAAGTATAGCCATAACATGTATATCATCTATATACTTAAATGAACAATTCTAGTCTTTTCTTTTACGCCATATATTTATGAGATTCTCTTTCATTATTTTACATTTGAAATCTATCAACATCAATAGTGAAATACCTTGACTTGACACATAGTCAAATCATCTATTTCTCAAAAATCACCATATGTCAAATTCCTTTCATCAAATATCATGTGAATATTAAAACTTCTTATGGTGATGTCACAATAATCTTCCAAAACCATGGTTTAGAAACACTCTTCATCTAGATAACCTTTTGATATTAAGACAACTTTGAATATCAAGAATCATGGTTTAAACATACTCATCACACACAACTCTTGGATTGATAACTGATTTTAATACCAATTATTAAACTTCATGGAATACTTGAACTTCTTTAAAGTTTGGAATAGGACTTTTAAACTTTAGATTAACACTTCAAAACAATACAATGCAGTTAAGTAAAGTAACTAACGAATTCTATAGTTCTATCATCTCAATTATAACTAAGCGCAAGGTGGTAGCGGATGCCAATGACTACAACAACTATGCAAATTCACTTTGATTTAATTTATGATAAATAGTGTTCAACTTTTAATCATATTCTGTGAACTCCACTCAAAACAATATCCCTCACATTGTTTTAGTGATCACCGAACCAAATCCACCACATCAAAACCGATCATCACGAGAGTTGATGTAGCTTCAATGGCGAACAATCAACATGTTCATCATATCTACTATGACTCATGCTTTACCTTCCGGTGATCCGTGTTCGAGACCATGTCTGTACATGCTGGGCTCGTCAAGATCAAACTTTAGCTTCATGAGCCGTCGGCTTTACTCCGCATTGTATACGCATGATCTAACACCGATCATCACGCATTGGTGGCAACGAAACAACGGCTTGTAGCGGTGCTTACTAAGGATGAACACTGGAAGGACTTGAAATTGTGTTGTGAGGATCATCTTATAATGGAATAGTAAACTAAAATGACTTAAGGCTAAAAGTTAACATCATACAATTCATAATATGGCAGTATGATATGGCCCCCTTTCTTCTTTGTGCTTCAGATCTCACATCTTGACACGAGACATGGTCCTCCATCCATCCACGGCATTGCATCAAGGTCGATGGCGGCTGTATCATGGAGTTTGTGGATCACCAGCTTCCAGCGACTGTACAGCTACTTTGAATAGACCACGCTTGGTCGCCGCGAATTTAAAGACAACCATATGGCTCTGCTTAGGTTGCCAACTTAATAGGAACATTGCACTTTATCAAATATAATCCCGCAATCATAGATGTATCACATCCATGACGCTTCCTGCAAAGGAACAAAGTTAGGCGCCTCTAATTTTCTTTGCATGTTTCACGTGGTTTGGGGCTTTTAATAAGTGTCGTTCTAACTTCGAACAAGAACCACAACATTGATACTAGTATTATCGATCACGGGTGTAAATTGAATCTTAACTATATGGGAGAAACAGGCACCCATAAAGCCACTTTATGCAATACAAGTTGCATGTCAAGCGTGGAGCAAGTCTCATGAGCGATGTCATGTAAGGTTAGCGGGACGCTTCATCCCAACATCATAAGATGCAAAGTACACAAGCAATCAACAAAAGCATCAACGCCCACAATGACCATTGTGTTCTACTCGTGCACAGATCTACATATAGACACGGCTCGATACCCCTTTGTGGGGTTGTAGCATGGAAAACAAAAATTTTCTACGCATACAAACAAACAAAGCCAAGATATATCTACTAGATTGGCAACAGCAGTCGATGGAATAATCACCCTGAAGATTTAAGCGGTTGTGAGAAGCGATTCT
>CP125976.1:48253009-48336216 GCA_030063025.1 Avena longiglumis | reverse complement strand
CTTTATATATAGAGGGGGCGCAGCCTCAGCCCCTCCCAAGCCCAAAGGATAAGGAGTGTGTGGGGCATGGACTCCCCTCTTCTGTAAACCCTATCTCTAGTTTAAACGATTTAAACTCTTTAGGATGGTGGGCCCTATGGGGCCTTGGTGCCTGGCCCACGCGGCCAGGAGACACTCCCCTCATAGGCCCATGCCCCTCCCAGGAAGGTGGGCCATGTTGGTCCCCCCTTCCGAAGGTTCTAGAACTTTCGGTACAATACCGATTAACCGGAACAATTAACTCCAAAATCTGATCAACTGCCTTATATAAAGATCTTATTCCCGACCATTAGTAACCTCTCGTGGATGTCGGATCCCATCCGAGACTCGAACAAAATTCATAAACCAATTATCCAATCTATTCTAGCGTCGAGATCGTTATGTGTGACCGCTGGGTTCGAGAATATGCAAACATGATCTTCAATCGCTGAATCAACACAAAGTGCAGGCACCCATATTGACTCCTACATATTCATCGATGATCATATCGGATGAACCACGATGCCGATTCAAACAATTCCATATATGTATTCCCTTCGTCTCGCGATATTTTACTTGCCGAGATTCGATCGCTTGTACCGCCATACCTAGTTCAATCTCGTTCACATCAAGTAACTTTATCGTACTTCGTAATCCGATATCACTTTGTGATTAACCTCATAACCACATGCTTGCAAGCGGTGTTGATATCGATTACCGAGGCCCAAGTATATCTCTCCGACTTGGGAGGGACAAATTCCATCTCGATACATACAACCCAATGGATATTTCTTTCCGATCACTGAGAGACACCTTTATGATCACCCTCTCTATAGGATGAAGTTTGATGGACCTCAAAGCTTTCTTACCGTGATACAGGGAGTTGCATTATCCTCATGGTCTAAGGAATACAATATTTGATATAGAAAGCTTCGCAAAGATGAACATGATGATATCGATCTAATTGCTTCAGCTTAGTTTGGAGTCCGGCCCACCATATCATTCTCTCGGATTGATGATCTCATTATCAATTGACAACTCATGTCTATGGTTAGAAATCTTAACCATCATTGATCAATGAGCTAGTCCATAGAGTGGGCGTACTAGGGACACGTGTGTTCACAAACCACACAAGTATTAAAGTTTCCGCTAATACAATTCTAGCATGGAATATAAACTTTATCATGAACAAGAATTATAATAATAACATCTTTATTATTGCCTCTAAGGGCATAATTCCAATAGTCTCCCACTTGCACCTAGAGTCAATAATCTAGTTTACATTTGGCAACAATATCACATCCATAGCAATGAGGTGCTGATCATATTTTACTGCGCTGAAGAGGTTTAGTCAAACGGATCTGCGACATTCGAGATCTGTGTACTTCTGCTAATCTTGGATCTCCATCGCTATATAATCTCGGATTATATGAAACTACTTGGCGGTTGATATGCTTGGTCTTTGGATGATATCTTGGTTCCTTAGCAAGTGCTATGGCGCCAGTGTTGTCACCATTAATATCTCCAGTGGGTCCAATGCACTTGGAACCACGCCAAGCTTAGTGATGAAGTTTCGATCAAACTCCTTCACTTGACCTCACAGCAGCCATGTATTCCGCTTCCATTGTAGATCCTGCGATCACGCTTGCCTTTGCGCCTTCTCTAGCTCATGACTCCTCCATTCAAAATATAAACGATCCTGGCTCGAGATTTGGAATCATCCTTGTCGGTGTCGAAACTGGCGTCGGCGTAACCTTTTATGACAAGTCGTTCATCACCCCCTATAGACTAAGAACATTTCTTTAGTCCTATTAGGGTACTTTAGGATGTTCTTCACGGTTTTCAGTGTTCCACTCGGACCACTTTTGATATCTGCTCGTCAAACTAAGAGCATTGGACACATCCGGTCTAGTACATGATGGCATACATGATGGAACCTATGGCCGAGGCATAAGGCACTTTGCTCGTAGCTTCCTATCACTTACATCAGAATGGACAGCCTTGCTCAATATCTTACCGACAACATAGGCCTTTGAACCTTTCTTTTGCCTTATCCATTCCGAACCTTTCGTAACTTTGTCTAGGTATGTACTGCTTAAAGCTATCGTGCGTCTTTTGTCTATCTCTAGATTTTGATGCCCAATATATAAGCGAAACTTCACCTAGGTCTTTCATTGAAAAACACTTGTTCAAATAACTCTTCACATCATTAAGCATGTTGATGTCATTTCCGATAATCAATATGTCATCCACATACAAGACCGTAAACGCCACCGAGCTCCCACTCACTTACTTGTAGATACAAGCTTCAGAGCAATTTGGAACAAATCCAAAGCTTTTGATCACTTGATCAAACGAAGGTTCCAACTCGAGATGCTTGCTTAATCCATAAATGGAACGTGAAGTTTGCATACTTTACTAGCATCCTTAGGATCGACAAAACCTTCGGGTTGCATCATATACAACTCTTCATCAATGTTGCCATTGAGGAATGCAGTCTTGACATCCATCCGCCATATTTTATAATCATGAAGCATAATAATTGCTAATAAAATCCGAATGGACTTGAACATCGCTACGGGAGAGAAAGTCTCATCGTAGTCAACACCTTGAACTTGTTGAAAACCTTTACGACAAGCCGTGCTTTTATAGACGGTAACATTACCATCCGCGTCTTTTCTTCTTGAAGATCCATTTGCACTCAATGGCCTTCGGCCGCTAGGAGGGTCCACCAAAGTCCATACTTGGTTTTTCTCATGGATCCCAATGATTTCATGGCTTCCACCATTTCTCAGTCTGGCTCATCATCGCCTCATATTTCGTAGGTTCAACGTCTTCTACTAACAAGACAACAAGACAGTTGCTGTACCACTCAGAGGGGCACGACCTTGTCGACTGCGACGCTCAAAGAGCAAAGAGATCGTCCAAGCTTCATGATCCTTGTCATTAGCTTCCTCTATTGTTGTGCGGTGACAATCGAACAATTGTGTCAGCGCTACTCTCCAATTCAAGAGAAGGTTCAATAACCTCGTCAAGCTCTACTTTCCTCCCACTCACTTCTTTCGAGAGAAACTCCTTCTCAAGAAAGGAACCGTTCTTTGCGACAAACACTTTGCCTTCGGTTCTATGATAGAAGGTATAGCCAATAGTTTCCTTAGGGTATCCTATGAAGACCCATTTCTCCGCTTTGGGTTCGAGCTTGTCCGGCATAAACTTCTTGACGTAAGCTTCGCATCCCCAAACTTTAAGAAACGACAACTTAGGTTTAGCACCAAACCACAGTTCATACGGTGTCGTCTCAACGGATTTAGATGGAGCCCTATTTAAAGTGAATGCAGCGGTTTCTAATGCATAACCCCAAAATGATAACGGCAAATTAGTAAGAGACATCATTGATCGGACCATATCTAATAGGGTTCGATTCCGAATTGCAGACACCATTCTTGTGGTGTTCGGTGGAGTGAGTTGTGAAAGCGATTCCACTTGCTTTAAGATGCGTGAGAAAATCATAACTCAAATATTCACCTCCATGATCGGATGTAGAAATTTAATCTTCATTACGATGGTTCTCCACTTCACCGAAATTCCTTGAACTTTTCAAATGTTTGATTTATGTTTCATTAAATAGATATACCCATATCTACTTAAGTCATCGGTAAAAGTGAGGAAATAGCGATATCCACCGTGTCGTCGAAACACTCATCGGTCCGCTTTTACATCGGTATGTATGATTTCCAACAAGTCCGTTGCTCGCTCCATCATCTGAGGACGGGTTTTGATCATCTTGCCCATGAGGCATGGTTAGCATGTGTCAAATGATTCAAAATCACGAGACTCCAAAAGTCCATCGAATGGAGTTTCTTCATCGCTTTACACCAATATGACCTAGCAACGATTGCCACAAATAAGTAGTATTATCACTATCTACTTTGCATCTCTTAGCCTCAATGTTATGGATGTGTGTTTCATCCTTTTGAGATTTAGAAGAAATAAACCATTCACAAGAGGTGCATGACCATAAAAGATGTTACTCATATAAATAGAACAACCATTATTCTCCGATTTAAAATGAATAACCGTCTTGCAATAAACACGATCAGGAAATGATGTTCATGCTCAACGCAGGCACATAATAACATTTATTAAGGTTTAAAACTAATCCCAAAGGTAAAACTAAGGAGGCGTCTTGGCCATCACATCAACTCTTGATCTATTGCCAACGCCAAGATCGTCACCTCATCCCTCGCATACCGCCGTCTATTCCGTAGCTCTGTTTGGAGTTACAAATATTAGCAACTGAACCGTATCAAATACCTGCACTACAACGAGGGTAGTAAGGAAAACATCGATAACATGTATATCAAATATACCTTTGATGGTGCCACCTTCTTGTCCGCTAAGTACTGGAAAGTTAAGCTTGAAGTGACCCTTGTCCTTGCAATAGAAGCACTTTCGGTGTCCGACTTAGGACCAGACTTGAGCTTCTTCTCGGCGGGAGCATTGCTTGCCACCGCCTTCTTGAAGGGCTTTGCTCCTTACCTTTCTTAAAGGAGGGCTTGTTGACCATCAACACATTATTATCCTTCTTGATGTCCACCTCCAGCCTTCAGCTTTGCGAAGAGCTCGATGATCGTGATCAATGGAGCCAATCGATTATGAGTCACTACAAAACTTTTTGTAGCCGGAGGGAGTGATTGGAGAACCACAATCTTGAGCTCCTCTCGAATCGTGCATTCCAGCTTGCTCAAGCGTTGAGTGTAGCCCGACATCTTTATGGCGTGCTCACTAACGGAACTCCCTTCCTCCATCTTGCGATTAAAGAACTTCTGAGATCTCATATCTCTTAACGGGCCTGAGTAAAACATGGTTTTCTCCTCGAGGATCTCGAAGGGCGAGATAGGTTTCAAAACGATTTTGAAGTTCGGTTCCATAGAAAACAACATGGTGCTCTTAATCACACCATAATCATCTTTATGCCGATCGATAGACAGCTTTCTCATCACCAGTAGATTGCTACTTGTTAGGGGTCACCTAACGCTTTACCAAGGACATAGTCCTTTGTCCAAAGCATGTAATGATTCTTAGATTGCGGAACCAATTGGTGAAGTTAGACCCATTGTTTCTAAGCTTATCCTTCTTAGCAAAAGCGTTGAAGTTGAAGTTGGACTTGGCCATGTGATCTACAAGATTAGCAAGTACAATTTAGACTATGTTCATGATAAATAGTTCAACTTAATCAAATTACTAGATGAACTCCCACTAAATTCAACATCCCTCAAGTTGTTTAGTGAACACGATCCAAATTCACCACACCTAATCCGATCATCACGAGAAGAGATGTAGTTTCAATGGTGGACAACCAAGTGTCGATCATATCATTCATATGACTCATGCTTAACCTTCGGTTCTTGTGTTAGAGGCCATGTCGTACATGCTAGGCTCGCCAAGCTAGACCCAAGTATTTCCGTGCAAAATGGCTTGCACCCGTTGTATGTGAGCGTAGAGTCTATAGCACCCGATCATCACGTGATGCTTGGACACGACGAACTTTCTCAACGGTGCATACTTGGGGAGAACACAGTTTTTATCTTGATCTTTAAGTGAGGAATCATCTTATAATTCTACCGTCGCGATCTAAGCATAATAAGATATATAAAGGATAAACATCACATGCATATAACTTTATGTGACATGGTATAGCCAATCTTCGAATGATCTCCATCTTGTGCGTTCGGCATGATCTCCATCACTCCACCATGATTGCCTCCACCACGAATAGCAACTAGAACTATTGCTAACTACTTAGCGATAAAGTAAAAGCTATTACATGGCGTAAGAAGTTGACGCAGGTCATACACAATTATAAAGACAACCATATGGCTCCTACGTTGTGTACTCATCGACATGCAAGTCGTGAAACATTACAAAACATGATCATCGCATACAATATACACATCACATCTTGGGCCATACCATATCACAGAACACTCCTGCAAAAACAAGTTAGACGCCTCTACTTTGTTGTTGCATGTTTTACGTGGCTTAGGAGTAGATGCTAAAACGATTCTTACCTACGAAAGCCTAACGGTGATATTATGGTTGCCAAACTCGTGTTAATCCCATGACAACTATAGTGAGAGAACCGATCCACCACCGCATGTGTGTACAAGCCACACGTCGTCAAGTGAGTCGTCTCGAAACGGCGCGCGTAAGGTTGGCACGGACCGCTTCAATCTCACTATCCCGCCATAAGAAGAACACAAACAAGAGGCTTGCAGCAGAAAACATCAACGCAAGAACCATGTTGCGTTCTACTCGTGAAACACATCTACGCATAGATCTAGCTCGATACCACCAAGGGTTTGGCGGCATAGTAAATCAAAATTTTCTACGGATGCGAGCAGAGGGAAAGACAAGATCTAATCTAGGAGATGCAATCAACGAGAGAGATTGGATTAGATCTTCATACCCTTGAAGATTCGCAACGTGAACGTTCATCTAACGTGGGTGATGTAGTCGTACGCCTCCTCCTCCGCGATCCGATCCGATCTAGCACCACAAGTGGCGGTGCCTCCGTGAGATGCACACGTGCAGCACTCGGCGTCTCCTCCTTCCTCGGACCAGCAAGTATGGTGGATAGATAGATTGGATCTACAACACGGCGGCAGTATATATGGTGGAGAATTTCTGCGGCGAGGCTTCTACAAACATTCGGGAGGGAGAGGAAAGCTAGCAAGGCGGCTAGGGGTTTGGAGGAGAGGTGTGGGGTTGGTGCGCCCCACCCCTATTTATATATAGAGGCAGCCTAGCCCTCCTCAAGCCCAAAGGATAAGGAGTGGGGGGCATGGACTCTCCCCTCTTCTAGAAACCCTATCTCTAGTTTAAACGATTTAAACTCTTTAGGATCGGCTGGGCCCTATGGGGCCTTGTGCCCCTGGCCCAATGCAGCCAGGACACTCCCTCATAGGACCATGACCCCTCCCGGAAGGTGGGGCCACGTTGGTCCCCTTCTGGAAGGTTCTAGAAGCTTTCGGTACAATACCGATTAACCCGGAACAATTCCGAACTCCAAAAACTGCATTGCCTTATATGAATCTTATTCTCCGGACCATTTCGGAACCTCTCGTGATGTCCCGGATCCCATCCGAGACTCCGAACAAAAATTCATAAACCAATTATCCAATCTATCCTAGCGTCGAGATACGTTAAGTGTGTGACCCTGCGGCTCGAGAATATGCAGACATGATCTTCTATCAATAATCAGCGGTGAGTGCAGGCACCCATATTGACTCCCACACATTCATCGATGATCATATCGGATGAACCACGATGCCAGGATTCAAACAATCCCATATATGTACTCCCTTCGTCTCGCGATATTTTACTTGCCGAGATTCGATCGTCGGTGCCGTCATACCTAGTTCAATCTCGTTCACGGCAAGTACTTTACTGCTCCGTAATCCGATATCACTTTGTGATTAACTCTTTAACCACATGCTTGCAAGCGGTGTTGATATCGATTACGAGTGGGCCCAAATATCTCTCCGACTTGGGAGGGACAAATTCCATCTCGATACATACAACCCAATGATACTTTCCGATCACCGAGAGACACCTTTATGATCACCCTCTCATAGGATGACGTTTGATGACCTCAAAGCTTTCTTCGGTGCAGGGAGTTGCATTATCTCATGGTCTAAGGAATACAATATTTGACATAGGAAAAGCTTCGCAAAGATGAACACGATGATACGATCTAATTGCTTCGCTTAGTTTGTCTCATCCACCATATCATTCTCCAATGATATGATCTCATTATCAATTGACAACTCATGTCTATGGTTAGGAAACCTTAACCATCATTGATCAATGAGCTAGTCCATAGAGGCGTACTAGGGACACAGTGTTGTTCACAAACCACACAAGTATTAAAGTTTCCGCTTAATACAATTCTAGCATGGAATATAAACTTTATCATGAACAAGAATTATAATAATAACATCTTTATTATTGCCTCTAGGGCATAATTCCAACAATGAGGCGCTTCTTAATGCCCGCGTCGATTAGGCCGTTGGCCTTTTCAACTTGCCCGTTCGTTTGGGGGTGTGCTACTGAGGCGTACGTGATGTTGATCCCGAGGCCTTCGCAGAAGTCCTGAAATTCCTTGGAGATAAAGTTCGATCCATTGTCGGTGATGATGCTATGCGGTACGCCGAACCTGTAGACAATGGACTCGAAGAACTTGACAGCTGTTTTGCCTTTCTGGTTGGTAACCGACATGGCCTCGATCCACTTGGTGAACTTGTCGACTGCGACCAGGAGGTAAACGTGTCCCCCTTTCGAGGACTTTGGCAGTTTGCCGATCATGTCAAGGCCCCATTGAGCAAAAGGCCAAGCTATGGGTATGGGTGCGAGCTCGGACTGTGCGTGCGGTTTGGGTGAACGTTGGCATCCATTGCATCTTGACGATGTCCTTTATGTCGCTCATGGCCGCGATGAGAATCCTCGTCAGGAGCTTTGGCGACTAGGAGCGTCACCGCATGATGGCGCAGATGCCCTCGTGGATGTCTAGGAGGATGGCTTTTCCGTCACCGATGGTGACCTTTTGTATTACACCCGTAACGCTTTGTACAACTCGCCATTGATGGTGGTGAAGGCTTTTAGCGAGATATGCGCCCGCATCCGAACTTTCGTAGTTCTTCGTTTATTAAGAACTGGAGGTATGGTCGCGTCCAAGTTTCTTCGACTGCCATGACCTGCATTAGGTTGACCATGGCTACCTCTGTGTCCATCTTTTCGGGTCCTTCGTGTCCTTCAGCGGCGTGGCTCCAGTGTTACCTTTCGGTGATCCCTTGGGAATTTCCGCTTGATGGATGGTGCAGCGGATCTATTCGAGGAACATACCGTGGCACCTTTGCGCAAGTGGAGCCGATGTTGGAGAGTCAGCCGGCTTCCTCGTTGCTTTCTTCCGGCGTGTCGAAGCTCGCGCCGAATTCTCCTTCGAGGCGTTGTAGAGCGCAAGGATGCGCGATCATCTTTTCGGCGTGTGCGTCGCACTCATTCATCGTCTGCTAGACGACGAGGTTGGAGTCACCATAGATGACCAGGCGCGTTGCGCCGCATATCTTTGCCATCCTCATGCCATGGATGAGGGATTCGTATTCGGCCTCATTGTTAGAAGCTCGGAATTTCATCCGAAGGACGTATTTCATCGTGTCGCCTTGCGGGGAGGTCGATGACTCTGGCCCGCTCACTCGCGCTTGGAGCCGCTGGCGCATCGTCCATGACTGACATATCCGGGGTGTCCGGCAGCTGCGGTTCCATCAATGTACCGAAGTCCGGAAGGACTTGAGATTTGATTGCAGTCGTTTCAGTGAGCGATGTCCAAGGTAATGACGATATACCCCACGGGCCACGCGTCTGTGGCCTCGGATTATTCAGGATCTTTGTTCGGGGTGCCTCGTTGACCATCACCGGTGCTCACGGAAATAGTGGCTCAGCCGTCGAGTCATGAACACGCCGTGGTAGCTCGCAGTGAGGGTAACTCGCTTTGTTGGTGTTACCTCGCTGAGGTAGTAGATTGGGCGTTGGACCCCGTGGGTCTTGCCTTCTTCGGGTCGTTCGACCACGAGCACGGTGCCGACCACTTGGTGTGTGGCTGCTATGTACAACAGAAGAGGCTCACGCTCCTTTGGCGTGACCAAGACGGGCGAGGTGGAGAGGAGCCGCTTAAGGTTTTCGAATGCGTCATTGGCTTCTGGTGTCCACTCAAACTTATGCGCCTTGCGCGTGATTGGTAGAATGGCGAGCCTTCTCGCCCATGGTGATGAATCCTTACCGCTATTCGTCCCAGTGCTGGACGCCTTTGATGTTTTTCGGTTTCTCCATTGCCATGATGGCTTTGATTTTCTTCGGGTTCGCCTCGATCCCTCGTTGAGAGATGAAGTACCCAAGCAGCTGACCCGATGGGACGCCGAAGGCGCATTTTTCGGGGTTGAGCTTGATCCTGTAGCGATCAAGGTTGTCGAACGTCTCGCGGAGATCGTCGATAAGTGTCCTTGCTTCCTTGGTTTTTATTACTATGTCGTCAACATAGACTTGGACGTTGCGACCGATCTGGTCCTTGAGGCAAGCTCGCATGCATCACCGGGTACGTGGCACCGTTTTAGCCCGAAGGGCATTGTGTTATGTCGTAATGCTTGAGCGGTGTGATAAACGTTGTTTTCTCGATCTTGACCTTGAGTCGAATCGGTTATAGCCCGAGTAGGCGCAAGGAAGGAGAGTTTCTCACATCCTGCAATCGAATCGATGATCTGATCGATCCGAGGGAGAGGGAAGTGGTCCTTTGGGCAGTGCTTGTTCAGCGACGTGAAGTCCACGCACATCCGCAGGATGTCCGTGTCCTTTTTGGGGACCATCATCAGATTTGCAAGCCACTCGCTTTCCTTGATTTCACGAAGTCTGCAGCGAGTAGTCTATTGATTTACTTGCCGATAGCTTCGGCTCGTGGCTCCGACAGTCTCCGGATGGACTGTTTGACTGGCTTGGTGCCTAGAAAGACATTGAGTGCGTGCTCGGCGAATTCCTTGGGAACTCCTGGCATGTCCGCAAGACACCAGGCGAAGATTTCCTAGCGCTCACGGAGGAATTCGACGAGCACGCCTTCCTATGCGGCGCTTAGGTCGTTGGCGATCAGGGCCGTCTTGGAGGCATCCGTCGGATGGACCTATACTTTCTTGGTGTTGACGGTGGAGTCGAAGGACATGTCAGGTGCGTTCTGCCTTATGACTGGGGGTGCCCCATTGTCCGTCACCTCACGGAGCCTTACAAGCTCGTCTTGCATGCCCAAAGACTGGGAGATTTTGTTGAAATCCCTGTCGCATTGGTCCGATCGGGTGAAGCTCCTGGATGTGATGACCCTCCTCTGGCATCTTGAGTAGTAGGTATGCGTAGTGTGGGACAGTCAGGAACCTTGCGAATGCTACACGCCCTAGGATGGCGTGGTATTGCGAAGGCCAGTCCACTACTTCAAATTCGAGTCGCTCCTGCCGGAAGTTGTCCGGCTTCCCGAAGATGACGTTGATCCCTATTTTGCCCAGGGAGAATATGCCCTTCCCTGGGACAATGCCGTGGAACATTGTGTCTGATTGTTCCAGGCTGCATTGCGGGATCCGCATTGCTGCTAGAGTGCTTGCGAACATTAGGTTGATGCCGCTGCCGCCGTCCATGAAGATGCGACTCATCTCAAAGCCTCCGATCTGCGCCTCCACAGTGGCGGCATGACACGGCGAGGGATCCGCAAGGGTGATCCGCGAGTGAATGTGATGCGTGACTCGATCCGCGAGCTACTCGTGGATTGCAGCGGAGTTACCACGGCCAAGTTGATTTGTCGGTGATTTTCTTACGCATCCTATTTGTGGGCGTCCCTTGGATCATATTTAGTGCTCCTTTTGGTGGGGTACCCGATCCCAGCGTTGTTGATACTGCGCGACTGGGTTGGTTTGGGCCCAATAGGCGGCGGTGGAGGAGCTCGCGTGCTATTTCACTGGCGCAGGTGCGTTTCGAATCACGATTGGGGCTTGTTGCCTCATCCGCACCATGTTTTCGCTGTGTTTCTGGAACTCGCGGCAGTCCTTGAGCATGTGGCTAGCTTTCTTTTTGCCATCCTGTTTGTCGATGTAGAAGTGGATGGTGCATGGACCAAAGTTTGTCGAATCTGAGGGTCCATTGTCGCGTGATGGCGCTGCCACGATCTTGGTCGTCACCGTCGCGGAAGTTTCCTCCGCGGTATCCTCCGCTGTTGCGGCTGTTGTCGTTGGGGCGGTCGGCATAGCCGGCCGCGACCATGTCGGGTCCATCGCGGTCCTCGTAGACGCGCGATCTCCTCTTGATGCGGTGTTCCCGTCTTCGGCCGTAGTCGTCCTCTTCATCCGATTGTGCTCGGTGAATGCAATCTTCGCCGCCACCACATGGCGATGTCCATGAGGTGGTCAGTGTTTTGGGCTTGACGCCCAAGTTCCTCCTTGAAATCTTGGCGTTAACGCCATCCCCGGCGTCGATGGCTCTCTCTTGAGATGTGTCTGCGGAGTTTTGGTGGTAGACCAACAGAGTATGTACGGAATAGATTCACCCGTTCTCCGAGTGCGTCGCAACTCTTCTATTGAGGCCTCTCTTGCGTGCCCTTGAAATTTCGGATGAAGTCGTAATAGCTCCTCCCAACTTTGGATGGACCACGATGATAAGTCTTGAGCCAAACCTGCCTGCGCACATCGGCTGTTGAAGGCATTGCATGGGCGGTTTTTTTGTTACCACCGTGCAGCTTGACGGATGACAGATGGTCGCTGAGCCAGGATTTTGGATATTGCGTGCCGTTGAACTTCGGAGTATCCGAAGGAAGCTTGAAATTGCGTGGCATCTGTATTCGCTGAACAGATCTGATGAAGCATCGAGCTCCGCAGAGTTCTCCTTCATCTTCATCCATCTCGGACTCGGACGAGCATGCGCGTTTGGCGCGTGCTTTGTCGATTTTACGTTGTGTAAGCGCGTCTCTGGCGTCGTAGTCGTGTTTATGGCGATGCGAGCTCTTCTTCCTTCGAGGAAGGTCGTGTTCCTTTTCCTCTTCGGATGAAGGGGTGGGGCTCCGGTCGCGCCTGGCCGGAGGTTTCTTCTTCGACTTCGCAGGAGCATCTTCGTGGAGCGCAGCTCCGACAAGTCCGAGTCCGGTGAGTGCGGACTTATGCATGGCTCTTTTCGGGTCCCCCTCCGGAGGTGGGTGGGCCACGAGATACGCAGTGGCTGCCATGATTGCAGCTTGCGGTGTCTTCGGGATGATGTTGCCGTCGGCATCCATCTCCATGAACGATGTGTGGAGAGTTCGGGTCACATCACGGCGTTCTCTGGGATCCATGTTCTCCACCCGAGAGCGGTGCTTGTTTCCCTGGTTTCTTGTGCTAGAGCCGGTGCCATGGCGGAGAAGCGCCGCGAAATGGCTGGACTCGAGGCCGCTTGTTGGCGCTTGTCGAGCATCTCACGCATCTTGACTTTCTTCTGCTCCTCGATGAGAGGAGAGGTAGTGGTATGCCATCAGTAGTTCACGTGGGGAGTCCACAGGTAGGACTATGTCGCCTGCTACGGTGCGGCGTGCCTAAACCCATCCTTCTTTGCTGAGTTGAATGAGGTGGCCGTTGTTTTCCCCGTTGGGTGGGGGCCAGCCATTCCCGTCGTTTTCCGTTTCTGTCCGGGTTGGGGTTCGTGTTGCGGCGGATTAGGCGTTGCTACTCCTGGATGATCGCGCGCATTGGTAGCGCCTCGAGATTGGCCCGTTCTTGCAGCTGGATCCGGAACCGTAGGTCCCTGTAGGGGTTCGTAGCATGGAAAACAAAATTTTCTACCGCATGCAAACAAACAGGCCAAGATCTATCTAGTAGATTGTAGCAACTAGTCGATAGAGGAACTCACCCTCGAATATTCCAAAGCGGTTAACAAGAGCAGATTCTCGTGGGTGATGTAGTCGTACACTTACCTATCTCAAGATCGCGTAGACGATCCTTCCTGCGTTCGGCGGCCTTCGGTCACATGTTCTTTTCGATGAAGACCTTCCTCTCCCTTGTTCCGGCAAGCGGAGGTTTTAGCACTCTACTCGCGATTACGCTGTGATAAGCAAGTAGAGGGAGATCTGTGGTACCGCCAAGCTTGGGCGATTATGGTGGACTATGAGAGAGCCCTCGGCGATCTAGGGTTTAGACACACCGAGGAAGAGGTCTTGCCACAAGGCTTGGAGGTGACCAAGTCATGACTGGGGAGCCCTAGGCGGCGGCAGCAGGAGGTGGCGGCGCCGGGCTAGGGTTTTGGGGTAGGGAACTTGTGTGCTAGGAGGGGAGCCCTGCCCCTCATCTTATAGGAGGGAGGTGCCGACCAAGGGGAGGGGAATCCCTCCCCAACTCGGATCCCAAGTGGGCCGGCGGTGGAGGAGGGACTCCTCCCCAACTCGGTTTCCCACTTCCCCTCCACTTCCCAAAATAGCCGTTTGACTTTTCAAATTGGCGTTTGACTTTTCAAACTAGGATTTGATTAAACCCTTTATTTTGTTCAGCGATGACACCTAGTACATGATGCAATCATTCCAACTTGATATGACACATTCATGTATTAGAAACATGTCTTAGCGCTCCCACTTAATGTATTATAAACATGTCTTAGCGCTCCCATTTAATTTCTTGCAAATGCAAGCATCTTCATCGTCTCCGACGAATTTAAACTCCTTTAACAGTTTCATCATAGTGAAGATTCCAACTCTGCAATGCTTACTTCAACCATTGAAGTTTGCATATGCATTTAGCATCCTTTGAATTAACAAAACCCTTTGGACCGTGTCATACACGCCCCTAGGTAACCCTTCTATTAGAAGAACTTGTTTTGTTTATCCAACTACCACATAACAAAATTATATGTAGTGGTTGCTATATTAATCCGTCTAGACTAAATATCGCTATGAAAGATCAAATCTTTGTCATAGTCAACCTTTGAACATTGTTGTGAACTCTTTCCCAACATGTCGACTATTTCATAGATGCGAAACATCCATGTCTGTTTCTTTATAGATCCAAACACAACTGTAAGGTCTTACACCTTTCTCGAGGGTCCTTCAAGTTCAAAACTTGATTTCTCGTGTATGGAACTATCACGGATTTTATGGCTTCAAGCCATTTTACGGAGTCAGGGCCCATCATCGCTTCTTTGCATGCAGTCCGTTCATTATTTTCAAATAATGATTCAACCCTCAAATCTTGGCATTTGATTGTTTGCTCGACCTACTTGTTTTAATAGGAACTTAGACCTTTGTGTCCACAACCTTTGAGGCACGTGAGTCATGAGCATTGTTGCTGCCTCCGGAACACTTTTCGGCGCTGCGCAACACTGCACATATAGCTAAGGTTCTTTTAACCTTATCAAAGTTATATTGTCCTCCCACTTATCTTTTCACGAAAAATTCCTCTAAAGAAACTTGACGTTCTAAGTGACAAACACTTTTGTCTCCGGTGTTATGGAGGAATACTTAACAAAGACAGGTTCATCCGAATTTGGTTGCAAACATCTTTCTTATTCATAGCATACCAATGTTTAAGAAAGGACAACTTGAGTTTTATCCCAAACCATAACTTTATATGGTGTCAATTCAACGGATTATGATGGAGCTCTTTTCAGTGGGAAAACGGTAGTCTCTCAAGCTTTTAATCTTTAAAATATAATGGCAGTTTTATGATTTACACCTTCAATCTTACCATGTCAAACAAGGTTTAATTACATATCTTGAACGCTCCATACTCTTATGGTGTTTTGGGAAAATGCAAATCCACGGAACGATTCCTTAAATCTTAGGTATTATGCTAAACTTGTAACTCAAATATCTTCCTTTATGATCTTATCATAAACTAGTTATATTCTTGTTACAATGATTTTGCACTTCATCTTGAAAGTCTTTGAACTTTTCAAATGTTTCATACTTCGTCCCTATTAAGTAAATATTCATATATTCACTCAAATTTCGGAGAAAGCATATAAAGTTGAAATCCATCGCTCTTGACTACACATAATGGACTTCGTACAACAATATGTACAAGTTCCAATAAGCTAGTCATTCGTTCCCTTTTGGCCTATGAACGAAGTTTTAATTATCTCTATGAAAGTTTCACAAGCGTCATTTGATCAAAAATCAAAAGACTCCAAAATTCCATCCACATAGTGTTTCTTTTTCTTTCCAATATAATTTAAACGGCGATGTCACTTCCCAAGTGATCTTTCAATCAATTTGTCTTTCGACATTTTTAGCACTAGTTTTATGGATGTGATTTCTCCAACGAGATTTGTGAATCATCCATCTTTTATGGATTACGGTAATTATTTGAACAACCCTTTTGTTCTCATAATACCTGATAAAACAAATCTTGAAGGCAAGCTTTGATGTTTAACAAGCAGCACAATAACCCTTTATTTGTTCTCGATGAACATCATCACATATTCTTTTGCTAGTTTACTTAGGCCATTGTAGTTCATGAATTGTGTTGTTTCGTATGACGATTCACACCAACAAATTCAGTATCAAATACTTAAGAACCACATTGTTTAATAAGCAAAGAATATAGCCATAACATGTATATCATCTATATACTTAGACTGAACAATTCTAGTCTTTTCTTTTCTGCCATATATTTATGAGATTCTCTTTCATTATTTCCTTTTCTGTTTGAAAGAATCTATCAACATCAATAGTGGAGCCATACATATGACACATAGTCCAAAGCGTGTATAATTAAATACCTATGTCTTTGGACTTGCACTTTGAAGTAGATCAGCATCATCAAATGTTTGGTGTGCTTTCAAATTCCATTCTTTAGTAATCTCTTGGTGTGGTAAATATTTTACCTACATCAAATATTAACCCTTATCATGGATTTATTCATGATCAAGCTACTTTTAGCTTATAAAGATGAATCACTAGTATAATGTTGCTATCCAAAACCTTTTGGTGGATTAGGACAACTAGTGTCTCCAACCTTTTGCAAATTCTCATCAAATATGAGAACATGACCTTTGCCATATTATACTCTATCATGTTGCAACCAAAACTTCGTTTCAGATATCACAATATCTTCCACACATCATGGTTTCTGAAACAACTCTTTCAGATCCTAGATAACCTTGATATTAAGACAATCCTTTGAATATCAAGAATCATGGATACAAACATGATACTCATACACTAACTCTTGGGATTGTCACTCTTGTTTTAATACCAATTATTAAACTTCATGGAGTAACCGGAACTTACTGAAAGTTTGGAATAGGACTTTTAAACTTTAGATTAACACTTCAAAACAATACAATACTAGTTCGTAAAGTAACTAACCAGAATTCTATAGTTCTATCATCTCAATTATAACTAAGCGCAAGGTGGTAAACGGATGCCAATGAATACAACAACTATGCAAATTCACTTTGATTTAATTTATGATAAATAGTGTTCAACTTTTAATCATATTGCTGTTGAACTCCCACTCAAAACAATATCCCTCACATTGTTTTAGTGATCACACGAACCAAATCCACCACATCAAAACCGATCATCACGAGAGTTGATGTAACTTCAATGGCGAACAATCATCATGTTCATCATATCTACTATATGACTCATGCTTTACCTTTCGGTGATCCGTGTTCCGAGACCATGTCTGTACATGCTAGGCTCGTCAAGATCAAACCTTAGCTTCCGCATGAGCAAATCTGGCTTGCTCACGTTGTATATACTCGCAGAATCTAACACACCCGATCATCACATGGTGCTTCAAAATAACGAGCTTTAGCAACGGTGCTTACTAAGGATGAACACTTTAAAACTTGAAATTGTGTGCTTGAGGGATCATCTTATAATGCTACCGTCGTAAACTAAGCAATACAAGATGCATACAAGGATTAACATCACATGCAATTTATAATATGTGATATGATATGGCCTTTCTTCTTTGTGCTTCCGATCTCCATCTTCAAGCACGAACATGATCTCCATCATCACCGGCATTGCATCAAGGTCAATGACGCCGCTCCATGGTTGTCGTCCACCAGCTTCAACTATTACAACTACTTTGAATAGACACACGGGTCTTAACAGAATTTAAAGACAACCATATGTCTCCTGCCGGTTGCCAACTTACAATAAGGAACACTGCATACATCATATATAATCACAATCATGGCCATATCACATCACAGCACACCCCTGCAAAACAAAGTTAGACGCCTCTAATTTTCTTTGCATATTTTACGTGGTTTGGGGCTTTCAATAAGTATCGTTATAACTTACGAACAAGAACCACAACATTGATACTAGTATTGTCAATCACCCGTTGTAAATTGAATCTTAACTATGTTGGGAGAAACAGGCACCCGCAAAGCCACTTATGCAATACAAGTTGCATGTCAAGCGTGGAGCAAGTCTCATGAACGATGTCATGTAAGGTTAGCCCGGGCCGCTTCATCCCACCATCCCGCAAGATGCAAAGTACACAAGAAGCAATCAACAACAAAAGCATCAACGCCCATAATGACCATTGTGTTCTACTCGTGCAACAGATCTACATATAGAACCTGGCTCTGATACCACTGTAGGGGTTCGTAGCATGGAAAACAAAATTTTCTACCGCATGCAAACAAACAGGCCAAGATATATCTACTAGATTGTAGCAACGAGTCGATAGAGGAAATCACCCTCGAAGATTCCAAAGCGGTTGACGAGAGCAGATTCTCGTGGGTGATGTAGTCGTACACTTGCCGATCTCAAGATCGCGTAGACGATCCTTTGACTGCGTTAAAGCCGGCAGCGCTCCATGGTCACACGCGTTCGACTCGATGAAGACCTTCATCTCCTTGTTCCAAAGAAATGGAGGTTGTAGCACTCTCCTCGCGATTCCAAGACAACGGCGTGGTACCCAAGTAGAGGGAGATCTCAGGCTTCGCCTTAAGCCGTGAGCGAGTATGGTGGACTATGAGAGAGCCTCGGCGATCTAGGGTTTAGACACACCGAGGAAGAGGTGCTGGGGCGGCTAAGGCTTGAGGTGCCCAAGTCGGCTAGGGAGCCCTAGGCGGCGGCAAGAGGAGGCGGCCGGGCTAGGGTTTTGGGGTAGGAACTTGTGTGCTAGGAGGGAGCCCCGCCTCCTCTTATAGGAGGAGGCGGCCAGGAGGGGAATCCCCAACTCGGATCCCAAGTGGGCTGGCGGTGGAGGAGGACTCCTCCCAACTCGATTTCCACTTCCTCCACTTCCCAAAATAGCCGTTTGACTTTTCAAATTGGCATTTGACTTTTCAAACTAGGATTTGATTAAACCCTTTATTTCGTCAGATGACACCTAGTACATGATGCAATCATTCCAACTTGATATGACACATTCATGTACCCTTCCCTTTGAGTGCCGGACATTAGGAACTTTCTAGAACATTCCGATGAAAACAGGAACCATTCCCAACTCAAACAAGACTTTCCTTATATGAATCTTATTCTCCGGACCATTCGGATCTCCTCGTGATATCCGGATCCCATCCGAGACTCAACAACATTCGCTCTCTTTCTCATCATTCCATAACTACTCAAACAACGTCGAATCCTTAAGTGTGTCTCTCACGGTTCGTGAATTATGCGACATGATCGAGACACTTCTCGAACAATAACCAATAGAGGAATCTGAAATTCATATGGCTACATATTTCTATGATTACTTTGATCGAATGAACCACTTACATACGATACCATTTTCCCTTTGTCTCACGATATTTTACTTATCCGAGGTTTTGATCGTTGGTATCTCTGCATACCTAGTTCAACCTCGCATCGATAAGTACTCTTTCTCGTTCCGTGATATGTGATCCCTTGTGAGCTACCACATGATTGCAAGCTAATTGGATGACATTCCACCGAGAGGGCCCAGTATATCTATCCGTCATATGGATGGACAAATCCCACTCTTGATCCATGTGCCTCAACCCATACTTTCCAAACACTCAATGCCACCTTTATAGCCACCCGATTACGGTGTGGTGTTTGATGTCATCAAAGCATCCTTCCGGTGATGGTGATTAACATGATCTCATGGTCAAGGAATTAGGTTACTATGTATCGTAAAGCTTATAGCAAATGAACTATATTAAATGACTTGATCTTTATGCTACGCTTAAATATAGGAGTATGTCCATCACATCATTCTCCTAATGATATGACCCTGTTGTTAATAACATCTCTATGTTCATGATCAGGAAACCATGATCATATATTAACCAACAAGCTAGTTTAACAAGAGGCTTTACTAGGGACTCTTTTATGTTTACAAATCACATAAGTATTAATGTTTCCTGTTAATACAATTATAGCATGGTATATAAACATTTATCATAAGTATGAAGATATGATAATAACCACTTTATTATTGCCTCTTGGGCATATCACCAACAATCCCTTCATTCGAAGGTGGATCGCACAGATCGGAGTTGCAGCTGTTGCTGTCATAGTACTCATCTGTCGATGGTGATGTGCATAGCACAGGGTGCGGAGCCCACGAGGCGGGCCTGATTGATGGTAGGGGCACCCGCTCAGGAAGGCGGAGGGTGCGGTTGCCCACTGGAAGCGAAGCTTAGAACAAGATTTCGAGTCCGTCTCCTACGGGCTCGAAGTCCTTCATGGTGGCCGGCGAGTGGGCGGTGAAGTCGAAAGCGCCGAAGAGGAGGTGATTCTCCGTCGCCGCAGAGTTGTAGATCGATCGGGTCGGGACCGTCACGATCCCACAATCAACCCGATTCCTGACGCCAATTGACAAGGTTTAATCTCATCAATGCCCATTGTTATGGGCTTGGTTTCTGGAGAAGATGGGGATCTTGGAGATCGTGGAGCGGTTAATAGACAAGCAACGGGGATACGAGATTTACCTGAGTTCGCCCCGAAGGAAAAACCCTACTCCTTATGCATTCTTGATTGATTACCGATGAATCGAAGTTCTGAGGTGTGATTCGATCTGGCGTGAGGTGCGTATGCGAGAGTATGAGTCGAGAGCTCTAGGACGTGCCCTCCTGACCTTTATATAGACTTAGGCAGGTCTCGGACGTAGTCCTAATCTGTTACAGGTTCTAGGGTTTTACCCCTTTGAATTTCCTATCTATGCTAGTCTTGCTCTCCAAGGATCCGAAGGCGTCATGGGGCTTGGCCACCCGAAAATCTTCATGGGCGCAGTATATCATTGTGGGCCTTCCTTGGGTGGACCGGTATCTTTGAGTTACGCACTGTAGGGTATAACCATGTCACCTGAGTGGCCACCGATGTTGCCAAGTCATTTGCAGAACCATCAACTTTCCTTTGTTTCGAGCGGTCCCGAGGATTAACATATCTAGGCGATGGTGGTGGCACCTTTTGACCAGTATTTGTAGCAGGGACAACGTTCATATCACTCAGCTGATCAACACTCTGAATCAGGTCATCGTCCCCAAGAACCATCTATTTCTTTGCACCCACAAATGCGTCAGCAACCACCATATCCTTGTTTGAGGTGGCCTTTAGAGGTCTTTTTCCTGAGTCACCCGTCTCCTCATCATCGTCTAGTGAGGCCTCCTGTGATGATCTCTTCCGAGGTTTTTGACTCATACCCCCACGTCGAGTCCATCCTCCCCTAGTTGGGATACGCGAGACAAACCGCCGAAGTTCAACCAGTGCATTAGCCCGGCGAGTTGCAAGAATCCAAGCACCATATTGTAGATCCTTTGTTTCCCAGATGCCGTCCCCGCACTCCTCATGATCATGCCCAACAAAACCACAATGTCTGTAGAAGAACGACAACTTTTCATACTTCACCATCAGCATCTTCCTTCCTTTGCCTTCTACAATTAGTGAGACCACCCGCTTCAGAGGTTTCACCACATCTATTAGCACACGAAAACGCACATAATTTCCCTCAGAGAAGGGTTTTAGGGACATCTGGACCTCCTTCGTCTTCCCGACCCTTCGTGCAATATCATCCACCACCGTAGTCTTTCTGTAGAGCTCGGGTATACCATGGATATGTGCCCACACGTACAAGCCACTGAAAACCACCTTCTCTAGATCAAGTCTGCCATCATAATCCACCATAGAAAAGACCAACCACGGAAGGTCCACGGACCCTGATGAACCACCTTCTTCCAGTCCCCTAAGCAATGCATCTGAAAGTTAAAGAGATTCTCGCCAGCCTCCCGGCAGATCTGCTCCCTGGACAGGTTCCAGATCGCCCTCATCTTCGAAAACAGAGCCTCCGCGCTAAAGGACCACGCCGTGTGCCCCTTCCCGATCGCGAGCCATCTCGCATCCTTCTGGTATTCCTCCACCTTTTTCGCCTCAATCACCACATCATCAAGCTCGTCATCCCGAAGATCCAAGTGTTTTAGCATGTCATCAATATCGCCTTCCTTCTCCGCCTTCTGGCTTGGCGACCCGCCTGGAAGTGCCGCCATGGGCAGGTCCAAACCCTAGCGGGCACGCCACAGGGAGCAGCGAACGTGAGGTCGCAGCAGACGACTCGAACGGGAGAAAGAACGAAAGAGGATTCAGAAGACACTCGGAAACAAAACCAATCTCACGGGACGCGCGTTCGCCGCTGGAGCACAAAACCCTAACAGAGAGGGTACAAGTTATAAGGATTTATCTAGATTCATGATGGTTCATTATGAATCTATATTCACTAGATGCATAGTGACTTTGCTTGGAAATGTATAATAGCTGTGCACGATATGTGCGGATGGGTGCTGCATCTGCATTGAGTCACAGACTATATGACAGTGCCGAAGAGACACTCGGTTGGTGTAGATTGATGATGCTGGCCTCTGTATGGAGTGGTGCATATAGACTTTATCGACTTATTGAAATTATTAGAGTATTCTTATTACGAAGAGCCCGGCTAATGGAGTCATGGGTCACAAAAAGTACTTTTTTTTGCGATTGGTCACAAAGAGTACTCGTACGTGATATGTCCGTGTCATGCACCCTGGCTCTGACTCGGCGATGCCTAGGACTATGTACAGAAAAATACAACATGGGAGATGTTCGACGAGTCTGACGTTGGAGCGTGATACTTTAATCTCGTCCGGTGTGGCGTTCAATTTCGGCCACTCACTTCACGCACCGGGAGTCTTACTGTGTTTGTCCTCTAGCGATTACTACTAGCTACTAGCAAAGGTAAAGTTCTTGAGCAAGATCCGGTTGGTAATGCATGACCAGAAACATTGAGCAGTGACAAATGACGATACGAGAGTTTCCATTCCATTCAGAGCATCCGAACAGCAAATTCATGGATATACAGCCATGAAATCACAAAGTAGAGCTGATCGGATTAGGCAAAATAGAAGCTAAACACACGGTGATGTGCTCCGATCGTCGCCTTCTTACGATCAACCGGGCCAAGAAGCCGCGGGCGCCGCTGCTTGCGAGCCAAGAAGCGCCGGAGAGATACCATCATCCCAAAAACTGATGGTTTCATCGGATCTCGTTTTGGCGGGCGCTCCGGCCGGCCGGTCAGCTCGCGACGGACACCTTCACGGACTCTCCCCGCTGCCCACGATGGGACTCCGTCACGGAGGACGAGTACGGCCGCAGCCTCCGGGCCGCGTGCCTTTCGCCGGCGGCGTCCACCCGCATCTGCTTGTGGCGGCACTCGTCGCTGCAGAAGGGGGTGTCGCCTCTGTACATGAACACGTCGTTCTCCCGCGCCAGCGGCTTGCCGCAGAGCGCGCACGCGTCCTGCGCGGGCATGCCGCGATCGCCAACCACCTCGTCGTCGAAGAAGAAAGAGCTAGCTATGGATGCCGCCATAGGTGGTTTTCGAGGAGCAGAGCAGAAAGCTTCGAAGTGCGTTTGCTGCTGGAGGAAGAGGGGATCTGGAGACTTGAGTGAGCGAGCGATGTGAGTTCAGAGAAGCGCGGGCACGGGGTATATATCGTGTTCGCAGGGGGACGGCAAAAGATCTGGCCACGGTTCGACTTGCCACCCCATTAGGGCCCACACACCCGGCTCCACCGCGGCGCAACGTCGACCTGGGTCCAGTGGTCGACAGAGCATGCCTTAATGGTGTTTGCTAAATATCTTCTTGCTCATACCAATTATTACAAACTACCCACTCGATTCTTAAACATAAAACGTGTCGGCTGTTAAATGTCTTATATTTAGAAGGAGAGGTAGGAGTACATTTGAAGGTCCTCAACCATATCCTCCTATGAATCAAAGGACGCCTAAATAGAAACAACATTTTTCTCATAGAGTTCTTTTCCAAAAACCGCATATGTCAATATTTGAGTCTTGTGAGTGTTCCTAAATTTTTATGCAAAAAGGTAAGTTTGTGTCCCGTGCGAAAATTTCCTCCATAATGGTTTATGAAAATTATTTACTTTTCATGGGACACAAAAATGGTTATTTTGGGATAAAATTCTACAGGCAACATAAAGGCTACGTGTATATAACGGAAAAATATTTTATTTGAACATATGTAAGTTCTTTTAAAATTTTGTACTATCGATACTCCCCCATCTACCAAATGTGGGATTTAAGCAGTAACTTAGCCATCCTTTTTTTTCCTAGCAAAATGATAGCTACCATGTCTGCGACTATATTGAATAATAACAAAGATAACGGGTCCCATTGTCGTAACGCTTTTTGCATTCGGAAATAATGTCCTATGACATCATTTACTCCAATACCAACACACCCTTTAATAACAAAATTATTTATCTAATCACACCATTTGGGGTCGAAACCTTTCGTACAAAGTGCTTGTTGAGGAAATCCTAGTTAACCTTATAATAAGCCTTCTCAAAATTCAAAATCTATTTTGAGAAGAATTCCATCTAACTTTTCCCGATGGAGTACATGGATTGTTTCGTGGAGAATGAAAACTCCTTCCAAAATGTGTTAGCTAGGCATAAAAGTTGTTTGGGTTGGCTGAATTAACTTATGAGAAATATTGATTACCCAATTGGTGCCTAATTTTTTAAAAATCTTTAAAATCACATTAGGTAGATAAATAGGACTATATTGTCGAATTTGAATTACAATTTTATTTGGAGGAGAATAATAGTACCCAAGTTTAGGTGGAAAAGAGGCAGGTTCCTTTGATGGAACATGACAAACAGATTCATCAAATCCTCTTTGAAAAAAGCCCAACAAACATGATAAAACTCCAGTGGGAATCCATCTAGACCAGGAGATTTATTTTTCTCCATCTATATTATATCAACATACACCTTCTTCTATGTGAATTGGGACATCAGAATTACATTTTTTCTAGGGAGAGTTGCCGAATATATATCATGTATCTCAGCCTCTATGGGAGAAAAATACCAAATAATCTTATAGTATTTTGTTATATACACTAAGATTATCCTCCAGTGTTATCGTAGCTTCATATTGCTCTAGTTGAAAGATATTTTTCTATGATGTTTACCATTATCAATAAGGTCAATGTATTTTGTATTATTGCCCCTTCTTGAATGTGATTTACGATCGCACGCTAAGCCCACTTGGACTCTTCACCGCGTCGAATGTTGAAAACTTTCTCATTTTCCTTCCTCATAGTCTCTCTCTGAGTTACTAAGGGGAGAGTTTTGGTTTGCAACCTACTATGTCAATGATATGCAATAAACGCTCTCCTCTTTTTTGTAAATGCAGCTTCTGTTTCTTGTCCATCCCGTATGAGAATTTCTAGGTGGCGGATCTCATTCTGTCATACCTCCATGGGGGTATTGCCACTTGACATGGAAGACCACTCTTTCCCTATCATAAAGATAAAACCTTCTTGTTGCAGCCATGGTAACTCAAAGATTTAAGTACAATACCAATCCCTGTACTTGTCGGGTTGAATCGATTTAGTCCTTATACTCGGAATTTGCTGAATTTTGCCCTTGTACTTGTATATAGAGTTCGATGTAGTCCAATTTGATATTTGCCTTCGAATTTGAGCTGACATGGATGACACGTGGACTGAAATCTTGCAAGAACACACTCACGCATCTGAGAAAATTGCAAAAAAAAAGACCATAAATATTGCAAAATACAGGATTAGTCCATGTACTTGTCCGGATGGCTCGATTTAGTCATGATACTTGTCAATTGGACTCGATTTACCCAGATGCATGTTTGTTGTCCAATTTGAGCTGATGCAGAGGACACATGAACGCGGGTCACACTTATAGGAAACTAGCTAGCCTAAAAATTTATAGATACCCCCTCACGCATTTAGAACGTATATTTTCACTACCAGATATTTGCATGTACCGACTCTCCATCTAATTAATAAGCCAACACTTCAAGCCGTTACTGTTCGTCGGTATCCTTCAATTCAAGACTGTTCTATTTAAGAGGGAGGAAAAAGGAGGGAATCAATGGTGAGGGAGGCGACGATGGCGACGATCAGTAGACCTGAGCGTGTAACTTTTTTTTATAGAGGGGATATGACGTCAAAACGACACGGACAACTGTGAAAATGTACGTTCTAGATATGAGAGGGGGTACTACAAGGTTTCATGCCAGCCGCTCTCCTGTAAGTGGGACCCTTGTCCACGTGACGTTCATGTAAGCTCAAATTCAACGACAAACATGCTTTTAGACTAAATCGAGTCCAATTGATAAATACATTAAATTATGCAAATTACAAGTATCGGGGCTAAATCGAGTCAAACATACGAGTATAGGGGCTGCTATTATATCTAGCTTCAGTTGTGATAGTTTTTTGCAATTTTCTCAGATTCGGGAGGGTATTATTACAAGATTCTAGTACATGTGTCGTCTGTATCAGTTCAAATTCGACAGCAAACATCGAATTGGACTAAATTGAATCCAATTTACAAATACATGGGCAAAATTCAGCAAATTTCGAGTACGATGACTAAATCAATCTAGTCCAACAAGTATAGAAATGGTTACTGTATTTAACTCTAACTCAAAAGAATATTGAGAATAGTTGCTAGGTGCGTCTGAGCACCAGAATCAAGAAATAAAGGCTTATGATCAGAACCCGCTCGAACACTAACTAGAGGAAACTTTTATTCCACTCTATGCTAGCAAGAACCCTATCTAGTTTGTCATTGTTTGGTGTTTCTAATAGTAGTATTTCTCGCAAGACTAAACTTTCAACAATAGCATTAAAAGTGAAAGACCATCGTGCATAAAAATTGTCAACGGTTGTTATGTTTCGTGGTTTTTACTGTAGTATCATAGTGAGCTGTTATGTTTTGAACGAGAATGTAGAAAACGGAGAGAGGAGAGGAGAAATCCCCTCCTTCGGAAACTGAGGTGCATGCACGTGCGCCACCCTGTGGCGCTCCTTCGTCTCTCCTCTGGACTTCGTGTTTTCCTCGGTGAAATATTGACTTTGGCTTTTGTCCGTCCAATTCTGAGAATATTTTTTTACTACCTTTTCTGAAACCAAAAACAGCAGAAAACAGACAACTAGCACTGTGGCAACTTGTTAATAGGTTTGTACCAGAAAACATATGAAAAGCACCTCAAAGTGTAGACAAAGCAAAACAAAGTAGATACTAAACAAGCATAAAACCTCAAAAATTATAGATACGTTTCCGACGTATCAAGGAGGAAATAAAGAGGAGAAAGTTTAAGTGTGGCTCATACACTTGTGCATTTCATCAAGCACCTCTTGTGCATAGAGGAAAAAAACTATGCAACATACACCACTTGGGCATGAGGGGAGGAAACAAACCAGCTCACACAAGCATGTGGAGCTTGGGTGCTACTATACAGTATGGATCTTTAATCCAGGTTCCTAGAAAAAACCGGGACTAAAGATCTGCGCCAGCGGCCACGTGTGGACATACACGTTTAGTCCCGGTTCTTGCAGCATGAACCGGGATAAATGGTCGCCCTGCCCCCGTGTGTTCTTGGTCTTATGAACCGGGACTAATATGAGCCCTAGTCCCAGTTCGTGAGGAAACCGGGACTGATGGCTCAGAAATAGACGGAAAAGCTGTTTTCTACTAGTGTCACCCTACGCTTTGCAAGAACTCTATCTAATTTCTCATAAGTTAGCGTTTCACTAAGATTGGCCGAGATGAATTGTTTGCCGGCCCATAAGTACACTATTTCTCCAAGTCTAAACTTTTGATAATAGCATTACAAAAGACCATCGCGCATAAAAATTGTCAACGGCTGTTATGTTTCGTGGTTTTTACTTACTCTAGTGAGATGGTCGGTAGACATGAGCCGTTATGTTTTAAAAAAGAATGTGAGAGGAGAAATCGAGATCCCCTCCTTTAATTAGAAACTGTGGTGCATGCACTTACGCCAAGCAGCAACCACCTTTTGTCCTTGCGAGCAGGTACCAATCTTACCATGGCGCTTGGAGGCAGACAGGTGGTCGACTACCTAGTATGAAGATATTTCCTAGGCCTCGCAATCAAGCACATGGCCAGGTCGATCATACACCATTGCAGTTTCTAACACGTCGGAAAAGATCTTCCAGTAGGCGCGATCCGTTTTGGTGGCTTGCATATAGTGAGGCGTTTGTCGCAATCATCAGAGTCCACGAAGAACCTCGTCATCAGAGAGAGAGATCGACATTTTCTCCAGGGGAGAAGCAGTAAAGTGTTCATAGGGGTGTCGTGTCACCAAAACGTACTGACGTGCAAGGAGAATTGAGGAATATCATGTATTTCCGACTCTATGCTGAGAGTAAAATTGTCTATGCTCCAAATAATTTCTTATGGTATTCTATGATAATGGTTTTGTAGATGGTTGAGGACCTTTGATAATTTACATTTTTTTAAAACGGTTTTGTAACATACAAATTGATAATTAAGATGTGTGCACTTATAGCAAAATAAGAAGATATTCTTTTGCGGGGAATAAGAAGATATTTAGCAAACACCATTAAAGCATGTTCAAGAGCTATGTCGACCACTCTCAGACCCCGGTCGACGTTGCGTGTACATTGTGCAATTCCTTTCCATTGTCCCCCGCGGTGGAGCCGGGCGTGTGGGCCATAGGGCGTGGCAAGCCGAACCCTGCCCAGATCTTTTGCCGTCCGCTGGCAAGCACGATATATATATACCCCGTGCCTACGTATCCCTGAACTCACATCGCTCACTCCAGATCCCCTCTTCCTCCAGCAGCAAGCAAACGCACTGCGAAGCTTTACCATGGCGGCATCTGTAGCGAGCTCTTTCTTCTTCGACGACGAGCTGGTGGGCGAGCGCGGCATGCCCGCGCAGGACGCGTGCGCGCTCTGCGGCAAGCCGCTGGCGCGGGAGTACGACGTGTTCATGTACAGAGGGGACACCCCCTTCTGCAGCGACGAGTGCCGCCACAAGCAGATGCGGGTGGACGCCGCCGGCGAGAGGCACGCGGCCCGGATGCTGCGGCCGTACTCTTCCTCCGTAGCGGAATACCATAGCGGGCAGCGAGGAGAGTCCAGCAACGTGTCCGTCGCGAGCTGATCGGCCGGCCAGAGCGCCCGCCAAAACGAGACCCGAAGAACCATCAGTTTTTGGGATGATGGTATCTCTCCGGCGCTTATCGGGCGCTGTCCAGCTCCAGCGCGGCCGCAAGCAGCGGCGCCCGCGGCTTCTTGGCTCGGTTGATCTTAAAAAGGCGACGATCGAAGCACATCAGCGTGTGTTTAGCTTCTATTTTGCCTAATCCGATCAGCTCTACTTTGTGATTTCATGGCTGTATATCCATGAATTTGGCTGTTCTGATGCTCTGAATGAAATGGAAACTCTCGTATCGTCATTTGTCACTCCTCAATGTTTCTGGTCAACCGGATCTTGCTCAAGAACTTGGCACCTCTGCTAGTAGCTAGTAGTAATCGGTAGAAGACAAACACAGTAAGACTCCATGACCCGGGCTCTTCCTAAAAAGAATACTCTAACAATTTCAGTAAGTCGCTAATAATTTCAGTAAGTCGATAAAGTCTATATGCATCACTCGATAGAGAGGCCGGTGTCAATCTCAGGGACCAGTGGTACACCAACCGAGTGTCTCATCGGCACTACCATATAGGCCGTGACTCAGATGCAGCTCCCATCCGCACATATTGCTATGCAAAATCACCATGCAGCTAATAAATGTAGATTCATAATGACCCATCACGCATTATGTACCTACACGGGTGAAAAACATTCTTTTACTCCCGGGCCGTAATTGGACTCTAGTTCCTGTTTTGGGCCCGAGACTGCCAAAACGGGACTAGAGTCCCCCTTTCTAGTCTCGACTCGCTACGGCCCACAACAGATAACAGTCACGTGGTTGTTTCAACGAGGCGGGGGCGGAAACCCTCTAGTACCGGGCCGTAACACCACCCGAGACTATAAGGTTTTCTGCCGCGGCAGAGAATTCGTGTGTTTCTTTTTTTTGCCACTTCGTTCCTTTTTCGTTTTGTGTTTCACTATAATTTCAAATATATATTTCAGTACACATATTCTACGCTACTACATACACAATACACGTTGATGAATTTATATAATTAATCGATCCCTTGTAAGCATACATATAATCAATCATATCAAAACGAAGAAATGTTTTTAAAATTACATGGTCATTGAGGATATATATATCATATCAACTACATGGAGATCACTAAGGCATATAGAGCTCCTCGTCATCCGCGTAATGTTCTTCATGTACATCAAGAACCTCCTTCATCAGAAATCCCGCCAGCTCCTCTTGAATTGTTCGTATGCGCTGGTCTGGATCTAGTTTCTCCCGCAAATCATAAATATAACGTGAGTCAACTTTTCGCTCACTGGTCAACTCGCGAATGTACTCGCAGACATAGTATCCACATAAATGAGTTCCCGGTGGCTACTATAAACTCTTCATCATTTTATAATTTAGCTTCTCTTTGAATGGATCTGGTATTTTCTGTCTGAACTGTGTCCAACACCTGCTCGGCAAAGAAAATAAACAAAGGAGTTATTAGTTACTTGATATCAGGAAATGAACGAAGAGGCCGATATAATGCGATAATAATTGAAATTACTTATGGAGCATTGTTTTCATGTCGCTCCACTGCTCTTGGTCCCAACTTAATGAGTCGTGGACTTCAAGAAGGGACTTGTCAACTTGAATGTTTAGCAAGATCCAGTAAAATCTGCGGACGTTTACATAAGCATACATGCATAGCTCATGGAGTAAGCAAAATTAAAATGTGTATAAGATAGAAACACTCACTTGAAGTTGTAAGGAAATAATATTTCTTTAACAAAATTATTCTCGGTTAAGAACCTGCACAGGTCTTCCTCCACGTCATTGGGGTGATTCTTTAACGTATATTCATTAACGATATGTATCATTCATTGCTCTAAACCGTTTTCAGTTTTCCACTCAGTGAATGACAAATATAGACCCATTGATAGAATAGATTCATTTTATATTATCATCAAAATCAGGACATATGGTTTAAAACTTGACGGTTTCTTTTACTGTAGGACACTGCTATCAGGATATTCTTGTTCGTTGTGGCCTTTTATACATACCAAATATGTAATGGTTCCATTACCTTGCTCCAGGTCAGCTTACCATATGCACCTTGCACCTTCCTCTGATCCAATGTTTACCGGTTCTCTTTGAAGAGCCCCATCATCAAGCTTTCCATCAATACCTCTGGTGGCAGAAGAGGACTCAATACTTGTAAAGTCATTTAATCCTGATGATAACAGTGGTAATGCACTCATTGAGTCAATTTCAGGTGCTATCACAGACAAAGTGAATAACAATTGTTCTCCTTTAACTCATGATGATGTGCTGCTTAGAGCTATTGACCAAGGAGACAAGGATGATGTCTCCTTTGATTCAAATCCTGCTAATTATTGGGTACGCTGCCAAGTTTCATTAATCGTACATTAGAATATGTGAAAGTTAGTTCCATTGAGTAAAGATGATGTTGTTTTGAAGGTACTTGATCCAATTGAGGGCACTAAAGGTTTCTTGAAAGGACATGATGCTCCATATGTGGTACGGTTCTCCACATTCATTTTTTTTGAATGAAACGACGTGAGCTTTATGTGCAGACTTCACAAGCATACACCTTATTTATTTATTTATTTATTTATTTATTTGATGAAGGGACCTTTGTTATGAGCTGCACATTTCTGCATACATAAAAATGTTTTCTCATAGCACAAGCATTCCTGAGTATTATTGATACCCCTTCACTTTCTGGAGATTATCTGCATCTCATAGCACAAGCATATACTTAAACTGTATTTTCCTTATAGTTTAGACGGATATCTCACCAGGACATGGCTTCAACACACAGGAGATGGTTTGTGCGTACATGCTTGCCGAAACAGTCGGGGATGATGTAGGTGCGTGTATTTTGTGTGCTTGCAACGAGCAGGGAGGCGGAGGTGCTAGCGATCAAGGACCGACCGATCCTGGCGATCAATCAATGGAGATGATGATGTTGACCATGACTATGGAGATGGATTGGGAACTGCTGGACCTGGCGATTGATTGGAGCTGCTGCACCTTGGGGATCGATCGGAGATCGAAGCTGCAGGGTCTGAGGATCGAGCGGAGCTGCCAAACCTGGGGATTGATCGATTTGTTGAAATTTGAATTCTGGAGTGTGTTGTCTTTCTTTTAATTCTGGGGGTGTGTGTGTAAAATGGACTCAGTTAAAAAAACTCCCACGTGGAGGAGGGAGTATAAACTAATTTTCTAGATCAATATGAAGACCTACCAATTTATGTTAATTTTCTACACTTTTCAAGCCTATCTGATCTGGAAATATATTAATAGTAGAACTATGTATTCTGCAAAAAAGGATTGTGTGTTTTTGATAGTAGTGTTCAAAACTACAGGTCTGTAATGTTTACATTCCGGATCTATAAATTATCATGTGCAATATTCATAGCATGCTATTATTCATCGTGTTTCTTAGTTTAGTACTCCCTCCCACCCATATTAGTTGATTTGGATTTGTCAAAATTTAAATGAACCTATATATTAAATAGTGTCTAGATTCATCCAAATTTAAACAAATCCAAGTCAACTAATATGGATCGAAGGGAATACCTGAAAGTTAGCCATCGTCTACATTCTTCAGTTAAATTATTTGTTCGCTAGACCACTTTATACTAGCACATTCTTCAGTTAAATTTATTTCATCTTGATTCTTTTGTAGTGTCAGCGCTTACCAAGAAAAATATGTTTAGTTGTGCATGTGTAGTTGTCCCCTAACTTTTGCGCAGGGAGTAAGGGATCATGTGTCTGGCACCGGTTTCTTCTCAAGTCCCATTCTAAGCCACTACCTCTGTTCTATAATATAAAATTTTTTAGAAAGTTGTTTTAGCTTGCTAAAAAAGCTTATATTGCGAAATGGAGGTAGGATATTTGTAGCCTTACCCTGTATACTGGAGATGACATGGCTTTGGTTTCCAGTTAGTACCTATATGTGATTTTCCTCTTAATACATCGCCTGATTTCTTATGCATTAACGCTAACTTATATTTCAAATACTTCTGGTCAAAATGTTCTGTTTTTTCCATTCTCTTTTCTTGCATCATCATGTATTGGCTACTATGAAATAAGTTGGGCTGGTAACTTCGATTTGCAGCCAGCGGGCAGTTCATCTCTACAAAGCAGGAGGTAATATGCAAGCTATGTCATTGAATCTATGTGTAGACACATGATTGCTTTAGTGTCTTCAGTTCATTCTATAACTCTATATTTTATTTAACCTCAAAACTTACGTAGGTTGCCGGTGGTGCCGCAAGCCACCCACGTCGGTGCATACCATCGCCGCCAACCGCTGTCAACATAGCTACAAGTGACACTGCCTTGTTTGCTCATATTTGCCAACGCAGAAGGTTAACTTGCAAGAATGCTTATATTTTTCTTATGATATATAAAAACTCTCAGTCTAATAGAATTAACTATATATAATGTCTTAGTCTCATTGTCTTTCAAACCGATTATTTATACCATGTCGCGCGAAGCGGGCTAGCGAGCGGCAAGCCACGTTTCCTACCTAGTATGAAGATATTTCCTAGGCCTCGCAATCAAGCACATGGCCAGGTCGATCATACACCATTGCAGTTTCTAACACGTCGGAAAAGATCTTCCAGTAGGCGCGATCCGTTTTGGTGGCTTGCATATAGTGAGGCGTTTGTCGCAATCATCAGAGTCCACGAAGAACCTCGTCATCAGAGAGAGAGATCGACATTTTCTCCAGGGGAGAAGCAGTAAAGTGTTCATATATAGGGGCGTCGTCACCAAAATGTACTGACGTGCAAGGTGATATTTTTTTCCCCGGAGTGTTCGCAATAAAGTGTACGAATAAAGTGTGAGATTTATAATTTGCCGTGGAATGCTTTCCTTTGAGAAAAAGGCCGTGGAGAAAAAGCATGAGGTCTTTTATGTTGTATAAGTTTGCGCAGATGGTGAGTCACGACCAATGCTAGTGGCGACGGATGACTGGACGAGGCACATGGTTTTGGTTGTCGACACGATCCTGCCAGGCCATGACGCGTCCTCGTGATGGATCTGACTCGGCGGTGAGTAGTGAAACGTACAGCAAAATAAATAACGGAAGGTTCAGCGAATATACTATGGCCTTGGAGTGTGATACTTTTGTCCGCTCTGAATTTGCTATACCTGGATCACCTGTCTCGTGCACGTTAAATTGCGAGGCAAAAGCGCCGCTGACATGTGACAAACAAAACAAAACAAAACAAAACACAAGAGGGCCATCTATGATAATTGACGGGCACGGCAATATTTTTGAAAATAAAGATAACCTTTTTGCGTTGTTAGGGTCTTGAGTTTGAGACCTCATGAATATGATACCATATTCAATTCATGCTCTTGTCAACTCAACCAAAAATACGAACTTATGATAAGAGGTTAGGCAATATATTTTAACAATTAATACAAGGTATTGTCATATGCTAGCAAACATGCAATATAGGAACAAACATATCATGAGCTTGATCAAGAGGAGGATAGAATTGAAGGGGCGGATTTTATGAAAGGTACATATCAAATAACTACTACCTCCGGTTCATATTAATGTTCTCAACTTTGTCGGATTTGTATGTATCTGGAGAATAAAAGCTTCTTTGCATCCCAGATGAGAGTGTCCTCTTCTTAATTGAATCTCAGATTGGTGACATCCCTCAAGTGTCATATGAAGAAAATGTGACCCTCACTGCTCCTTTTACAGGGGACGAGATGAAGGAAACTATTTTTAATGATCGGACCACAATTAATCTTTGTGCCCGAACGGGTTCCCGACAAAATTGTATCAGAATAGTTGGCATATAATTAAACATGAATTGTTATAGTTGTTTAATGAATTCCACAATGGTGATTTAGAACTCTTCATACCAAACTTCGAGGATATTATTCCTTTACCAAAGATTTAGGAAGCTTGTAGCATTTTACCAATGCAAAGCCATGTCCTTACTAAATGTCAGCTTCAAGATTTCACAAAAGTTTTGACTAACTTGCTGAATAGTAAAGCCCATAAGTGACACACCCGTCACAATTGGCATTCATGCATGGTATAAATATTCATGATGGGTTGTTATCCTACATGAAACGGTTCATGAATTGCATTGCAAAAATATAAGATGTGTAATCTGAAATTTTGATTTTGAAAAGGCTATAATAATAAGGTAAAAGGGCCTCTTCTGCAACATATTCTTAGGAGGAAAGGTTTTTGTCATTTCTGATGAAAATGGATCAAAAAATTAATGTCAATGGTGATACTAGGCGCTACTTCTAGACAAAAAAGGAAGTCTCAAACAAGGCGATCCACTAACACCGATGTTGTTCAATATTATGGAAAATATGCTAATTGTCCTTATTGAATGTGTGGAAGTGGATAACCAAATATAGGATGCCGTTTTGCATCTCATTGATGACGATTTTTCTATTTTACAGCGAGCGGATGATACTATTCTATCCATGAATCATAATCTAGAAAAGTCAAAGAACGTCGAATTTGTACTTTGTGCTTTTGAGGAATTTTCTGGGCTGAAAATAAATCGTTAGCTGGCTACTCGACTTGGGTTTTCAACAACTGTGTCGCTATTTCTCGTTGAAATTATATTTTTGCTAGAAATGTTTGGCCTACTGAAAAAATGCCACCAGTTTTAGCCTACTCGTTACGTCTATACCCCTAACAAAAAGAATTCACAGGAAAAGGCCAAGAGCCTTGAATTTGTACTTTGTGATTTTGAGGAATTCTCTAGGCTAAAAATGATCTTTCACAAGCTATTGTGCTTTGGTGAGGCCTATGAGGCCGAGTATACTTTTGATTTCATGTGTGAGAATGGTGAGTTTCAAATCCGTTATCTCGGGATACTGAATCATTATCGTAGTCACGATAGCATAATGCAGACATGTGTTGAAACACATTAAAAAAGCATATGCATATCGGCCCATGGACTTTTGGAATTAATGGACTCTATGATTACCAATAGGACACCAGTTCATTATCGTAGAGGCACCAGAACATATTAGAAACAAGTGTAGGGATGTATAGATAAAAGGATTAGCAGTTGAAAGGTAAAATACTTGTCCAGTCATAGATGTTTGACCTTAGTAAACTCTATGATTACCATCATGGTATAAATATACACATGCTCCTTCTTCCTTGTACCAACTGGTCGTTCTAGCTTCTATTGACAAAGTGATCTAGCAAATAAAGAGTACCACCTAGCAAACACGTGTATCATATGTTGTTCAAATAATAAAGGTGCATCATGAATCCATGATTTGAAGGATAAAAACATTTCATTACTTTGTAAATGTTAGTTTTAAAGTTCATACTGAGAATGGGGTGTGGCAGGATGTATTGTGAATAAGTTTATTGATTCTTAGGCTTTGTCTCAAGTCCATTGGAAACCAAGTGACTCTCATTCCTGAGCTGGTTTAATGAATGTGAAGCAATACTTTTTTAGGTTTGTGGGCATCATCATTAGAGACGACTCTCAAGCACGCTTCTGCGATGACAACTGATTGGGAATTATTCAATTGAGTTCTCAGTATACATGCATGTAAAACATGGACGTGAGTAAAATTTTCACAATTAAAGAAGTGATAGGGTCATACCGTCACGGCGTCTCCTTCGGGAGAGATTTGATTCGAAATAGATAAATTGCTTGAATCAATTGTTACAGTGTCTTCAACAGTTGGTTTTGATGTCTTGACATTATTTGTTACTATGTAATTTGCATGAAGATGGCGGATTTGTGGTCAATTTTGTGTAGCATGCATTGGTCTAGGTAGATACACCAATTAACGATAAGAAAACTTTGGAAATAAAGTTCCGATTAAAGACTAATATCTTTCTTTTGTAATATGGGGTTTAAGATCCTCTCTCAAATTAGAATTGGTGCATAGTAAAGATGTTGCATGCTTTTATCATGATGAGGGAATTAGACATTTCTTTTCCTGATGTAAGTTTTTATCTATAATTCCAGTTGTATCTGTTGCCTGTCAAAACTCACCGGCGGGCAGCGACGAGCAACACGAAGAGCCGGGAGGCTCCCAGAGCGGCTGGTGGGCCCTGGTCCCTCGGTCAACGGCCCGCAAATCTTCCGGCACGCACGCGTCCTGTCTTGGTTCGAGATGCCACCTATACCTGGTCAGGAAGGTGATGGATTGCTCCGATTGGTTTCCTGCACGGTAAACAAGTATACGTAAAATTCGAGCCGTGATCGGCTTCCAGGTTCCCCTGTAAATCGGCTTTCAGAGCCGATTATCCCCATGGCTCTGCATTGGATCTATGATAACATGGGGTTTTGCTTAATCGATCTACGATAGTTTGGTGTTTTCACCACGCAACCGGAACGTCCCACGCGTAGTTGAGCCTAATAGATACGAAAAATAGTAGAAAACCGATCCTAGAGAAGGCCTAAAAACCAACATAACGTCAATTCTAACGTCCCTCTAAGATCAATAAACCATACCTTACGACACGGATCGTTCAACCCGTTTGTGAGGCCTAATCACGTAGATATTAAACTAAACCTTGATGAACAAGGCACAACTATAACAGATCAAATCGACTAAGGTAAATCATAAGATGCCACCTTCACACCCGGAGAAGGTGTAAAGACGAGATAGCTAGAGGTAGCATAAATAAGCAATCATAGTAAAAGTATCGATGCTAGCTCTAACAAATTGGTAAAGGTGTTACTCGCCATCAACAAGGCTTCAAAGACGAGTAACACCGGATAACGATAGAATATCGCCTAGATCGCAAGATGCGATCTAGGCAAGATGGCACTTACCAGAAAAACCCTAGAAACAAGGGTGGCGATCCGAGATTGTGTTTGTTGTGAACGTGATTGTCCTCTTCTTTCAATAACCCTAGGTACATATTTATAGTCCGGAGACTCTCTACTTTTGGAATAACTCTACAACTCTATCTTTATCTAAACATAAACGGAACCTAAACAAATACGAATCCTACTAAGATACAAGATACACGGCAATTCAGCCCAAATCTACGCACTAGGCCGATCCAACAACACGTTGAATAATGTATCCTCCAAGCCCATCTTGATCGCGGCCCATCCCCTTCGTAGGCCAAAATATGGCGATAACATGCCCCTCGGTTTTGGCAATGATAATTCCAAAACCACTCTGTTTTTCCTCTGGTTTTCCTTTTTTTTCTATCGGGTTACGCGTCGTAACGCGTGGGCGTAACAGATCGCCACGCTACCCCTTCATCATGATGCCCTCTTCTCAACTCCTCCGCGAAGGCATGATTTGACGATTTTGGCGACAACTGGGAAACTGCTATGGCATTGAACCGCTTTCTTCACTATCCTCTTTATTTAAATCCGCTGAGCAGTTCCGGTCCCCATCTTCCTCCCGTAGCGAAAAACCCTTTTTCTCCACGGAAAAACCCTTTCGCCATGGCCTCCTCTCGCTTCCGGTCTATCCTCCCATGCCTCCAATAGCATTAGTGACCGTGAGCCGACTCCGGAGCACCCACCCACGGCCACATATAGTACCTTCGCCCCACGATGGTGGGACAACAGGGACTGGGACTTTGCCGTCTGGTCGGAGGACGATGCGTCTCTGACAGACGGCGAGGAGAACCTTCGCCTCGGTCGACGGGAGCCGGAGGCGAAAAGTAGTGATCATGCTCGGTCGTGGACGGCCGAGTCTTGACGAAGAGGAAGAATCGGAGGAGGATTCGCCCTCCGAGTATCCGCTGGCGAAGCGCTCGCCCGGGTCAAGCGAAGATATGAGGATGACGATGAAGACGATGAAGCCCCTCATCGCTTCTTCAAGAAGAAGAAGACGACGCTGGTAGCAGCCAAGAAAAGAAGAAGACGGCGGCGACAACATGTATTTATCTCGCCCTTTAAATTAGGAATTAGCAACAATAGTAGTAGTAGTAGTAGTAGCCGGACCCCCTTTTGTAATCAATCCGTCTCCAAATTAATGAGAATCTGTTTCCTCAAAGATGCTAATTTTGTCGTCCCAATTTTGCCGATGTTGAAAATAAGTCGATGCTCCAGAAACCGATAGCAACGTATCGGCTTTCATCTTGTTACGTTTACACAGTCAACCAAGCCATAGTTCAAAGAGCCGATGCACATCGGCTTTCCCTAAAAATGCTGACCAAGTTAAATTTGGCCGCAAACTTAGGCAAACCTAAACGGCCACTTCTTAGCCTCAAACGGTAACCTGCGACCCTCTTCAAAAAGGGCGACCTAGATCCCCAATCGTCCACCAAACAGACCAAGCTCACCGCATCAAGAACCTTCAATCCTCGATTGCATAGATCCACCTCCGCCGGCAAACTAGATGGCGGAATCGTCCAACACTAATCCAGAGGTCTCCGGTCTGAAGGTACGCTTACTCCTCGCAGTCTGAATGCGTTTAGAATTTAATGGCGAATACCTGAATTAATGCTTTTACTCTACCATTAAACTTTCTAGGCTTCGGACATATTGCTGCCACATCCTTCTCTCCCAAATTCCCTCTGCCTTGGCCCTCGTACAGATTCTAGTCCTGCCCATCTGATTTCTTGCGAAGCACACAGAATCCCCTTTGCAAGCCAAGACCTAGATCTGAACTCTTGGGCCGACTGCTTGCGAGCCTGGCCTAACCCTCCCGAGCATTGGGTTTCTTGGTTTAGTAGGGTAGCCAGAGCTTATCAATCCCAATGGGAAACTACGGGAATAGCCGATGCCTTGCATCTATCACTGTCTCCTCTTGAGAAACACGAGAATCTTCTCAAAACCATCGGCTATTTCTGGTCTGACGCTCTGAACTGCTTCATGTTCGGTCATGGCCCCATGTCACCAACTCATTGGATGTGGTGATGATTCTTGTCCGGATGTTACATCACCGCCCTTCCGCTTTAAACTACCCAAGGTCCCTAATTTGTCTTCAAAATGACTGCATTTGCACGGGGTGCCTCCAACGCCATATGAAGACAAAGGGCCTGTCACGGAGAAGGAACACACGGCCTTCCTCAACTTCCGTTAGAACACTTCATATTCGTGGCCCTTCCACGCTCCAACCAAGAACTATCTCTCCCTAGCCTATGAGTTGGCTAAAGGCACTCAACTAGGCATCGCAAGCTGTCCTTGGAGAGGTCTCGGTACCTCCAATTGATGTCTGTCGCTGTTTCGTATAGCAGTCAAAACAGCGGTCCTTGGTGGTTTATTCAACTATGGGCCCAGCTATACTTTCAACATCACATCCCAAACTTCCCCTTTTGGCGAGTTGTACTTTTCCAGATGTAAAGGGAAGAGATCCGATGCACCAGCTATGGCCAAGCTTTATATCGATTGCCGGTAGTAAATGACCCCTCGAGGCGTCCAAATGGTTCGGCGTTTTCTTTCAAGGTCGAACAACCCCACCTTCTTCCCTTACATGGAGGAATCGAACATTTGAAAATCCACTCTCCTTGGTGGACAATTTTGCCGATGACACTAGCACTTTCGGCTTTTTTCCACCGTGATTCGCCTGTTTCCTTCCGGTTGGCATGATCGTCCAACAGGATAATCAAACCGGTATGAATTCTACCACCGGTCGTAGTGGCTCGCCAATTGATGCGGGACAAGTAGCTCCCCACTTCTTCCTCCATCATCTTACGGAGAGCAGAGCCGATCTGCCTGATCCCCTCACCAGCCAAAGGTGTTATACATTCTTTGATGCTCTGACTATTCCAATCCCCAACAATCTCACCTTCGTATCATCCACCGATGGTTTCGAAGACTGGTGGTCGATGTGGAAGACTCACGCCTTCAGGAAGGCTCTGGGACCATTACTGAAACAGCTTGATGCCGACTATGACATCCCTGTTGAACAGGTGCCACTACTCGCAACTTTCCTTGATGCAGTTTGCAATTGCCCCTTTTATCAATCCATTCTCTCTTTTTTGCAGCAACAAGACGGTCCTGAGCCCACGCATAGTGATGGCTCTCCATTCGAGTTCTTTCCACCAGCTCCCGTGGTTCTTTTACGCAAGAATTCGCTACCTCAGAAGGTCATAATGCGAGAAGCGACGCCGCCACAATCGGCTTCCAAGAAACCAACTCCTAAATCATGCCCCTCGAGTTCCGACTAAAACCGGGACGATGGTGAGGAAGGTAGCCGCGGAAAAACCTTGAGGCACCGGGCCCTTCTCTAGATGCTCGCATGTAAGCTTAACTTTAGGTTTTAGTCGATCCTTGTTACTTCTTTTATTCTTGCGTACCCACGCCATCGACTCCTCCTTTGCGGGCTTCGAAGACTCTTCCGGCGAGGATACCTGGACAATCGAGGGAGTTAGGTCCCACGGATTCGAGAGGACCATCACACCGAACCAGCCGGACTCACCACCATCGGCTTCCAAGAAGAGGTTGGCCCTGGCCGCTGCCCACCGAGCATCGGTCGAGGGGGCCATCTGGAGTCCCAAAGAGCTCGCAAAGGACGCAAGCCTCTTCGTCGAGCCAGGAGGTTTTGAAAATCCTCATCTTCTATGCTCCCTTACTCCCTTTCGATATTGATAAATTACCCTTTATACAGTAACCGATGCTTCTAGTGGAAGGTCGGGGCGTCGACGCCGGATCAGGGAACCCGAAGGTGTAGATGGAACGGCCGCCAACTGGCCGAGCCTCCGGTGACCACACACGAACCGATGGTCTCTTCATCGGCTATCTCCTCGATAGGAGAAATGCGTTTACATTTTTTTTTGTGTCCGTTCTTGTATGTTTAGGCATCTTGGCGGCTGCCGAGTTGCGATCTTCGGGTTTCTTTGTCGTTCGACCTGAATCCATCGAACCTACTCCCTCTGACCAGCTGAACCAAGCCAGGATTGCTCCACCTCAATTCCAGCGCTGAAAACCTTCTTTGTCCCCTCCGCCGAGGAGTTGATCGAGGTTACGAGGAAGTGAAGGCGTTCTTGCGAAATTCGGGATCATCTTCGGGCACATTACAAGTGAAGCTTTGGTCGGTTGCAAATCTGTCCCTTTTCGACCCGGGTGAAACTAGCCGTGAAAGGATCCACTGCGCCATGCCCAACTCCGCTGAAAGCCGATATTGCGAGAAAGATGTCGCGACCTTAATGAGAAAAAGGCATCTCTGGATGCTAGAACCGACACTTCGGCATTGCGAGCTCGCATCCTTGAAAAAGGAGCTGGAAGATCTTGAGGAGAAGGCCCGGGTGACTAAACAGCTCATCCGTGACAAGGAAGAATCCATAGCCCGTTCCCAAGACGAGGCGGAAGGCCTCAAAGCTCAACTGAAGACCGATCTGGCAGGCATACGCGCCCTAAGAAAGCAGCTAGTGTCGGGCAAGGATGAAGATGACGAAGCCGAGATCGCCGAGGTGGATCGTATCCGGGCTGACGCCTTCCACGCCTTTGATGCCTTCTTCAGTAGCTCATATGTGTAAACTGGCACTTGTTCGTAACTTGTGTTTTTTAATCGGCCGATTTTCCACATCGGCCCCCACATTTTTACTATCCATCGTTTTTAATCGGCCGATTTTCCACACCGGCCCCCACATTTTTACTATCCATCCTCCATTTAGGTGCCCCCCGAGCCGAATCCTTCAAGTAATTGAAGATATCGGCTCTCCAGCCATCCGATACTCATCCCGTCAAACCGATGCTAAACACAGGGCAAGCAGTAGGCGAGGACAACAAAATAATTTGGGCCGATTGCCTGAATCGGCCCCCTTTTTGATTGTGTTAGTCAAGGGTGGCTTACACCTTATTGTTTTACAATGGCAGGGCGTCTCCCTGCTACGACTACATGATCTGCTTGTCGTATGATCGTTGCTTTTTATTTTTTGTGGCCGATCGCGAGGATCGGCCGTACACGATGATCGTGGACCTTTCTACTCTGCCGCTGGTGGATAAGACCAGCCTCACCCCGCTTTTTGACGCTTCAATGCGCCACGGCCGTCAAACTGATTCCGAGATCGGCTCTTGGTCTTCGCTCCCGGATGTTCATGCCAGCAATGGAAACCTCGATAGAATCGTGCGCATGGACGACCTCCACTTCATCCCGCCCCATCACAGGCAATCGTGCATCGTGGATGGAATGCGCGATTAGCGTGGATCCAATCCTTCCTAGCAAGACGGCGAGGTACTTTTGCTGTTCATGACGAAAATGACGTGGGTATGGTTTTCGCCCACGCCGATCCACGCTAACGCCTTATGCTTCAAGACCGCCGTTGAAGTCGCTTAACGTGACGTTGGTTTTGATCAGTCCGCAGTGAGCGCCCCAAACGTCGTAGCATGGAGTATGGCATGATATTAATCGCCGCTCGGTGTCCACCAACATCTTGCCGACGGGTTGTCCATTGATGTAGCCCGCAGTACGCCGCTTTCGGATGTTTGTAACCCTTTTCGTGGCTTCAAAGATAATCGCCGTGGGCGCGGTCAAAGCGTACTCTTGGTAGCATATTGGTTCGTGGCGCCAGAACTCGCCGGGAGTATGAACACCATGTTTGTGCCCGATGCTCGCATCGCTTTTATTGGCTTGGGCGCCACTCTTTCCTTGTCGCGGCCCTCTATCTCCGTAGTCGCTTACTTTGACGCCGGCCGATCAGCCGTGCTTTTTAGCGTGGAGATACTGCGCTCAGCCTCTTCTATGACGCAGCCGTTGCACTCACGCTTGGTGTCTCGAGTCCATCGGGCACCACCTTGACGGTGAAACCTGTCTTCTTCTTTGTCATCCTCGGGCCTCCCAAAGCCCTTTGCCCGAGTGGACTCCTTGGGACGGCTCGAGGTTGGAGAGGTCCTAGACGTTCGAACACCGACATCGGCCTCGTGTCCTTCTTTTGTTGTCCACATTCAGGCGTTGTCATTGTAGGCAATCGGCTCATTCCACGCCCCAAAGAATGCTTGAAAAAGGGCAATCCCAATGTTTGTCTCGCTTCCTTCTCTTTGGGTGGTCTCTGGCGAGGTGCCCATGTCTTTCATTGTCTCCATCGGTGGCGCCGTTGATCACGCCGACGCCATACTTATTAAGGAGATGCGTGGAATGTGGCTTCGATACCGCACCTCCTCACTGTTCCTCCATTATCGCGTTATCGGGTCGGGCCGGTCGCGTGGACCAGCCTTCTCTTTCTTTGCCCCGAGAGTGTTCCTCCTTCCTTGTACGTGCCATGGTGGTACCTGACCAGCCATGTTGACACCGAACGAAAAGTCCGATTGACGTCTCATGAGCGATCGAGCTCTATCATGTTGACACCGGGAACGGGTTCGTGTCCACTTTCATGGCGAATCGCCGAGGATCGCGGCCTTGTTCTATTGCCATCTGGATTTGGCGACGTAGCTCTTTGCAATCATTGGTGGTGTGGGTGAGCGAATGATGCCACTTGCGATGGTCTCCCGTTCATCTCTGGCGGTAGGGATTTTGTGGCCCTCGGTAACCTCAGATGTTTCTCTTCAAAGAAATCTAATATCCGCCGCTTTGCTCACAAGTCAAACCTTTCAAGGGCCCCCTGTTTCACCCACTTGCAGGACAGTGGTCGCCCCGAGCCCACTCGCCACGGCCACCTCCGTCTTGTGTAGGATCATCTTCTCAGAACGTGCTTACGGGCCGCTTGAACCTGTCTTGGTATAACTTCGGGGTGGCGCTGTTCATACATCGTCGGTTTGGGCCATGTGTGCGATGAGTTGTACTCACCGAAAGCCATATCCTTGATGGGTGCTAAGAGTCCCAACACCGCCAGCTCGATTGCTTCCTTCGCTAAACGAGCCGAGTAACATCTGTTCTTGATGGTCTTACCGGATGTATTCTGGTTTCTCCCGCTTCGTGACTGCGCCAGTGCGCAATGCCAGCCTCGGTAGCCTCCGAATGGTACTGGATGTGGAACTGTTTCTTCTAGTTGCTTCCAGTGCGAATTGAATCAGGTGGTGTACCACCCAAAGGCTGGTCTGTTAGAGATTGTGCAAAAAATCTCACGCGATTTGATCCGATGTCAAAATCATGCCTAGCTGTGCTGTATCGGCTTACGTGCTCGATCGAGCTTGACCCTCCGACCCGCTGAATCTTGAGAACTCGGAGCTTATATTTGGGCGGTAGTGGAATCAGGTCAAACTTCGTTAAAGTACGGCTTTGAGTAGCCGACATGCGCCTTTTCGCACGCAACCGATCTCTCGGGATGGTAGTGATTTGGTCCTTTGTTTGAGCTGCGGGGCTAGACTCTCATGGCTTGTTCCATGGCATACTTGGCTAGCCACGCTTGTTGTCGGCGTCCATCCGGACATCGTTGCTCCAGAACGCTTCCTCGAAGATCCTGCAAAGGAACCCCGCGGAGACTCTGCGGTTGCGATCTGCCGGGTGCGCGCCAAGTTGTTGCGACCGCACGTAGGGCACATATGTACCCATGGGATCTCCTTGGGTGGCTCGAACAGGAATTGGCAATCACATGGATCGCCCGCCTTGTAGACAATGTATGCTGATCTGGCGGCTCGAGCCGCGAGCGTGAATGGCAGTTGCGGCCTGGTATGGAGCGGTCTTTCTCCTTGGTGGGTTCCTAAAGTGGGCCCCGACGGAGAGTACTGATGTTTCATGATCTCCTAGACCACGCGAACCGCGACCCGCTCGAAAGCGTTCACCAGCTCTCGAGTGGCGGTGTAGAGAATGAGCCACCATGTAGTTGACCTCCTGTCAGAGCCCTGGAGCGTTCCTCGAAGGAAGCAGATCTACTTCATCGAGAGCACCCTCGGGGAGAATCCTTCCACTTGATGCCACGCACGGGTCCTCTCGAAGAGCCGATGAGGTCGGCTTCAAGAGCCCTTGATCTCGTCATACCGCTTTGTGCTCAGCAGAAGCTCGTCGACGTGACCGCCTGTTTCTCCATCGCAGCGGACATTGATGTAGACGTTGTTGAAGGTCCCACCGGGCGTGCGAGAATGTGTTGCTGTCAAAACTCACCGCGGGCAGCGACGAGCAACACGAAGAGCCGGAGGCTCCTGAGGCCGGGCCTGGTCCCCGTCAACGGCCCGCAATCTTCCGCACGACGCGCCCCTGTCTTGGTTCGAGGTGCCACCGACCTATACCTGGTCAGGAAGGTGATGGATTGCTCCGATTGGTTTCCTGCACGGTAAACAAGTATACGTAAAATTCGAGCCGTGATCGGCTCCCAGGTTTCCCTGTAAATCGGCTTTCAGAGCCGATTATCCCCATGGCTCTGCATTGGATCTATGATAACATGGGGTTTTGCTTAATTACTACAAGCTAAATCGATCTACGATAGTTTGATGTTTTCACCACGCAACCGGAACGTCCCACACGTAGTTAAGCCTAATAGATACGAAAAATAGTAGAAAACTGATCCTAGAGAAGGCCTAAAAACCAACATAACGTCAATTCCCGGAACGTCCCCTCTAAGATCAATAAACCATACCTTACGTATTACCGGATCGTTCAACCCGTTTGTGAGGCCTAATCACGTAGATATTAAACTAAACCTTGATGAACAAGGCACAACTATAACGGATCAAATCGGCTAAGCAGAAATCAAGCAAGATGCCACCTTCACACCCGGGAGAAGGTGTAAAGACGGCGAGATAGCTAGAGGTAGCATAAATAAGCAATCATAGTAAAAGTATCGATGCTAGCTCTAACAAATCTGTGGTAAAGGTGTTACTCGCCATCAACAAGGCTTGAAGACGAGTAACACCGGATAACGCATAAGTAAATCGCCTAGATCGCAAGATGCGATCTAGCGACATGGCACTTACCAGAAAAACCCTAGAAACAAGGGATGGCGATGCGCCGAGATTGTGTTTGTTGTGAACGTGATTGTCCTCTTCTTTCAATAACCCTAGGTACATATTTATAGTCCGGAGACTCTCTACTTTTTGGAATAACTCTACAACTCTATCTTTATCTAAACATAAACGGAACCTAAACAAATACGAATCCTACTAAGATACAAGATACACGGGCAATTCAGCCCAAATCTACGCACTAGGCCGATCCAACAACACGTTGAATAATGTATCCTCCAAGCCCATCTTGATCGCGGCCCATCCCCTTCGTAGGCCAAAATATGGCGATAACAGTATCAAACCTGTATTCACTATAGTATGTTGCACATTTGTATTGTGGTTGGCTAAGCATGACCCTATCAAAATTTTGAAAAAATATTCTTAGTAAAACGTTAGCCTTTTATCGAGTATTGTGGTTTTATCTGAATGATGTTGTGTTTGAAAAGTAATTTCCTTCTCCATTGGCGACTATATACTCGTGTACGCATTGGCTTCCACTTGGTGAGGTTGGAACGACTAGAGTAAAAGAGCGTGGTGGACAAGACCGTCAAAGTGGTTTTTAACCAACACGGATGTCGTCATAGTCTGCGTGTTGTCATTGATTGACTTTTTTACTTTCTTGTTCATGGGTTTTGTGTATCTAGTACACGGAGGGTATAATTCTCTTGTTTGAGTCGGCTTGACAGCCTTGATCTTTGAGTTAATAAAAGCTCACTTAATCAACATAATATGAGAAAGGGTTCACTGTTGGGGTTCGTAGCATGGAAAACAAAAATTTCTACCATGCAAACAAACAAGCCAAGATCTATCTACTAGATTGTAGCAACAGTCGATAGAGGAACTCACCTCGAAGATTCCAAAGCGGTTAACGAGCAGATTCGTGGGTGATGTAGTCGTACACTTGCCGATCGCAAGATCGCATAGACGATCCTTCCGGCTGCGTTAAGCGCGCTTCAGCAATCGGTCACACGTTCGGTACTCGATGAAGACCTTCCTCTCCTTGTTCCAATGACGGAGGTTGTAGCACTCTCCTCGTGATTCCGGCAGCACGACGGCGTGGTACCGGAAGTAGAGGGGAGATCTCGTAGGGCTTCGCCTTAAGCCGGAGCGAGTATGGTGGACTATGAGAGAGCCTTGGTGTTCTAGGGTTTAGACACACCAAGTAGAAGAGGATAGGCCGGCGGCTAGGGCTGTTGTAATTATGCCCTAGAGGCAATAATAAAGATGTTATTATTATAATTCTTGTTCATGATAAAGTTTATATTCCATGCTAGAATTGTATTAAGCGGAAACATTAATACTTGTGTGGTTTGTGAATAACACCGTGTCCCTGGTACGCCTCTAAGGACTAGCTCATTGATCAATGATGGTTAAGGTTTCCTAACCATAGACATGAGTTGTCAATTGATAATGAGATCATATCATTGGGAGAATGATATGATGGATGACAAACTAAGCGAAGCAATTAGATCGTATCATCGTGTTCATCTTTGCGTAGCTTTTCCTATGTCAAATATTGTATTCCTTAGACCATGAGATAATACAACTCCACGGTATCGTAAGAAAGCTTTGAGGTCATCAAACGTCATCCTATGAGAGGGTGATCATAAAGGTGTCTCTCGGTGATCGGAAAGTATACATTGGGTTGTATGTATCGAGATGGAATTTGTCCCTCCCAAGTCGGAGATATACTTGGGCCCACTCGGTAATCGATATCAACACCGCTTGCAAGCATGTGGTTAAGGAGTTAATCACAAAGTGATATCGGATTACGGAACAAGTAAAGTACTTGGTGAGCGAGATTGAACTAGGTATGGCATGCAAGCGATCGAATCTCGCAAGTAAAATATCGCGAGAAGGGAATATATATATGGGATTGTTTGAATCTCGACATCGTGGTTCATCGATATGATCATCGATGAATGTGGGAGTCAATATGGGTGCCCAGACCCCGCTGTTCATTATTGATAGAAGATCATGTATGCATATTCTCGAACCCGCAGGGTCACACACTTAAAGTGTCTTGACGCAAGGAAAGATAGGATAATTAGTTTCTGAACTTTTGTTCGGAGTCTCGGATGGGATCCGGGACATCACGAGAGGTTCGAATGGTCCGGAGAATAAGATTCATATAAGCGATGCAGTTTTGGAGTTCGGAATTGTTCCGGGTTAATCGGTATTATCTGGAAGCTTCTAGAACCTTCCGGAAGGGAGCAACGTGGCCCCACCTTCCGGGAGGGGCATGGGCCTATGAGGGAGTGTCTGGCCGCATTGGGCCAGGGCACAAGGCCCCATAGGGCCCAGCCGATCCTAGAGAGTTTAAATCGTTTAAACTAGAGATAGGGTTTCTAGAAGAGGAGAGTCCATGCCCCCACTCCTTATCCGTTGGGCTTGGGAGGGGCTGCCCCCCTCTATATAAAGAGGGTGGGGCACCAAACCCACACCTCTCCTCCAAACCCTAGCCTTGCTAGCTTTCCTCTCCCTCCCGACATTTGTAGGCGAAGCCTGCAGCGAAATTCTCCACCATATACACCACGAAGTCGTGTTGTAGATCTAATATCTCTCTCCACTACTTGCTGGTCCGAGGAAGGAGGAGGCGCCGAGGTCTGCATGTGTGCATCTCACGGAGGCACCGCCACTTGTGGTGCTAGACGGATCGGATCGCGAGGAGGAGGCAGTCACGACTACATCACCCACGTTACGAGGCGTTCATCTTGAATCTTCAAGGGTATGAAGATCTAATCCAATCTCTCTCGTTGATTGCATCTCCTAGATTAGATCTTGGCTTTCCCTCTGTTCGCATCCGTAGAAAATTTTGATTTACTATGCCGCGAAACCCTTCAAGGGCAACTAGAAGCCCCAACTCGGCGGCTTGGGAGAAAACCCTAGGTTGCGGCTAGGGTTTAGGTTTAGAGGGAGGCAACTTCTGTGTCTAGGAGGGGAGCCCTGCCCCTCCTTATATAGGTGGAGGGAGGCGGCATGAGGGAGAGTCCTCCCCAACTCGCCTCAAGTGAGGCGGGTGGAGGAGGAACTCTCCCCAAAGTAGGTTTCCTACTTCCCCTCCACCTTCCAAAATAGCCGTTTGACTTTTCAAATTGGTGTTTGACTTTTCAAACTAGGATTTGATTAAACCCTCTATTTTGTTCAGCGATGACACCTAGTACATGATGCAATCATTCCAACTTGATATGACACATTCATGTACCCTTCCCTCGGTCTTGGGACATTCCGGAACCTTCTAGAACATTCCCGATGAAAACACCGGAACCATTCTCCAACCCCGAAACAGGACTTTCCTTATATGAATCTTATTCTCCGGACCATTCCGGATATCCTCGTGATATCCCGGACCATCCGAGACTCCGAACAACATTCGGTCTCTTACTCATCATTCCATAACTACTCCACAACATCGAATCCTTAAGTGTGTCTCCCTACTGTTCGTGAATTATGCGGACATGATCGAGACACTTCTCCGATCAATAACCAATAGAGGAATCTGGAAATTCATATGGCTCCCACATATTTCTATGATTACTTTGCGATCGAATGAACCACTTACATACGATACCAATTTCCCTTTGTCTCACGATAGTTTACTTATCCGAGGTTTTGATCGTCGGTATCTCTGCATACCTAGTTCAACCTCGTTACCGATAAGTACTCTTTTCTCGTTCCCGTGGTATGTGATCCCTTGTGATCCAGTCACATGCTTGCAAGCTAATTGGATGACATTCCACCGAGAGGGCCCAGTATATCTATCATCATATGGATGGACAAATCCCACTCTTGATCCATGTGTCTCAACCAATACTTTCCGAACACTCAATGCCACCTTTATAGCCACCCGATTCACGGTGTGGTGTTTGATGTCATCAAAGCATCCTTCGTGAAGGTGATAAGCATGATCTCATGGTCGAAGGAATTAGGTTACTATGTATCAGAAAGCTTATAGCAAATGAACTATATTAAATGACTTGATCTTTATGCTACGCTTAACTATAGGAGTATGTCCATCACATCATTCTCCTAATGATATGACCTTGTTGTTAATAACATCTCTATGTTCATGATCAGGAAACCATGATCATATATTAACCAACAAGCTAGTTTAAACAAGAGGCTTTACTAGGGACTCTTTTATGTTTACAAATCACACAAGTATTAATGTTTCCTGTTAATACAATTATAGCATGGTATGTAAACATTTATCATAAGCATGAAGATATGATAATAACCTACTTTATTATTGCCTCTTGGGCATATCTCCAACAGTCTCCCACTTGCACTAGAGTCAATAATCTAGTTTCAAACCTTTGTGTATTCAACACCTATGGCTTTCCGGTGTTGTATGTACACGATTGCTAGTGGTCAATCGATCTCGGATCGACACTTCGTGTCCGTGTGTAATTGCATGTCTCTGCGTCCCTACGCATCACTCATTCTCTAATGAGATGGCTTTGTATAAATTTGGTCCTTTGGTGAGACCTTTAGTTCTTTGGGGCTAAAACATGTTGATAATATTGTCATACAATATATCTTCATAGTATTATCCCTGCTGTGAACTACACCTAGTTTGATAACAAACTACTTGACACAAATGCCCTCTTTTGCTGCTATAATAGCAGTCATATACTTAGCCTTTTGTTGTAGTATTTGTCACAATATCTTAACTTTGGAACTCATCCAAATCCATTATGGAACTCACTTTCCATTATATTGTGCCACCCTTAGTTTAGATTGAGATAAACTTAATTTGTACTTTGTGACAAAACTAGTATCAATGTAGTACTTTTACAATGAACTAACCATCTATTTGTCACTTTTACAAAACAATATACTCTTAGTTCTTCCATAAGATCATAAGAATATCCTTACTATCGACCAATGATCATCTTATGAAGCATTCTGGTATATGCTCACAACATTTAGAGCATAGGACATATCTGGATTTGTACATATCACAGTATGATGGATATTAATACTCTTTGTGATTTCATGCATCAAGTATCAATCTATACTTGAATCTTTGTTTCACTTATCAAATGTCAATACACTTGAATATATCATCAATATTGAACTCATTCAATCCTTTTTGTGCGACAAGAACCTTTCTTGTAGTTTCTATATTGAACTCATTCAATATATCATTTATGTACTTTCAGCACAACCATATTAGTATCTCAATCTATCTATATAGATATTGATGCCAAATATTTGGGTTTTGCCTAAATCTTTCATCGGGATGAAATTCTTTAATATGTGTTAATAAAAGATACATCATTTCCAATCAACAATATGTCCTCCACACAATGTATTAGAAATATGTCTTAGCGCTCCCACTTAATTTCTTGCAAATGCAAGCATCTTCATTGTCTTCGATGAAATTAAACTCTTTTAACAGTTTCATCATAGTGAAGATTCCAACTCCGCGATGCTTACTTCAACCATTGAAGTTTGCATATGCTTTTAGCATCCTTTGAATTAACAAAACCCTATGGACCGTGTTATGCACATGTCCTAGGTAACAATTCTATTAGAAGAACTTGTTTTGTTTATTCAATTACCACATAACAAAATTATATGTAGTGGTTGCTACATTAATCCGTCTAGACTAAATATCGCTATGAAAGATCAAATCTTGTCATAGTCAACCTTTGAACATCGTTGTGAACTCTTTCCCAACATGTCGACTATTTCATAGATGCGAAACATCCATGTCTATTTCTTTATAGATCCAAACACAACTGTAAGGTCTTACACCTTTCTCGAGGGTCCTTCAAGTTCAAAACTTGATTTCTCGTGTATGGAACTATCACGGATTTTATGGCTTCAAGCCATTTTACGGAGTCAGGGCCCATCATCGCTTCTTTGCATGTAGTACGTTTCATTATTCTCAAATAATGATTCAACCCTCAAATCTTGGTATTTGATTGTTTACTTGACCTACTTGGTTCAATAGAAACTTAGATCTCCGTGACCACAACCCTTGAGGCACGTGAGCCATGAGCATTGTTGCTGCCTCCGGAACACTTTTCGGCGCTGCGCAACTCTGCACATATAGCTAAAGTTCTTTTAACCTCATCAAAGTTCTACTGTCCTCCCACTTAACTTTTCACGAAAAATTTCTTCTCAAAGAAACTTGACGTTCTAAGCTACAAACACTTTTGTCTCCGGTGTTATGGAGGAATACTTAACAAAGACAGGTTCATCCGACTTTGGTTGCAAACATCTTTCTTATGCATAGCATACCAATGTTTAAGAAAGGACAACTTGGGTTTTATCCCAAACCATAACTTTATATGGTGTCAATTCAACGGATTATGATGGAGCTCTTTTCAATGGAAAAACGGTAGTCTCTATAGCTTTTAATCTTAAAAATATAATGGCAGTTTTAAGATTTACACCTTCGATCTTACCATGTCAAATAAGGTTTAATTACATATCTCGAACGCTCCATACTCTTATGGTGTTTTGGGAAAAATGTAAATCCACGGAACGATTCCTTAAATCTTAGGTATTATGCTAAACTTGTAACTCAAATATCTTCCTTTATGATCTTATCATAAACTATTTATATTCTTGTTACAATGATTTTGCACTTCATCTTGAAAGTCTTTGAACTTTTCAAATGTTTCATACTTCATCCTTATTAAGTAAATATTCATATATTCACTCAAATTTTCGGAGAAAGCATATGAAGTTGAAATCCATCGCTCTTGACTACACGTAATGGACTTCGTACAACAATATGTACAAGTTCCAATAAGCTATTCATTCGTTCCCTTTTGGCCTATGAACGAAGTTTTAATTATCTCTAGAAAAGTTTTACAAGCGTCATGTGATCAAAAATCAGAAGACTCCAAAATTCCATCCACATGGAGTTTCTTCATGTTTTCTTTCCAATATAATTTAAACGGCGATGTCACTTCCTACGTGATCTTTCAATCAATTTGTCTTTCGACATTTTAGCACTAGTTTTATGGATGTGATTTCTCCAACGAGATTTGTGAATCATCCATCTTTTATGGATTACGGAAATTATTTGAACAACTCTTTTGTTCTCATAATACCTGATAAAACAAATCTTAATGGCAAGCTTTGATGTTTAACGAGCAACACAATAACCCTTTATTTGTTCTCGATGAACATCATCACATATTCTTTTGCTAGTTACTTAGGCCATTGTAGTTCATGAATTGTGTTGTTTCGTATAACGATTCACACCAACAAATTCAGTATCAAATACTTAAGAACCACATTGTTTAATAAGCAAAGAATATAGCCATAACATGTATATCATCTATATACTTAAACTGAACAATTCTAGTCTTTTCTTTTCTGCCATATATTTATGAGATTCTCTTTCAGTATTTCCTTTTCTGTTTGAAAGAATCTATCAACATCAATAGTGGAGTCATACATATGACACATAGTCCAAATCGTGTATAATTAAATACCAATGTCTTTGGACTTCCACTTTGAAGTAGATCACCATCATCAAATGTTTGGTGTGCTTTCAAATTCCATTCTTTAGTAATCTCTTGGTGTGGTAAATATTTTACCTACATCAAATATTCACCCTTATCATGGAATTATTCATGATCAAGCTAATTTTAGCTTATAAAGATGAATCGCGAGTATAATGTTGCTCTCCAAAACCTTTTGGAGGATTAGGACAACTAGTGTCTCCAACCTTTTGCAAATTCTCATCAAATATGAAAAAATGACTTTTGCCATATTATACTCTATCATGTTGCAACCAAAACTTCGTTTCAGATATCACAATATCTTCCACACATCATGGTTTCTGAAACAAGTCTTTCAGATCCTAGATAACCTTGATATTAAGACAATCCCTTGAATATCAAGAATCATGGAGATAAACATGATACTTATATACTAACACTGGAATTGTTACTCTTGATTTAATACCAACTATTAAACTTCATGGAGTAACCGGAACTTACTGAAAGTTTGCAATAGGACTTTTAAACTTTAGATTAACACTTCAAAACAATACGATACCAGTTCGTAAAGTAACTTACCAGAATTCTATAGTTCTATCATCTCAATTAAAACTAAGCGCAAGGTGGTAAACGGATGCCAATGACTACAACAACTATGCAAATTCACTTTGATTTAATTTATGATAAATAGTGTTCAACTTTTAGTTATATTGCTGTTGAACTCCCACTCAAAACAATATCCCTCACATTGTTTTAGTAATCACACGAACCAAATCCACCACATCAAAACCGATCATCGCGAGAGTTGATGTAGCTTCAATGGCGAACAATCAACATGTTCATCATATCTACTATATGACTCATGCTTTACCTTTCGGTGATCCGTGTTCCGAGACCATGTATGTACATGCTAGGCTCGTCAAGATCAAAACCTTAGCTTCCGCATGAGCAAATCTGGCTTGCTCACGTTGTATACACTTGCAGAATCTAACACACCCGATCATCACGTGGTGCTTCGAAACAACAAGCTTTAGCAACGGTGCTAACTAAGGGTGAACACTTTATGACTTGAAATTGTGTGCTTGAGGGATCATCTTATAATGCTACCGTCGTAAACTAAGCAATACAAGATGCATAAAAGGATTAACATCACATGCAATTCATAATATGTGATATGATATGACCTTTCTTCTTTGTGCTTCCGATCTCCATCTTCAAGCACGAACATGATCTCCATCATCACCGGCATTGCATCAAGGTCAATGACGCTGCTCCATGGTTGTCGTCCACCAGCTTCAACTATTACAACTACTTTGAATAGACACGCGGGTCTTAATAGAAATTAAAGACAACCATATGGCTCCTGCCGGTTGCCAACTTACAATAAGGAACATTGCATACATCATATATAATCACAATCATGGCCATATCACATCAAGACACCACCGCAAAACAAAGTTAGACGCCTCTAATTTTCTTTGCATGTTTTACGTGGTTTGGGGCTTTCAATAAGTGTCGTTCTAACTTACGAACAAGAACCACAACATTGATACTAGTATTGTCAATCACCCGTTGTAAATTGAATCTTAACTATGTTGGGAGAAATAGGCACCCGCAAAGCCACTTATGCAATTCAAGTTGCATGTCAAGCGTGGAGCAAGTCTCATGAACGATGTCATGTAAGGTTAGCCCGGGCCGCTTCATCCCACCACCCCGCAAGATGCAAAGTACACAAGAAGCAATCGACAACAAAAGCATCAACACCCACAATGACCATTGTGTTCTACTCGTGCAACAGATCTACATATAGACACGGCTCTGATACCACTGTTGGGGTTCGTAGCATGGAAAACAAAAAATTTCTACCGCATGCAAACAAACAAGCCTAGATCTATCTACTAGATTGTAGCAACGAGTCGATAGAGGAACTCACCCTCGAAGATTCCAAAGCGGTTAACGAGAGCAGATTCTCGTGGGTGATGTAGTCGTACACTTGCCGATCTCAAGATCGCATAGACGATCCTTCCGTATGCGTTCGGCGCTTCATGATCGGTCACGTTGATTTTCGATGAAGACCTTCCTCTCCTTGTTCCATGACGGAGGTTGTAGCACTCTCCTCGATTCCGGCAGACCTGGCAGTGGTCGAAGTAGAGGGGAGATCTCGCATGGCTTCGCCTTAAGCCGGAGCGAGTATGGTGGACTATGAGAGAGCCTTGGTGTTATAGGGTTTAGACACACCAAGTAGAAGAGGCTAGGACGGCGGGTAGGGCAACTAGAAGCCCCAACTCGGCGTCTTGGGAGAAAACCCTAGGCTGCGGCTAGGGTTTAAGTTAGAGGAGGCAACTGTGTCTGGGAGGGAGCCCCTCCTTATATAGGTGGAGGGAGGCGCAGGAGGGAGTCCCTCCCCAACTCGGCCTCAAGTGAGGCGGTGGAGGGGAGGAACTCTCCCCCAAGTAGGTTTCCTACTTCCCCTCCACCTTCCAAAATAGCCGTTTGACTTTTCAAATTGGCGTTTGACTTTTCAAACTAGGATTTGATTAAAACCTCTATTTTGTTCAGCGATGACACCTAGTACATGATGCAATCATTCCAACTTGATATGACACATTCATGTACCCTTCCCCTCCGGAGTGTCGGACATTCCGGAACCTTCTAGAACATTCCTGATGAAAACACCGGAACCATTCTCCAACCCCGAAATAGGACTTTCCTTATATGAATCTTATTCTCCGGACCATTCCGGATCTCCTCGTGATATCCCGGATCCCATCCGAGACTCCGAAAAACATTCGGTCTCTTACTCATCATTCCATAACTACTCCACAATATCGAACCCTTAAGTGTGTCTCCCTACGGTTCGTGAATTATGCGGACATGATCGAGACACTTCTCCGATCAATAACCAATAGAGGAATCTGGAAATTCATATGGCTCCCACATATTTCTACGATTACTTTGCGATCGAATGAACCACTTACATACGATACCAATTTCCCTTTGTCTCACGATAGTTTACTTATCCGAGGTTTTGATCGTCGGTATCTCTGCATACCTAGTTCAACCTCGTTACCGATAAGTACTCTTTTCTCGTTCCCGTGGTATGTGATCCCTTGTGAGCCAGTCACATGCTTGCAAGCTAATTGGATGACATTCCACCGAGAGGGCCCACAGTATATCTATCCGTCATATGGATGGACAAATCCCACTCTTGATCCATGTGTCTCAACCAATACTTTTCGAACACTCAATGCCACCTTTATAGCCACCCAGTTACGGTGTGGTGTTTGATGTCATCAAAGCATCCTTCCGGTGAAGGTGATAAACATGATCTCATGGTCGAAGGAATTAGGTTACTATGTATCAGAAAGCTTATAGCAAATGAACTATATTAAATGACTTGATCTTTATGCTACGCTTAACTATAGGAGTATGTCCATCACATCATTCTCCTAATGATATGACCTTGTTGTTAATAACATCTCTATGTTCATGATCAGGAAACCATGATCATATATTAACCAACAAGCTAGTTTAAGCAAGAGGCTTTACTAGGGACTCTTTTATGTTTACAAATCACACAAGTATTAATGTTTCCTGTTAATACAATTATAGCATGGTATATAAACATTTATCATAAGCATGAAGATATGATAATAACCTACTTTATTATTGCCTCTTGGGCATATCTCCAACACACACTGTGTGCTAGCTAATATCTCGGTATAAACCAAAGTAAGTTTACCTACCGGTGCTATGTATACGTGAAGGGGCTGTTTTGCTTCACCTTTTCAATTTTCCGAGCAGTTTATTAAGAAATGAATCATAAACCATTCATACGATATCATAAAAATAATTTTGTTATTTGCTTATCCAAATTGTATATTCACTCTCTTTCATATTACTCCGCATATTAGGTTTAGTGAAAGACAAACTTTGTAATGTCTAACCAACAATTTATGGTAAAATATTACCATGTATAATACCAAATGTGTATAATATGTAAAATATATGGTATTACATTTCTAATAATATTTATTTGAATTTATAAATATTACTAGCATTTTATCTATGATTGGTTAAATTTTATAAAATTTAATTTTGGTCTAATCTTATATGTTGAGCTAGTAATACAAAGCAGAGGGAGTATTGTCGTAGCAAATGCAACATTACGCAGGAAATCGACCGGCTCAAACCCTCGTACCATATATAAACGAATAGAAACTCAACTTCTTTTGAAACTGCAAAAGTGTGGAGTGAGTTTTCGCGCCAATAATCAGTACATTGGAATTCTATATATGTGTGTTTCTAGTGGGAATCTTAGGCATCAATTATGGTTGTATACATTTCTGGTGTGCTTGTGTCAGTATATATGATTGGGAAGCTTTGCTTAAACTAACGTCTTAGTGCTGATAATTTGGACGCCAGCCTTTTTGCCAACATACGAGGCAGGCACCTCACATGCGTGGCAATAATAGATAGCTGTACGTGCCTCTTTTCCAGTGTACGCCACGTGATGTTTTCGTATAACAATCACATAGAAATACAGAAGAGTTAGTATAAGTGCTGCTGGGGAATCATATCATTTCCTCGCAGAAAAGTAATATAAGTACAAAATGCATATGGGAATATACTGAGCTATGGTGCATGCACGCCACCAAGCACTTGCTAAACAGTGGGCGGGCACACGTACGTGCAGATCTTGTCTACCGGCGGCAGCTGCAACCTCCGGGCAGCCTCAAGACTTTGGAGAGAAGAATGCTGCTGAGAGACTAGGAAATGAGCTGTCTAACCGAGAGACTCTGCCACCAGCTTAATTTAGCTCAGTGGCTGTGCACGTTTTGTATCAAGGGACGAAGAACCTCGCAGTTGCACGGCTCAAGATCCCGTCGGGAGTCTGTGTGTACCGGACTCCTTTCCAAATATTTTTATACAAGTACAATACCTGATATCATCTTTGATTTTAAAAAAAAGTTCAAGTTTTTTAACCTTTTTTTAATTATTTTTTATTTTTCCAAGCATGGGGCTGTGTAGCATGCGAGAGCCAAAATCGGAGAACTATGATTAGATTTGGGAATACTCCAGTATAGTCTGCCTATGCAGTGAGTCAGCACGGCCTACCTGGTGCTACCGATGAGACACACGGTTGGTGGTACGTGCGGTGTCCACATCATGCGGCCAAGCTCATCTGTCCACGACGCACCATCTACCGCTAGCTGGCTCTGACTCGGCGCTGAGTAGTTCTTGCTGAATAAAGAAAAAAAAAGTAACATTTGGGATGTTCAACGAATCTGACGCGATACCTAGTCTTATCATCACGTCTGGCGTTTTGCGTATTCGATGATTCAATTCACGCACTGGGAATCTTAGTCTTTGCTGCGCCTTTGTGTACGTATCTCTTGAACAACGTGTTGGGTTCGTGATTCATGAAAGGAGACGAGCGAGGTGAAAGGGCACGAGTGCGTGATTCATGGATATACAGAAGCAGAATGACACTTTATGAATTGATCGGACATGCCAAACTGAGGTTAAACACTCGTGCCTTGTTCTTCAACCGAAACGCCAACCAGCGCTGCTTAATTGACTCTCCATGGCTACATACAAATGTGGAAGCTGCGAGTGCCGCAGCGTCCTGCCTCGCCGGCCGGGTAGCACCTAACCGGCTAACCCATGCCTGATCCTTCTCCGGCTCCGGCAAGAGCGCCGGGGAGAAATCATCATCAGCCCAAGATCGATGCTTGCTTCAGATCTCGCTGATACTACGAACGAACAAAACTGTATCTCAGCCGCGCGGGCAGCTTGCTGGCGCTCTGGCGCCGGTCAGCTTGCGACGGACACCTTCCTGGTCGCATGCGCCGCTGCTCCGGAAGCGTACCGCTGCATCCTCCGGGCGGCCTGCCTGGCGTAGACGGCGTCGAGCTGCATCTGCTCGTCGCGGCAGTCCTCGCTGCAGAAGGGGGTGTCCCCTCTGTACATGAAGATGTCGCTGTCGCGCGACAGCGGCTTGGCGCAGAGCGCGCACGCGTCCAGCGCCGGCATGCCGTGCTCGCCTGCCGGCTCGGCGTCGAAGAAGAAGGAGCAGGATACCGATGCCGCCATGCTGCGGGCGTAGGAGTGGTCGGAGCAAGAGTTCGTTTGATCGAGCAGTGTGTTTGCTGCTTTGGGGATGGAGGAGGCAGGGAGGAAAACGGGAGCGAGGTGGGTGAAGGGGAGGGGAAGGCCTTGGGTATATATGGTGGCTGGGGGCGGGCACGGCAACGCATACGGGGACGGGGTGTCGGAGAACTGTGGTGGTCCGGTGCACGGTCGGGGCACCCACGGGTTGGACAATACCGCGCCCATGCTGCCATGCTGGATCATTGAACGGTGGATTGCAGTGGTTGGCTGAGAAAATGACAAGGAACTACCACATTTGCGGCAGCGGTGTCAGCAAACTACCGACTTTATCCATTTTGTCGTGGAACTACCAACAATGAGGTCAGTTGTTGACACATATCACTGATCGGTCGTTTTAGTGAGTTTAATTACTTTTCTGACTGGTTGAACCCACCTGTCAGGTCTATGTTTTTGTTATTCTTACAAAAAGAACCTAAATAAATTATACCTTTCAATCTTAAATACCTTTGATTTTTTTAAAAAAAAGACAAGGATTTGTGAGGGGGAAAATCCTGGCGTTGACCCATGCCCACGACCTGAGCGAGCCCGAGGGCGGCGCCGCCCCTGTCTGGAGCTTGCCCGCGCTGGCCCATGGCGGAACTGGCGGCGCTGGCCCGGGCGAAACTCTCCCGCGCCGCACATGTCCTCGCCTTGCCTGCACCGCCCCTAGTCGGAGCCTCGGTGCCGTCCCAGTCTGGAGCGTACCCGCGCTAGCCCATGGCGGAACTCGCCGGCGCTGGCCCCGGCGAAAGTAAAATTCATGCCGTTGACTACATTTGGTCCTCGTCCCTATCTCCGGCCGCCGCCCTGACAGCCGGCGCTGCCCCCACCACCTCCTCCGTTGCCTCCCCACCACCACCTCAGTCCTGCCCCTCCCCACCACCATCTCCGTGCCCGAGCACGCGACGACGAGCTGTAGGGACGCAGGCGCGGCGAGCTGCAACGGCGAGCACGGCGACAAGCTGCAGGGACCCGGGCGCGGTGATATGCAGCGGCGCGGAGACAAGATGCAGGGACGCATGGAAGCAGGAGCAGCGACGAGCGCGGCGACGAGTTGCAGGAACGTGGGCGCAGCGAGCGCGGCGACGCAGGGACACGGGCGCGACGACGAGCTGCAGGGACACTGTCATGGGCAAGTTCCGTTGCGGGCACGAGTTAGCTGCTGCAACGGCCCGGACATGGGTGAGCCGGAGGGGCGCGGCCAGCGGCGGCACGGACGCGTGGGCCGACGAGTTTAGGCCAGCGGCAGCACACCAAGCTCCGGCCGGCAGCGGCACGGGCGCAGGTGCCGGTGAGCTCTGCTCAGTAGTGGTCAGCAGCGGCACAGCGGGTGGCGGCAAGCTCCGGCCAGCAGCGCAGAAGCGACAGGCAGTGACATGGGCACGGGCATCGGCATGCTCCGGCCCAATGAGCTGCGGCGTGGCCAAGCTCTGGCAGGCTCGTGCGTGGATGAGCACGGTCAACGCTAGTAAAAGGATTATTTTTCCCTTTTTCCTTAGTTATCCTTATTCTTGTCCATGTGGACCTGGCAGTGGGACCGAGCAGTCAGAAAACTTGTTAAAACGGCTAACCTGCCTGATCAGTGCTATTTATCAACAACCAACCTCAGACAAATTAGACAAAGTCGGTAGTTTGCTGACACTGCTGCCGCAAATGTAGTAGTTCCTTGTTATTTTCTCTGGTTGGCTTGATGGTCGATGCGGGACACGCACTCACTCGTCTTCGCCCGGACGAAAACGACAGGAATTGTGTCATGTCCGTGCGACGTCGACTGGCTCTCGGCTAATGAAAGAGGACATTGCTCTTCAACGTCCAGCATATTATCTGAGTATTATTATTGATGCTATATTCTGGGAAAAATAAATGTAGCCGCAGAGAAAAACTTTCATGAACACACTTAGGTAGCTGTAACTCTTAGTAGATCATGAATTAGTTCATATACATCTTCACACTAATGAAGTATTTGTTCATCTAATGTAAAAGAATTGTAGCGCTCGGTTCGTTCGACAAAAATTGGTCATTTCTACATGGATCACGGCATCACACCAACGGTTCTCTGTGTTCGCCGGGACTTCGCAAAATTGATACAATTAACTATCAACTTAATCAAAACTCTCCAGATTCTTGGAGCTACTGTAAGGCGAAACTTAGGAGGTTTTGCAAAAAAAAAAATATGAAACTTAGGTTATGCAGTACACTTTAAAAGAAAGTTATACAACAACTCATCATTCCGGCAATTTATACAACATCAGCTTCTACTCTTACCAAGTAGCTAGTACTACCATATATATAAACTGATGGGAGACAGGAGACAGTATTGGATCAATGGTCATTGCTCAAGAATCCGATGTGGCTCTCGTCGGAAAAACTTGGGGCATCAACTGTTGAATAATAGAGCAATTTACCAAGCGAATTATCCATAATAAATGCTAGATAAAACATGATTAGAATAATAGGTAATATACTAATTATGTAAAATAGCGAATACATATTAAGGCATATAACCAAACAAACTGCAAGGCATAAAACTTTGGATATGATCAGAACAAGATTGAGAAAGAAGATATACACGGCAGTAGCAGAAGAGGAACCGCCGGCGTTGGAACCGTCGTTGGCCATGTCGTCGAGAAAGAGGGTGCTGATGTCGGGGAAGAAGTCCTCGTCGGGGAAGACGTCGCCGCAGTCGCTATTTGTGAGCGAGTCCGTGACGAAGCCAGTAGTCGCGCTGATAGCGCTCCCCAAAAACCTTATCGGCATTCTCTTGTAAAGGACTCGAAGCAGCGGGGTCCCGGAGGCCTACTGTCCCGGCTAGCGGTGCACGCCGCAAGACGGGATGGGGAAGATCTAGGTAGCGCAGTGCTCGAACCGGGCGCAAAGGATGTGTGATCGATCGTATGCGAGGCGCGACCTCTTTCTCTTATAGGCACGAGAGAAGCGAAAGATGAAACGAATGGACGGCGAGATTCCCGCAACCCATGGCCTTGTATCGCTAGGCGAGGCGTGGCGTGGCGAGGCGAGCGAGGAGGAGGAGCGCGCCTGTGGAACTCTCTCCTTCTCCTTCTCATCCTTTTACCAAGTGGTAGGAAAGCTCACCTTGTAAGCTGGTCCAACTTTCACTCAACTAGCAGTGTGGGACTAAACATTTGTCCCAGCTCTTGCCTTGCATGAATGGGCCAAATGAGCCTCTAGGATTTCAGGAATTTATTGGCATATAATAAATGGGCTGGGCCTATTTAGGCAAAAATTCAAACAACCCCCCACCAGATCCCAGAGGCACATGAAGTTTGCCTTTGGTTTCAAAACATTGTTTATATACGATGTCTGTAGTGGAGACATTAAGTTGAACTTCCACCTAGAGCTTTATGTTATACTAGGCGCAACTTATACGATGGACTATGCCTTGAACTGCAAGTTTTGCGAACCTAGCTTCACAAAAGTCTTGACCGATACTAGGCTACCGTGGGACTTCCCATGGTGGAGCTTATCGTCATACTCCATGACCTTTCATGAGTTTATTAGAGAGCACCCTACTCTCATAGGCTGCGACGTTTAACGGTCAGGACTCATATAGGTGTGTTCTTCAAAAGATGTTCTGAGGACAACATCTTTGCTTAGGATAAGCCACTTAGAACACATTAAGATAATAAATCAACCTCGCTGCGAGAATAGGAAAGTATTGCATCTTTATGGAGTGGGGTTTATTAAAGTAGGGATACTTTCCTCTCAGCTAACCAACAGCTTGTCTCCCAATTCTAATTCACGGGATCTCCGATCACATAGAGTGGTTTACCACTGTGGAAAGCTCAAATTGTGGGTCTCATACCCATCTCCTTCGATGCATTTTCTATCACGTTGCGTGATAGACCCTTTGTGAAGGGATCTGCCAGGTTCTTAGATGTTTGGATATAATCCAATGCAATAATTCCGGAGTTTCTCATTTTCCTAACAAATTTTAGTCTCCTCTTCACATGTCTTGAGGACTTCATATTATCTTTAGAACTGTTCACCTTAATAATCACAGTTTGATTATCACAGTTCATTGGAATTGCGGGTATAGGTTTTTCAACCACAGGTAAGTCCATCAAGAGTTCACGAAGCCACTCTGCTTCAACAGTGGCCGTGTCTAGTGCTGTGAGTTCTGCTTCCATAGTTGACCTTGTTAAGATGGTCTGCTTGCAAGACTTCCAAGAAACAGCGCCACCACCAAGTGTGAAAACATATCCACTCGTGGCCTTTATCTCGTCAGCATCAGATATCCAATTTGAATCATTATAACCCTCTAGTACCCTCGGATACCCGGTATAGTGTATGCCATAGCTCGAAATGCCTTTTAGATATCGCATAACTCTCTCAAGAGCATGCCAGTGATCATCTCTTGGATTTGAAACAAATCGACTGAGTTTGCTTACAGCAAAGGCGATGTCAGGTCTCGTGGCACTAGCTAAATACATAAGCGAGCCAATGATTTGAGAGTATCTTAGTTGGTCTCTAGCATTTCCTCGAATCTTTCGAAGCAACACACTAGGATCATACGGTGTAGGAGAAAAATTGACGTCGCTATACCCGAAACGGCTCAAGATCTTTTCCACATAGTGGGACTGAAGCAGTGTAATCCCACCATCATCATCTCTCAATAGCTTGATGTTCAGGATGACATCAGCTACTCCCAGATCCTTCATCTCAAAGGAACGAGATAAGAAATCTTTGACCTCCTTAATTGCATTAAGGTTGGTTCCGAAAATCAGTATGTCATCAACATACAAACAAAGTATGACTCCCTCACCCCCACCATGGCGATAGTATACACACTTGTCAGCTTCGTTTACAACAAAGCCTGCAACGGTTAAGGTTTTATCAAATTTTTTGTGCCACTGCTTAGGTGCTTGTTTAAGACCATATAAAGACTTCAGAAGCTTGCACACTTTTCTTTCTTGACCATTTACTACAAAACCATCTGGTTGATCCATATAAATTTCCTCATCCAACTCTCCATTTAGGAAAGTCGTCTTAACGTCCATTTGATGAACGAGAAGACCGTGTGAGACAGCCAGAGAAAGTAGTACTCGAATGGTGGTAAACCTTGCTACACGTGAGTAAGTGTCAAAGAAGTCTTCACCTTCCTTTTGGGTATAACCCTTGGCCACAAGCCTTGCCTTGTACTTCTCAATAGTACCATCAGGCCTTAGTTTCTTCTTAAACACCCATTTACATCCTACAGGTTTGCATCCATAAGGACGATCAGTGATCTCCCATGTTTCATTAGCTAAGATGGAATTCATCTCACTATGATCAGCTTCCTTCCAGTAGTCAGCATCAGGAGATGCATAAGCTTCTGAAATGGAAGTGGGAGTATCATCGACAAGGTACACAATGAAATCATCACCAAAATACTTTGCAGTCCTTTGTCTCTTGCTCCTTTTAGGAATTTCATTATCCTCCTCCTTAGGAATTTCAGAGTGTTCAATTGGAATGGTAGGTTCAGAGAATATATCAAATTCCTAATTAGATGAACTAGGTATCTCCGGATTTGATGAGTTAGGTTTATCCTTCATTGGAAAGGTATCCTCAAAGAAAGTCGCATCAGTCGACTCCATGATTGTACCGACATGAATGTCAGGCACTTCAGATTTTACTATCAAGAATCTATAACCAATTCTATGAAAAGCATAGCCCAAAAAAACACAATCAATGGTTTTTGGTCCAAGCTTGCGCTTCTTGGGGATTGGTACATTAACCTTTGCCAAACAACCCCAAGTACGTAAGTAAGAGAGTTTTAATTTTTTCTTCTTCCATTATTCGAATGGAGTAATTTCTTTGTTCTTTGTGGGAACTCTATTTAGTACATGACATGCGGTCAATAGTGCCTCCCCCCACCATTCCTTGGAGAGACCCGATGTGTTTAACATGGCATTAACCAAATCTGTTAGAGTACGGTTCTTTCTTTCGGCTACTCCATTTTACTGGGGTGAGTAATGAAGCGTCCTCTCATGAATTATACCATGTTCCGCACAAAAAGAATCAAAGTCGTTGGAAAAATACTCTCCACCACGATCAGACCTAAGCCTCTTAATCTTTCGATCAAGTTGATTTTCTGCCTTAGCTTTATAGATTTTGAAGAAACTCAAAGCCTCATCTTTCGATTTCAGAAGATACACATGACAATATCTCGTAGAGTCATCGATCAAAGTCATAAAATATTTCTTTCCACCTTTTGTCAACACACCATTCATCTCACAAAGATCGGAATGTATGAGCTCTAGTGGTGTTAAATTTCTCACTTCTGCAGTCGTATGTGACTTGCGAGGTTGTTTAGCTTGCACGCAAACTTGGCACTTAGATCCCCTAACAGTTGTGAAATCAGGGATTAAATTCATTTTGGATAGCCGCGTCATACAACCAAAATTAATATGACAAAGACGAGAGTGCCAGACATTTGATTCAAAATTCGTGTAAATATGATTAACAACTTTATTACAAATGTCTGACAGAGATAAGCGGAACAAGCCTCCGCACTCATAACCTTTACCAACAAAGGTTCCATACTTCGAAATTACAAATTTATTGGACTCGAATACAATCTTGTAGCTATCTCGACACAGAAGAGATCCGCTAACAAGATTTTTATTTATTGAGGGAACATGATGCACGTTCTTCAGGCACACGGTCTTTCCTGAAGTGAACTTCAGATCGACCGTACCAACACCATGAACAGAAGCATGCGAGTCGTTCCTCATCAGCACGGTTTGAGTCCCTCTGACCTGATATAAAGAAAACATGAAAATATCTGAACAGACATGTACATTAGCGCCCGTGTCAATCCACCAATCAGGAGAATGACATAATGAAAGAATAGTAGGCAATATACCATACCCAACATTTTTCATCTCAACGTCGCCCATGACAACATTAGCAGTCTTGCAACCCTTCCCATGCTGGCGTTTGTCAAAGCGGTTGGGACAAGCAGGAGCCCAATGATTAGGATCACCGCACACATGACAAACACCTTTCCTCTTATCAGTCTTCCTCTTGAAGCTGGTGGACTGTGAGGCCTTGTTCTTTCCATCGAACTTTCCTTTGTCATCAAACTTGCCTTTGTTCTTGAACTTGTGAGGCTGAAAGTTCCTTTTCTGTACCAGATTGGCATTAGAACCTCCCTCGGTACCTCGAGCACGTGTGTATTTTGCTCTCGCCTCCTCTTCCACATCAAGAGTCCCAATGAGATCTGTCACGGAGAACTCTTGTCTCTTGTGCTTTAGAGAAGTAGCAAAATTCCTCCATGACTGAGGAAGTTTGGCAATAATGCCTTCGGCAACAAACTTGTCCGGTAACACACAAGTGAAGTGCTCAAGCTCCCTGGCAAGGATTTGTATCTCATGAGCACGCTCCACAATGGAGCGGTTATCAACCATCTTATAGTCATAGAATTGTTCCATGACATACAGTTCCTTCGCCAGATGACGGAGACTCCAAATTTTCTCTCGAGTGCATCCCACATATCCTTGCCATTGCTAAATGACATATGAATCAACAATATTGTCGCCAAGAATGCTGATCAAGGCAGCCTTGAAAGTGGTATCAAGTTTTTGAAACGCCTATTCACGAAAGGATTAAGTTCTCCTCGGTGTGCGCCATAGATGGCGTTATAGCGACTCATGAAGCGAGACGAGCCTTGCTCGCACGCCATCGTTTGTAATTCACACCTTCGAACACAGGTGGCTTCATAGAAGCAACAAAGCCACTTAGGGCAAATTGCCTGAAATAAGGTTTTTGGATTGTTGAATAATAGAGCAATTTACCAAGCCAATTATCCATAATAAATGCTAGATAAAACATGATTAGAATAATAGGCAAGATACTAATCATGTGAAATAGCGAATACATATTAAGGCATATAACCAAACAAACTGCAAGGCATAAAACTTTGGATATGATCAGAACAAGATTGAGAAAGAAGATATACATGACAGTAGTAGAAGAGGAACCGCCAGCGTTGGAACCGTCGTTGTCCATGTCATCGAGAAAGAGGGTGCTGATGTCGGGGAAGAAGTCCTCGTCGGGGAAGACGTCGCCGCAGTCGCTATCTGTGAGGGAGTCCGTGAAGCGATGGTCGCGATAGCGCTCCCAAAAACCTTATCGCCTTCTCCGTCAGGACTCGGCGGCGGGTTCTCGAGGCCCTCTTGTCGGCTAGCGGTGCATGCCGCAAGGCAGGATGGGGAAGATCTAGATAGCGATGCTCGAGGCTGGGCGCAAAGGATGTGCGACAGTATGCGATAGGCGCGACCTCTCTCTCTTATAGGCACAGAGGGGAGCAGAAGATGAAACGAATGGACGGAAGATGAAGCGAACAGGTGGCAGCATCCACTCAATTCGTATTCATTTAACTCGTACATCTGTTCATATACCATTCATGCGTGGCAAAATAAAGCTCGGCTCGGCGAGATTCCCGCAACCCGCGGCGCGCGCGTCGTGACGTTGCGAGGCGAGGCTTGGCGTGGCAAGGAGGAGGAGCGCACGTGTGGAACTCTCTCCTTCTCCTTCTCATCCTTTTACCAAGTGGTAGGAAATCTCACCTTATAAGCTGGTCCAACTTTCACTCAACTAGCAATGTGGGACTAAACATTTGTCCCAGCTCTTGCCTTGCATAAATGGGCCAAATAGGCCTCTAGAATTTCAGGAATTTATTGGCATATAATAAATGGGTTGGGCCTATTTAGACAAAAATTCTAACATCAACATATTCTCGTTGTACTTGTATCAGTACACACTAGTGCAGAGCCCCCCTTTAACTCCGGTTGGGAGGGCCCTCTAACAGTGGTTCCTCAACCGTTGAGGTTCGTGTTAGAGGAGGGCTTTAACACGGTTCTTATCTGAACCGGTGTTAAAGGTGGCGCCGTCATGCCGCAGCTCTTCTTAACACCGGTTCGGCTGGAACGGTGCTAAAGTTCTGGTGGCAGATTTATGCCGCTTTCTGCCGCGGCAGAAAACGCCTAAATCTGCCACGACTTCTGCCTGCCTCGTTACGGCGTATTTGCGGGAGGGGGGCGAGGGGATCGATCGGGAGCGGTATACACATAAATCGTCATCGGTACATACGAGTACATGAATAATTAAGCAACTATTATTATACACAAACATCGTCATCGGCACATACATCATCATCGGCACATACATCGTCATCGTTCATTTTGGTGGATATCTAAAGAGTTCTCCGTCAGGCGTGAGGACCTCATCAAGTATGAACCCCGCCAATTCCTCTTGAATGGCTCGTATGCGTTCAAATGGTAGGAGTTGGTCCTGCATCGGTTCGATCTGAATATATATGAAGAATGGGCCGTCAATATATATATAAGAATAAAACTCAACAGAATTGATGGTAATAAAATAATGTTGTGGACTTTGTTTACTTACTCTAAGTTGTTCTAGTGCGGCTTGGCCCGTCGCACATATCGTGTTGCGAATGAACTCGCAAACATAGTACCCACATAAGTTATTGTCGTGTCCCTGATGCGCGCACTTTACGAGAATAGAGAGTTCAATCAAAATAATAATCAATAAAGCATGATATAATGGAATTGGAAGCTAGCTAGTATTACTTACATTTTGGTCTACAAATTTTAGTTCTTCTCGACCATTCACCTGGGCCTGCCTGTGAACCTTTCAAACCCTGTCCGCAAAGAAAATGGATAAAGGAGTAATTAATTACTTATTGTCACGAAAGTTGCCGATCTAGTGCGATAATATGATTGAAATTACCTGAGCATCTCTCTAAAGTCGCCCATATCTCTTTTTCTTTTCGCTTGAGTCCATGACAAGGACTTTTCTGAGTCAAGTTGAATGACTAGCGAATAAAGTGGAACCTACGCGCATAACTCATCATCAGTTACACTTAACATCGAGTAAGCTGAAATAGAATGTGTACAAGAGAGAGGGTACAATACTCACGAAGTTGTAAGGAAATAGTATTTCCCTTTTGGTTTGTTGTCTCAATAAAGACGTTAGCAAGTAATCTTGTTTGCCGGGTTTGGTTTTACCACTTCTTCATGAACTCTATTTGGGTCAACGAACCCAATGTCAAAAGGGCCTCCTTTCCTGCATTCCATAACCTTTTTCCTGCATAATAGTATATACATATATGGTGAGCATATATATATATATACATATATATATATATATGCAATTAATGAAGTGAATGAGATGAGATATAAATTACAGAAATAGTACTTACACACAATAAAGGCTGATGGCATCTTTGTCGAGTTCCTTCTGATTGAATAGAAAATGCAAGTCTTGAATGTTGAAGTCGATCGCGTCGTCTCCATGAAGAAAATCTCATGTCTTATATGCTGTGATCCATTCTACCTTTCTCGTCTTGCAGAAATCAAGGTACCACTTGTGCAATTTTCGCATCTTTGTTGGTAGATTCTTGAGCTCCTCTTTCTTGGAGATTCTTCCCATACTTCCATGGCTGTATGGGGTTGGCATCGCATTTGGGCAAGTTGTCTCCCATGACGTTCAAGTATGCAATGTAAGTCATCCCCATCTCATTGGCCTTTCTTTGTAGCTACGCCTCGTAATCATTTACGGGAGGCGTCTCTGTCGAACATTTGGGCGGGCGCATGATTGGTTTTCACCCTCGAGCATGGGAACTGTTTTCAGGGTGCCTCACGATTGCTACTTTCAGTCCCTCGGTGCCTTGCATCCGCCTTCAAATCTGGCGCTCGTAGTCCGGCACAAGTGGGGTTTCGGGTTTCAAAAGATGTTTGTAAAACTTCTCCACCACGTAGGATCTATTTTCTCCTTTGGCTCGGCCGTCTAGGTGCAAAGAATTTCTTGACCTATTCTTCCGAGATCCTATTGGTCTCCTCGTCATTGCGATTCCACGGTAAAACCGGCAATGGCTTGGTGGAAGGCTGCGGAAGTAGTTTTGAACTCTTTGGCGACGGTTTCCTGATTTCTTTGTGGCGGTGCTACTAATGCTCTTCGTTGGTTGCTCTTCGCTTCTGTTGAGAGATGGTCAAGCTTAGGAGATGGCTATGGTACGGAGATGGATGCCATGAGAGATGGCCAAGCGGAGATGGGCTGCCTTGAGGAGATATGAGCGGCTCAGGCTGCTGCATGGAGACGGGGGTGCAGTGACCTCAATTTGGAAGCACAATGTGTTCCTTCTTCCAAAGAATGGTTGTTTTCACTGCAAATTTGAGTTGAGTTTCCCCTTCACCTGTAGCATGGTCAAGCTGTGCTTCCTCATATTCCTTCACAACCTCATCCACCCCGACAATAGCATAGCCATCTGGAATCGGTCAACAATGGTAAGTTCCACCAGCTACAGGAGGTAAGGCATAGCCGACAGCCACCTTAATGGATAAGCCCATTAATCTCACATGCAGCTCAGCGTGTTCTCTCTCCGTGATCTCATCCACGGGGTATCGAGGACCCGCCATTTCAAGCGTGGGCTGCACGTTCTCCGTGGAAGCCACACTGCTTTTCGGCGCAGAGTCTGGGCCGCCGGCAGCTTCCAATGCAGGCTCTTCGTGACGCTGAGATGGGCCGGTTGTTGGAATTATGCCCTAGAGGCAATAATAAAGATGTTATTATTATAATTCTTGTTCATGATAAAGTTTATATTCCATGCTATAATTGTATTAAGCGGAAACTTTAATACTTGTGTGGTTTGTGAACAACACCGTGTCCCTAGTACGCCTCTATGGACTAGATCATTGATCAATGATGGTTAAGGTTTCCTAACCATAGACATGAGTTGTCAATTGATAATGAGATCATATCATTGGAGAATGAAATGATGGACAGACCCAAACTAAGCGAAGCAATTAGATCGTATCATCGTGTTCATCTTTGCGAAGCTTTTCCTATGTCAAATATTGTATTCCTTAGACCATGAGATAATACAACTCCCTAGTATCAGAAGAAAGCTTTGAGGTCATCAAACGTCATCCTATGAGAGGGTGATCATAAAGGTGTCTCTCAGGTGATCGGAAAGTATCTGTTGGGTTGTATGTATCGAGATGGGATTTGTCCCTCCCAAGTCGGAGAGATATACTTGGGCCCACTCGTGTCGATATCAACACCGCTTGCAAGCATGTGGTTAAGGAGTTAATCACAAAGTGATATCGGATTACTGAACGAGTAAAGTACTTGGTGTGAGCGAGATTGAACTAGGTATGACGGCAAGACGATCGAATCTCGGGCAAGTAAAATATCGAGACGAAGGGAATATATATATGGGATTGATTGAATCCTGGCATCATGGTTCGTCCGATATGATCATCGATGAATGTGTGAGTCAATATGGGTGCCTGGACCCCGCGTTGATTATTGATAGAAGATCATGTCTCGCATATTCTCGAACCTTGAGGTCACACACTTAACGTGTCTCGACGCTAGGATAGATTGGATAATTGGTTTATGAGTTTTGTTGAGTCTCGGATGGGATCCGGGACATCACGAGAGGTTCGGAGTGGTGGAGAATAAGATTCATATAAGCGGCAGTTTTGGAGTTCGGAATTGTTCGGGTTAATCGGTATTGTCTGGAAGCTTCTAGAACCTTCGGAAGGGACCAACGTGGCCCCACCTTCCGGGAGGGGGCATGGGCCTATGAGGGAGTGTCCTGGCCGCATTGGGCCAGGGGCACAAGGCCCCATAGGGCCCAGCCGATCCTATAAGGTTTAAAATCGTTTAAACTAGAGATAGGGTTTCTAGAAGAGGGGAGAGTCCTTGCCCCCCACTCCTCCCTCCCTTGGCCGCCAGCCCAAGGCTTGGAGGAGGGGCAAGGCCTGGCCGCCCCCCCTCTATATATAGAGGGCTGGTGCGCCCCCTCCCCCCACACCTCTCCTCCAAATCCTAGTAGCCCTGCTGCCCTTCCTCTCTCCCTCCCGACTGTTTGTAGTCGAAGCCCTACAGCAGAAATTCTCCACCATATACACCACGCCGTCGTGTTGTAGATCCAATCTATCTCTCCACCATACTTGCTGGTACGAGGAAGGAGGAGACGTCGAGGTGCTGCACGTGTGCATCTCACGGAGGCACCGCCACTTGTGGTGCTAGATCGGATCGGATCGCGAGGAGGCGAAATGCGACTACATCACCCACGTTCCATTTAACGTTCCTGCGTAATCTTCAAGGGTATGAAGATCTAATCCAATCTCTCTCATTGATTGCATCTCCTAGATTAGATCTTGGCTTTCCCTTTGTTCGCATCCGTAGAAAATTTTGATTTACTATGCCTTGAAACCCTTGATGGTATCGAGCTAGATCTATCGTAGATGTGTTTCACGAGTAGAACACAACATGGTTATTGCGGCGTTGATGTTTTCTGTTGCAAGCCTCTTGTTTGTGTTCTTCTTATGGCGGGATAGTGAGATTGAAGCGGTCCGGGCCAACCTTACGCGACGTCGTTAGCGAGACCGCTTCGCACTTGACGTGTGGCTTGTTCCACACATGCGGTGTGGATGTCGGTTTCTCTCACTATAGTTGTCATGGGATTAACACGGAGTTTAGAAACCATAATATCACCGTTGTGGCTTTAGGTAAGAATCGTTCTTAGCATCTACTCCCATAAGCCACGTAAAACATGCAACAACAAAGTAGGCGTCTAACTTGTTTTTGCGAGTGTTTTCTGTGATATGGTATGGCCCAAGATGTGATGTGTATATTGTGTCGATGATCATGTTTTGTAATGTTTCACGACTTGCATGTCGATGAGTACACAACCGGCGAGAATATATGGTTGTCTTTATAATTGTGTATGACCTGTGTGTCAACTTCTTATACGCCATGTAATAGATTTACTTTATCGCTAAGTAGTTAGCAATAGTTGTAGTTGCTATTCGTGGTGGAGGCAATCATGGTGGAGTGATGGAGATCATGCCGGAACGCACAAGATGGAGATCATTCTTGAAGATTGGCTATACCATGTCACATAAAGTTATATGCATGTGATGTTTATCCCTTTATGTATCTTATTATGCTTAGATCGTGACGGTAGCATTATAAGATGATTCCTCACTTAAATATCAAGGTAAAAATTGTGTTCTCCCCAAGTATGCACCGTTGTGAAAGTTTGTCGTGTCCAAGCATCACGTGATGATCGGGTGCTATAGACTCTACGCTCACATACAACGGGTGCAAGCCAGTTTTGCACACGCGGAAATACTTGGGTCTAGCTTGACGAGCCTAGCATGTACAGACATGGCCTCGGAACACAAGAACCGAAAGGTTAAGCATGAGTCATATGAATGATATGATCGACACTTTGTTGTCCACCATTGAAACCACATCTCTTCTCGTGATGATCGGATTAGGTGTGGTGAATTTGGATCGTGTTCACTAAACAACTTGAGGATGTTGAATTTAGTGGGAGTTCATCTAGTAATTTGATTAAGTTGAACTATTTATCATGAACATAGTCTAAATTGTACTTGCAAATCTTGTAGATCACATGGCCAAGTCCAACTTCAACTTCAACGTTTTCTTTGAGAAGAAAAGCTTAGAAACAATGGGTCTAACTTAACCAATTGGTTCATAATCTAAGAATCATTCTCGGCGGACAAAAGGACTATGTCCTTGGGAAAGCGTTAGGTGACCCCTAAATCAAGAATGCGGTACGATGAGAAAGCTGTCTATCGCGCAAAAGATGATTATGGTGTGATTAAGAGCACCATGTTGTTTGTTATGGAACGGAACTTCAAAATCGTTTTGAAGAGTATCCGGGACCTTTGAGATTCTCGAGGCTGAAAACCATGTTTCGAGACTCAGGCCGCTCGAGAGATATGAGATCTCAGAAGTTCTTTAAGCGCAAGATGGAGGAAGGGAGTTCCGTTAGTGAGCACGCCATAAAGATGACGGGCTACACTCAACGCCTTGAGCAAGCTGGAATGCACGATTACGGAGGAGCTCAAGATTAACGAGGTTGCAATCACTCCTCCCGGCTACAAAAGTTTTGTAGTGACTCATAATCAGTTGGCTCCATCGATCACGATCCGAGCTCTTCGCAAAGTGAAGGCTGCGGAGGTGGACATCAAGAAGGATAATCATGTGTTGATGGTCAACAAGCCCTCCTTTAAGAAAGGTAAGGGTGCAAAGAAGCCCTTCAAGAAGAGGCGTGAAGCTTAATGCTCCTGGCGAAGAAGCTCAAGTCGGTCCTAAGCGGGACCTTTGAGTGCTTCTATTGCAAGGACAAGGGTCCTTTGGGCATGTCCGAAGTACTTAGCGGACAAGAAGGTGGCACCATCAAAGGTATATTTGATATACATGTTATTGATGTTTTCCTTACTAGCCCTCGTTGTAGTGTCTAGGTATTTGATACCGGTTCATTGCTAATATTTGTAACTCGAAGCGAGCTACGGAATGAGCGGCTTGCGAGGGATGAGGTGACGATCTTGGCGTTGGCAGCGGATCAAGAGTTAATGTGATGGCGTCGTACGCTCTCCTTAGTTTTACCTTCGGGATTAGTTTTAAACCTTAATAAATGTTATTATACTGCGTTGAGCATGAACATCATTTAGGATCGTGTTTATTGCAAGACGGTTATTCATTTAAATCGGAGAATAATGGTTGTTCTATTTATATGAGTAACATATTTTATGGTCATGCACCTCTTGTGAATGGTTTATTTCTTCTAAATCTCGAAAGGGATGAAACACACATCCATAACATTGAGGCTAAGAGATGCAAAGTAGATAGTGATAATACTACTTATTTGTGGCAATCGTCGTCTAGGTCATATTGGTGTAAAGCGCATGAAGAAACTCCATTCGATGGACTTTTGGAGTCTCTTGATTTTGAATCATTTGACACATGCGAACCATGCCTCATGGGCAAGATGATCAAAACCCGTTCTCGGTATGATGGAGAAGCGGACTTGTTGGAAATCATACATACCGATGTATGCGGACCGATGAGTGTTTGATCTTGGTGGATATCGCTATTTCCTCACTTTTACCGATGACTTAAGTAGATATGGGTATATCTATTTAATGAAACATAAATCTGAAACATTTGAAAAGAAGTGGAAAACCATCGTAACAGAAAGATTAAGTTTCTACGATCCGATCGTGGAGGTGAATATTTGAGTTATGATTTTCTCACGCATCTTAAAGCAAGTGGAATCATTTCACAACTCCACGGAACACCACACAATGCAATGGTGTAATCTGAACGCCGGAATCGAACCCTATTAGATATGGTCCGATCAATGATGTCTCTTCTTGATTTGCGTTATCATTTTGGGGTTATGCATTAGGAAGCTGCATTCACTTTAAATAGGGCTCCATCTAAATCCGTTGAGGCGACACCGTATGAACTGTGGTTTGGTGCTAAACCTAAGTTGTCGCTTTCTTAAAGTTTGGGGATCTGAAGCTTCGTCAAGAAGTTGATGGGACAAGCTCGAACCCAAAGCGAATCGTCTTCATAGGATACCCTAAGGAAACTATTGGGTATACCTTCTATCCTGAACCGAAGGCAAAGTGTTTGTATGAAAACGGTTCCTTTCTTGAGAAGGAGTTTCTCTCGAAAGAAGTGAGTGGGAGAAAAGTAGAGCTTGACGAGGTTATTGAACCTTCTCTTGAGTTGGAGAGTAGCGCGAACCTGAAATTGTTCGATGCACTTTGCACCAATGAGAAGAAGCTAATGACAAGGATCATGAAGCTTGGACGATCTGCTCTTGAGCGTCAGAGTCGACAAGGTCGCGTGCCCCTCCCGAGTGACGGCAACCTGCCTTGATTTGTCTTGTTAGTAGAAGGCGGTGAACCTCGAACTATGAGGAAGCGATGATGATCCAGACTCGAGAAATGGCTAGAAGCCATGAAATCCAATTGGGATCCATGAGCGAAAACCAAGTATGGACTTTGGTGGACCCTCCTAGCGAGAAAGGCCGTTGAGTGCAAATGGATATTCAAGAAGAAAACGGACGCGGATGGTAATGTTACCGTCTATAAAGCACGGCTTGTCGCAAAAGGTTTTCGACAAGTTCAAGGTGTTGACTACGATGAGACTTTCTCTCCGTGCGATGTTTAAGTCCATTCAGATTTTATTAGCAATTGTTGCGTTTCATGATTATGAAATATGGCGGATGGATGTCAGCTGCGTTCCTCAATGGCAACATTGATGAAGAGTTGTATATGATGCAACCGAAGGTTTATCGATCCTAAGGATCTCGATAAAGTATGCAAACTTCAGCGTTCCATTTATGGACTGAAGCAAGCATCTCGGAGTTGGAACCTTCGTTTTGATCAAGTGATCAAGAGCTTTGGATTTGTTCCAAATTGCTACGAATCTTGCATCTACAAGAAAGTGAGTGGGAGCTCGGTGACGTTTCTGGTACTGTATGTGGATGACATATTGATTATTGGAAATGACATCAATATGCTTAACGATGTGAAGAGTTATTTGAACAAGTGTTTTTCAATGAAATACCTAGGTGAAGCTGCTTATATATTGGGCAACAAAATCTATAGAGATAGACAAAGACGCCTAATAGCTTTAAGCCAGTACATACCTAGACAAGGTTACGAAAAGGTTCAGAATGGATAAGGCAAAGAAAGGTTGATGCCTATGTTGTCGTAAGATATTGAGCAAGGCTCGGTGTCCATTCTGATGAAATGATAGGGAAGCTATGAGCAAAGTGCCTTATGCCTCGGCCATAGGTTCCGTCATGTATGCCATCTTTGTGTACTAGACGGATGTGTCCAATGCTCTTAGTTTGTGAAAGCAGATATCAAAGTGATCCAGAGTGAAACCTTTGGGCCGTGAAGAACATCCTAAAGTACACGAATAGGACTAAAGAAATGTTCTTAGTCTATGGGTGATGAGCGACTTGTCGTAAAGGTTACGTCGACGCTAGTTTTGACACCGACAAGGATGATTCCAAATCTCGAGACGGGATACGTTTATATTTTGAATGGAGGAGCCATTTGGAGAAGCTGCAAGCAATGCGTGATCGCGGGATCTATAGTGGAAGCGGAATACATGGCTACTGCAGAAGCGTCAAGTGAAGGAGTTTGGATCAGAAACTTCATCACTGAGCTTGGCGTGGTTCCAAGTGCATTGGACCCACTGGAGATATTGTGTGACAACACTGGCGCCATAGCACTTGCTAAGGAACCAAGATATCATCCGAAGACCAAGCATATCAACCGCCAGTTTCATATAATCCGAGATTATATTGCAGATGGATATCTGAAGATTAGCAAAGTACATACATATCTGAATGTCGCAGATCCATTGACTAAACCTCTTCCACGTGTAAAACATGATCAGCACCTCAGTACCATGGGTGTGAGATTGTTGCCAAATGTAAACTAGATTATTGACTCTAGTACAAGTGGGAGACTGTTGGAATTATGCCCTAGAGGCAATAATAAAGATGTTATTATTATAATTCTTGTTCATGATAAAGTTTATATTCCATGCTAGAATTGTATTAAGCGGAAACTTTAATACTTGTGTGGTTTGTGAACAACACCGTGTCCCTAGTACGCCTCTATGGACTAGCTCATTGATCAATGATGGTTAAGGTTTCCTAACCATAGACATGAGTTGTCAATTGATAATGAGATCATATCATTGGAGAATGATATGATGGATGCAGACCAAACTAAGCGAAGCAATTAGATCGTCATCGTGTTCATCTTTGCGAAGCTTTTCTATGTCAAATATTGTATTCCTTAGACCATGAGATAATACAACTCCTAGTATCGGAAGAAAGCTTTGAGGTCATCAAGCGTCATCCTATGAGAGGTGATCATAAAGGTGTCTCTCGGTGATCGGAAAGTATACATTGGGTTGTATGTATCGAGATGGGATTTGTCCCTCCCAAGTCGGAGAGATATACTTGGGCCCACTCGTCGATATCAACAGCGCTTGCAAGCATGTGGTTAAGGAGTTAATCACAAAGTGATATCGGATTCTGAGCAGTAAAGTACTAACGTGAGCGAGATTGAACTAGGTATGATGTACCGGCGATCAAATCTCGGGCAAGTAAAATATCGCGAGGCGAAGGGAATATATATATGGGATTGATTGAATCTCGGCATCGTGGTTCATCCGATATGATCATCGATGAATGTGTGGAGTCAATATGGGTGCCAGACCCAGCTGTTGATTATTGATAGAAGATCATGTATCGCATATTCTCGAACCAGCGGTCACACATAACGTGTCTCGGCTAGGATAGATTGGATAATTGGTTTATGAGTTTTGTTCGAGTCTCGGATGGGATCCGGGACATCACGAGAGGTTCCGGACTGGTCCGAGAATAATATTCATATAAGGCGGTGCAGTTTTGGAGTTCGAATTGTTAGGTTTAATCGGTATTGTACTGAATCTTCTAGAACCTTCGGAAGGGACCAACGTGGCCCCACCTTCCGGGAGGGCATGGGCCTATGAGGTGTCCTGGCCGCATTGGGCGAGGGCACAAGGCCCCATAGGGCCCCCGATCCTATAAGGTTTAAAATCGTTTAAACTAGAGATAGGGTTTCTAGAAGAGGAGAGTCCTTACCCCACTCCTCCTCCCTTGGCCGCGGCCCAAGGCTTGGAGGAGGGCAAGGCCTCCCCCTCTATATAGAGGGCTGGTGCGCCTCCCCACACCTCTCCTCCAAACCCTAGTAGCCCCGCCGCCCTTCCTCTCTCCCTCCCACTGTTTGTGTGAAGCCTGCAGCAAAATTCTCCACCATATACACCACGCCGTGTTGTAGATCCAATCTATCTCTCCACCATACTTGCTGGTCCGAGGAAGGAGGAGACGTCGAGTCTTTGCGTGTGCATCTCACGGGCACCGCCACTTGTGGTGCTAGATCGGATCGGATCGCGAGGAGGAGAAGCGAGTGCGACTACATCACCCACGTTAATTGAGCGTTAGATGTGAATCTTCAAGGGTATGAAGATCTAATCCAATCTCTCGTTGATTGCATCTCCTAGATTAGATCTTGGCTTTCCCTCTGTCGTGAAAATTTTGATTTACTATCTTGAAACCCTTCACGGTAGCTTGATGGCTACATTGTGCATTCACTTGCGCTGCAGCCGTAAGTGCATGTTCTATCCGTGTCATCCGCTATGTACGCTCTTTTTCTTTTCTCGCCGCGCCATCTGTAAGAGTCGCTCGTCGGCAAAACCCATCCTTCCACGTCATACCCCCATGCCTCGTGCATGTCCAGGGTGTTCTTTTTACCGATGGCGCGTGAGCTGGGTCATTCTCCGTCGGGATGGAAGGTCTGGCGGATGTTTCCTCGTATGCCGTGATGAGTTCGTGACGGGTTTGGCAAGGAGGGAAAGATACACAATCCTGCTTTGGGTCCAACCTTGCCCGATTCCGTAGAACCAAGTCTTTGCACGTAGGTCCCACCCATCCGTGCGGGGTGTGATCCTCTAGAGCGCAGGGCCTTCTCGACTTCCTCCCACTTAGGCCTCTCGAGATATGTAGCCACCGACCCGCCCTCCGGTGATATTCCTTCTTTAGGGCATTAAGCGTATTGGTTTACGACCTCTTTTTAGCTATAGCACTTTTATATGTCTCAAATTCGGGCTGAGGTCTTATCTCGCATAATATGCGTCTTGAAATTGGAGTCTCGCCATATTTGACAAATTTGTTCAATTTTGTCTTCCGATTCATGAAAGCGGTCATCTTCTTTAGAGTCCACTCTTTGACCTTTTCCTTTATAACCGGGTTGTTTTCATCCTCCTATGGCGGAAGGGTGAAATTTACCAACAACGAATTCCAAAGCGTTTCTTTGGATCTGTCATCGACAAAGGTACCGTCGCCCTTCTTTGGCTTATTCCAATTTTCAATTATGATTGGGATTTGGTCCCTAACAAGAACTCCAGCCCGACGTACAAATTTGTCTGCGGCCTTCTTGGGCTCCATCGGCCTGCCATCAACACGGACTTCTTCGATCGTGAACTTTGCACGATCTTTCAACCGCTGGCTCGCGCCTCGCTTTCTCTTTTTCGTAGAAGAAGATGGTTGTTGGCTGGTCGATCCAGAGGGCTAAAAGAAGAAAGAAGCGTTAATTAATACATGTAGAAGAAGATTGTTGGTGGAAGTCAGCAGAGGCTTAATCAATGCATATACCTCGCTGGACTTTGTAACCATTAAATTGCGTTCACCGGAGTCTTCATCTTCTCCATGACTAGTACTTCAGCTATCGTCATCACACTACAAGAAATCTGGCAATATATGACCCTCCATTTTCGTCACAAAATCGTCATAGTAGTCCATTTATGACGATTTTGAGATCGTCGAAAGCTGGGCGTCGCAAATGAACTATAACGACGATTTTGATAAAATCGTCATAACCATCTATGACGATATTAGATCGTCATAGCCGTTATGACGATCAATATCGTCATGGCCCATCTCGCTCGGATGATCGGATCCTACGTCGATCCGATGTGGCAAAATTATGACGAAATAATATCGTCAGAGGTGAAATCAGCCCGGTCCATTTTGGCGGTCTATATGGGCCAAGCCCAAAAATTCAGCCTTTTATTGAATTGGGCGTGGCCTTCTCCGTGTCATTTTCTTTTAGGGCTAGTGTTTTATTATCCATTTCGATGTTGGGCTTTGGCCTTTTTGGTCCATTCAATCTTCCCTTTTCACAAGACAATACTTATTCTATTTTAACCTTTTTATTCTTTTATTCGAATTGTACAGCCAGAATCAGGTTTTTTGTTGGATTGTGGCCTGCTTAGAGCCCAAATGTGATCCATATCACTAGTACAGGAACCAAGCAAAAAAAAATCCACAGATAAATCAAATTTCAATCTCAACATTTAACAAAACATCAAAGTCTCATCTGTTGATAATCAGAACACTTAAAATCTATTTCAAACACCAAGCACACATAGAAAGTAGAACAGATAGCTCCTGACTAAGAAGCGACAAAGTCATTTCTCAAAAGAGAATCCGGTGATCAACTTCTACGACCTTGGTCTTGAGCATCGGTGAACCATAGTCAGTCCATCTCAAGAAGCATTCCGGTAACCTTAGATGATGATCATACTCATTGATCGATAAGTGGTACAAGATTTCACCAAGCATCTGCAAAAATTATAGAAGTTAGTTATGTCTGGATTTGTACCAGGGCACAACTATAAGAACCCACCACATAATTAGTTTTAGTTCCAATACAATTAAGATGCAAAATCAACTAGCAGGACATGCTAAGGCCACCAGATAGATTGCCTCCATTGTCAAAAGTAAACTAGATAGTATAGCGACAAGCAATAGAGAAAGTTCCACAAGCCACATGACAAAGAATAGAAAATATTCAATAGAATATATACGCAAGTACCACACTACACATGTTTCTATCACCGTTAATGACAAAGACAAAGTTAAGGAAATCAATAGCACACTACCGACCAAATAATTCTTCTTTTCATCTTGATTCAAAGCAGTATCGTTCGAGAGATTAATTTCCCAAATGCATCAATGAACCAACAAGAATACAAGATAATACAAACAGTGGAAGCTTTTCTATCGAGAGATCTATAGAGAGCAGACCTTGCAAGAACGTCCCTTGCATACGGCCTGTTGCGGGTAGTTCCTGGAGGATCCAAAGTCAGCCTTGGAAAGTGGCAACCACTAGTGTACGACATCACTGATGATCCTGGAGTCTCTCCACAACAAAGAGCAAAAACAAAAATGTCAAGGACAAGATGACTAATCAAAGTCCATTGGATACTTCCATGGATCTGTACTAAGAGAGGTTAAAATATATTCTATCATTATATCATCAGGGATCAGACCTCTGAGCCACAAATAGCAAAGAAGTCGTTCTTGCTCACATTGTA